>NW_019775969.1:616728-743832 GCF_001039355.2 Lingula anatina
AATTAAAAAGATGTGGAAAATACTCAGAAACAAACCTAATTTATCAATTAATATTATATCTCCATGGCAGAAGAAGCCCTATGTGTATACTAGTATTCCTTTGATATGGGGGCCATCTTGGATTTTTCTCGAATTGCCTGTGAATAAAGGTTAGTTACTCACCACAAATATATTATTTGTGTAATAAGAAACAAAATTAACTAGACAGTGGGCAATGCATCTTCCTAGTTGGCATTAGTTAGTTGAAAACCCTTGTACATGTTCTAGTATTCCTATGCCATACGGTGGCCATCTTGGATTTTCAATAAGTCCAAGGACACTAGTTTGTTATCTGACACATATGCATAATATGGGTAATAAGGATGTGGAAAACATTGAGAAAATACTTAATTTGATAAAAATCAACATAGATATGTATATATTTCTACAAAATTTCACAAATTGGCGGCCATTTTGGATTTTTTGGCCAAACGGTAAATTTTTTCTGTGGGCTACGGCTCTAATTTGATTTAGTATGTCAAAAGGTACCCACATGCAAAATTTGGTGCTTTTATCTGCTGTGTCACGATTTGGCCATTTTTTTGCCCTAAGCAACCGGACTATTACCTACTGTAGGTCTTTTAATCTTTAAATAGCATATAAACCCCAAACTATAATGATTATGATACAAAATGCTTCTGAAAAAAAAAAGACTAGATAAACTAAACAAATAAAAATACTAATACAGAAAAACTGGTTGTTTTTACTATAGTTTCAAAATATGTTGTTTTTTTAATTTTAATGCTCAAATTGGAATATTATATTTGTTGTTAAAATAGTGAATGTGTCTTTTGTTTGCTTAACAAATGTCATGATTTGCCTGAAAACTTCATTATTTATGTGTCAAAATTCTTAAGTAGTAACTTCACCTTTGAGACTGTTTTTAAAACTCAATTTTCTCCCAGGGCAGTGAAATTAACAAGGTACATATATTGTGTTGCAATCCAAACTGCATAGCATTCAAGGAATACAAGGGAGGGGGATGTCACATCAAAACTTTTATAAAATAGCATACAGGGTGTCTTGATACACAACATGCATTTTCACAGCACATGTTCCAAATGACAGCCATTGCACTGATGGCATGCTTGAATTTAACAAGTGGAAGTTGCCAATCACCTTGACACACTCTTCTTTCCATATATTCCGTATAAAATGCACCCTTTTATTAACGTCTTTTTAATTGTTACCATATCAATTTCCAGGACATGTAATCTTGTCTCAGTTTCTTCTCTCAGTTATAATTTTTTATCATATTAATGGGTCCCATATATATTGAGACACTGAGTTTGTGACATATAAACTCAAGCAAGTGCAAATGCAAAGAAAATGACATTTGAAAAATCTGTATCATGCAGCTTTTCATGGTGTAAGGGCAGTGAAAAGAAAAAAGTGTTTGAATGAATTGTTCGTACAATATGAGGTGAATTTGACATGATATGAAAGAGAACATATATAAATGTGGGCAACATTGTTTCATGGGGGAAATTCCCACTGAAGATTTGCCAATTTATCATTGAATTATTTAAAGGTAATAATTAGACTAGTTCTGTAATGGAAAAAAATTAACTACTTGGATCCTTTTTTTACTTTCAGTGATTAGGTATGAATAAATTTTTGAATTGACTAGCTTATCAGTCTTGGTTATTTACTTGCTCCAGCCTTGACTTGGGGACAGCAGACTGTGTTTGCTTTGTCTGCCATTGAAAGTTAGTCCTTGAATAGAGTCCAAGGAACATGTGGAAAGCATGCACTGAAAGTCTGCAACACAGTTTTGAACGGAAGTTGTATTTCCTTTTTTTCCTTTTTGGGGGGGGGGGGGGTATAAGGTATGGATATTTGTTAAATAAAGCCTGATGGCCCTTTTCTTTTAAAAACCAGCATGTACTATTATTGTCATTCATCTGTAGGCTATTGGAGATGTGTATCCATGCAACTTTCTTAATTATAACATCTGATGCTCGTTGAAATTTGTTTTTAACTAAACATGATATTTTAATATGCTAATAAGCATCAATCCAGAATTCCAACAATATACAATTATATCAGACATTCTCTTATACCACATGGGTATTTGTTTACCTAAATTGTGTACCTTCCAATCTGTTATAATATCTATTCGCCATAGGTGAAACATAGGTGAGTACATTAGAAGTGCATGTGATACCCACGTTCCCTTTCTATCAACCAAAGTATCAAAAATTATTAGGTTAAAAAATTTAGCCTGATTGGATATTTTTAGACATAAGGCAGAAGTAAACATGGTCACATAAACACTTTTTTTTTCAAAATTCTCTACTTTTTAAGAAGACTTGTCAGAATTTTTATGATGAATAGATATTCATGTTTATGCAATTATCTTGACTCTTTAGGACTTAAATGGAAGTAAGATTAAAATCAATGTTTTTTTCATTTGAACATACCAACCATAATCATGTTAATATCCTTTATGTATTGGGCCTTTGTCATTAATGTGGATGGATTCATTTTTATACAAGGCAGTAGGGCAAAGCTAAAGTGTTTGTGAATACTTAAGTTTTTAAAAGTGAGTTCCATATGGTTTGAATAAAATAAGATGTAACACATTTTTTGGATAACTGGTGTGTTATTTAAACGATAAAATAAAGCAGATTCATCTTTTATTTTTCAAGTACATAGTCAATCCATATTTTAAGGGAATGTTTGAGAAGACTGAAACTGAAAGTTTTTATCCCCCTCCCTCCCCATCCCCGCCCTCAGTATATGTCATGATATGTCTCCATGTTATCAAGCTTCCATCTACATGTTACCTTGTTTGTAGAACTCAATCAAAGTGTCCTTAAGACACACCTCCCTCCTCAACGGACTTTGGTTTTGTGTAAGATCAGGCAACCAGGGGCAAAGTTCATGCATATATGTTAAATCCTCAGTTTGATTCACTGTAGGAATGTTGATTCATCAGCATTAAGTGAGCATAGCTCCCTGTAACCAGAGAAAGCTTTCCAGGTCCGTGAGTATTCACTTTTGATTTAATGTAGTTAGAAATTTTTGGGTAGTTTTCTTAAAAGGTCACAACTTAGGAAATTTCATGACAGTAGTTACATTTGCAGGTAAATTGATCATATATTCTTGAAACGACCAAACTGACACAACTTCATATGTTTTGGGGTTACTTTTTAGAATACTTCCTCTCCCCCTTTATAATGGCTGCATGAATTGATAACCAGAGTTCATACGTAGAAAAGGTACAACTTTTTTACTGTTTTGCTTCTCTAGTTTAAAGGTTGAACTGATATCCTTTGCCTTTGTCAGTCACGATTGACTTTTATGTCAACATTTCTTAAAGCAAAGAAATTATGCATGTTTGCTGACACAGTATCCTTAGTCAAAATCCCCCTTACAGGTGGTGGCTATTACTGAGCCCATCTTTGGTTTAGCATAGGTATGTGGTCACAGTAAACACAGGTCCGTTTCTAAAGGTTTTTCACCTGGATGCACACCTGGCATTTAAGGTTTGTAGTCTTGTAAGATGAAGAACTGGGTTGATATATCATTGAATTTATGTGCACTGATTGCTAGGTACGTAGTGACAAAATATCAGGTCCATGCAAAATGTGGATGCTGCTTCATACAGAACTCTTATTCAGTTCCTTTTATAACTACCTTGAAGCCATTATCAATATATGGGCCCTAGTAATAACTACTTAGTTAGTGCATTAATTGTCTGTATATCTCTCTGTTGACCAGAAGATATGTGGTAGTAAGTGTCTCTGTCTGTACACACAGTTATCTTGTTAAAACATCATAGTGTAGACATGACGAGAGGTTGGTAAAATTAGGGTCAGTAATGAGTGTGATGACTCATTTGGCTGTCCCAATCTTGCCACACCCCTAAGCCTGCTAAGCTGTCCCAATCTGGCCACACCCTTGGGCTCTCCCAGTGTTGCCAAACTTTCAAAATGCCCTACTGCTGCCACACCCTTAGGCTGTCCCAATGATGCAACATCCCTGGGCTGTCCCAGTGATGCCACACACCTGGGCTGTCCCAGTGTTGTCACATCCTTGAGCTGTCCCAGTGTGCCCCATCACTAAACTGTCCCAGTGTTGCCACCCCCCTAGGCTGTCCAAATGTTGCCATTCTGACTTGACTGTAAAGCATGACACTTGTCATTTGGTGACATTTGTCATTCAATGGCATCACAGATGAAGATTATAACCTATAAATTAATGTTTGTGAGTGTGTTTATTGGGGAAAGTGGAGGACTGCAGATGGTAAATGTGCTCACATTGATCTACAAGTATACATGTAGAAGCTGTATATTGCACTTGTATACGTGCAGTGTGGGATAAGGTTTATGTATCTTGTACAAGTATTTGTGTATGGTATCTTCAAGTAATAATGAGGAGACGTGTGTGTGTGTGTGTGTTCTGCAGTGCAGGTGTGGTTAATTGTATTGTATGTAATGAATATTTGAAATGAATTAGAATATATAGCATGAGGCATATGTTAGAATCTTATTTCTGCATATTTAAATAATGTGTTTTGCATTTTGATTGAATATGCACATGCAGCTGTCCAAAGGTGACAGCACATATGTTTAAAGGCAACTTTATTGAAACAAAACTTTTTTTAGTGATAAAAAGTACATAAGAAATGGGTGAAGAAAGTTAAACTGATGCCAGAAGCTTTGTCTTGAATCCCTATGTACATATTATATCATATGCTTCAAGTTATGGAATGAAACTCTTGATTGATCTGATATGCACTGGGTCATAAAACTATTGATTTATCTGAAATGTGTTGAACATGTTAGTGATTTAAAAGCTCACACAAGAGACAGTGCATCATTAAGACTGTACCACATAAAGGTCGCTGTCTCCTCATTATTACTTGAAGATATTAATTAACAAATCTTATTGTAAGTGCACTCTGTTTGACGTCAATGTTCTGGTGTCCAACAAGACCATCAGTTCAAGACACTATTTGTCTAGTTTTATTTATCTGGTCTTCATATATTTCATTATTATTTTTTTCCAACAGATAAAGAAGATCTATATGTAAATGTTACACAGCTAGATTCAATAGAGACAGAAAGAAACAAAGGTACAAGAAGATGTCTACTGAGACTGAGAAGCCATATGATCCTAATGACACAGTCCAAAGTATGAATTCAGTTGCAGAAGGGGATACTTCAATTTCATCAGAAAAAGTAATAAGTCCCACAAAGAGGTATGATATGTATATGTTAGTGTTTTCACTAGTTTTGTTTTGGAATAAGTTTAAAGATTATGTCTTCCTCTAAAATTCTTTGAATTTTAACATATGCATGAATATTTATTTAGTGTTATTCAGTTTTTATATTTACTTTCTATAGTTTAAAAAAATTATATAACCAATTCATTTTAAAGTATTCTCTGGTTGAACAATTAAGGATTCTTCATGTGTTGGTCAAAGCTAATGTCTCCTAAATAATATACCTATTATTTTTTCCAATCTTCAGGGCTGTTCAGTAATATCATTCATTTCTTTTCAACAGGCCAAACAGTCTCAGTTAATGTGTATAAAATGCATATAAATCCTTAATGGGCATGAGTTTTATTAAGGGACAAAGTTACTCTCTCTGCTCCTTTTCTAGTTTTTTAATGAACTTCATTTCCTTGGGCACAAAGTAAACAAAATATATCCACATACTTTACCCCCAGTTTGTTATAGACCTAAGTCAAAAACTAGTGCTGGACTTTTGGGCTTACCCAGGCTTACCCATCCTATTTTAATCTCCATTTTTTATCTAAAGTTGAGGTTTCTATACATATTATGAGGGTAATTTGTTCAGAACATCATGCAGAACATGCATGGTCATATTAAAGTCATTGTGGGGGTGAACCTTGGAGTGAGGAATGAATACTTTTTGATCTTGACATGCATTCAAAGTAGGGTCAATTTAAACTGAAAATAGTCTAAATGATGTCACCAAGTGCCTAGTCCTCTACAGGGGATTCATTTGGCATCCCATATGATAACATTCTATAACATTAAATATTGTGTTAAGGACTCTGGTTGTAATGCCAAGTCAGTAACACCAAAACCAGTTTGTGGAAGATTTTGAATTAATAAGTTGTTTTATACATGTCTTTAGGTATAGTTCATATTAATTGTCCAGTCAGTGTCACATAGGGGCAACTATTGACCACACTGAATTAGTAACTTTCATTGGATTTCATTGCACTTGACCTCACCCATGGTTACATACATTTGAGCTCACCTAAACATGCAATCAGTCTTAGACCCCATTCCCATAGATTTTAGATCGATCTAACCCTGTGGGGAGTCTCACTAGATTACTGTCAGCTTAGCCGGCTTAAGCGTCTGTCCTGCCTACTTAAAGCTGTAAGGGGGTAATTAACTATGGTGCGCGCTTGGCTGACTGCAATTTAGCGTGAACCCCCAGGGAGTTCGGTCGATCTAAATCTAAATCTCTGGATCGATCTAAATCTCTGGGAATGCACCCTTATATTCCACATATGCCGCACTGGGTAATAACATTGTAATTTTAGCTTTCAGATATAAATATATGGATCTATCCAGCACATGTATCCTTACCTTAATGATCAGTGAAGTAGATGAGATATTATTTCATGAAAATGATTAAATTGCTACAGCAATTAAAAAAAAAAAGAAAANTTATCTGAAATGTGTTGAACATGTTAGTGATTTAAAAGCTCACACAAGAGACAGTGCATCATTAAGACTGTACCACATAAAGGTCGCTGTCTCCTCATTATTACTTGAAGATATTAATTAACAAATCTTATTGTAAGTGCACTCTGTTTGACGTCAATGTTCTGGTGTCCAACAAGACCATCAGTTCAAGACACTATTTGTCTAGTTTTATTTATCTGGTCTTCATATATTTCATTATTATTTTTTTCCAACAGATAAAGAAGATCTATATGTAAATGTTACACAGCTAGATTCAATAGAGACAGAAAGAAACAAAGGTACAAGAAGATGTCTACTGAGACTGAGAAGCCATATGATCCTAATGACACAGTCCAAAGTATGAATTCAGTTGCAGAAGGGGATACTTCAATTTCATCAGAAAAAGTAATAAGTCCCACAAAGAGGTATGATATGTATATGTTAGTGTTTTCACTAGTTTTGTTTTGGAATAAGTTTAAAGATTATGTCTTCCTCTAAAATTCTTTGAATTTTAACATATGCATGAATATTTATTTAGTGTTATTCAGTTTTTATATTTACTTTCTATAGTTTAAAAAAATTATATAACCAATTCATTTTAAAGTATTCTCTGGTTGAACAATTAAGGATTCTTCATGTGTTGGTCAAAGCTAATGTCTCCTAAATAATATACCTATTATTTTTTCCAATCTTCAGGGCTGTTCAGTAATATCATTCATTTCTTTTCAACAGGCCAAACAGTCTCAGTTAATGTGTATAAAATGCATATAAATCCTTAATGGGCATGAGTTTTATTAAGGGACAAAGTTACTCTCTCTGCTCCTTTTCTAGTTTTTTAATGAACTTCATTTCCTTGGGCACAAAGTAAACAAAATATATCCACATACTTTACCCCCAGTTTGTTATAGACCTAAGTCAAAAACTAGTGCTGGACTTTTGGGCTTACCCAGGCTTACCCATCCTATTTTAATCTCCATTTTTTATCTAAAGTTGAGGTTTCTATACATATTATGAGGGTAATTTGTTCAGAACATCATGCAGAACATGCATGGTCATATTAAAGTCATTGTGGGGGTGAACCTTGGAGTGAGGAATGAATACTTTTTGATCTTGACATGCATTCAAAGTAGGGTCAATTTAAACTGAAAATAGTCTAAATGATGTCACCAAGTGCCTAGTCCTCTACAGGGGATTCATTTGGCATCCCATATGATAACATTCTATAACATTAAATATTGTGTTAAGGACTCTGGTTGTAATGCCAAGTCAGTAACACCAAAACCAGTTTGTGGAAGATTTTGAATTAATAAGTTGTTTTATACATGTCTTTAGGTATAGTTCATATTAATTGTCCAGTCAGTGTCACATAGGGGCAACTATTGACCACACTGAATTAGTAACTTTCATTGGATTTCATTGCATTTGACCTCACCCATGGTTACATACATTTGAGCTCACCTAAACATGCAATCAGTCTTAGACCCCATTCCCATAGATTTTAGATCGATCTAACCCTGTGGGGAGTCTCACTAGATTACTGTCAGCTTAGCCGGCTTAAGCGTCTGTCCTGCCTACTTAAAGCTGTAAGGGGGTAATTAACTATGGTGCGCGCTTGGCTGACTGCAATTAAGCGTGAACCCCCAGGGAGTTCGGTCGATCTAAATCTAAATCTCTGGATCGATCTAAATCTCTGGGAATGCACCCTTATATTCCACATATGCCGCACTGGGTAATAACATTGTAATTTTAGCTTTCAGATATAAATATATGGATCTATCCAGCACATGTATCCTTACCTTAATGATCAGTGAAGTAGATGAGATATTATTTCATGAAAATGATTAAATTGCTACAGCAATTAAAAAAAAAAAGAAAACTTGACTCCTTGAAAGGAGAGACAAGAATTTGGGATGTATGGTTCATTTTTGTTTTGGGCAAAACGTATTATATACTGCAGATCTGTGTAACCTGCTGGTAGAATTTAAGTTGCCTGTTAGTGAAATTTTAATGCAAACATGAAACATGTAACACAGTTTCCAGTGCACTGTGCACTTGTTTGATGTACTAGTTTTTGATAAGGTAAGGCAGGTTATTGGGGTCAATGTTAAGATAAGCACCAGTTAGGGCAAAAAAGATCCATCAGTAGATCTACCCATGTGCTGTAAGATGCAATGCTTGAAAGAATATTATAAAGACTAATTTTTTACAGAAAGTCAAATGATTTAAGATCACTTAATCTGATTCTTCAATTTAAATGCATTGAAATCCATTTTGATAATTATTTAGCTGAATATGCTACAGTATAGTAGATTATTAAGCTAGCATTCTTTTGTGCACATGTAAAAGAAAATTCACTCTGACCAAAGGGAAAAAAATTGGCTCAAGATATTTTATGATTTCCACCAATTTCAAATAGATTCACTGAAAAATAAAGCATAGGCAAACATTTATGCTACAGTCAGCAGGGTTATCAGGGGACATCTATCTGCTAGTGTTTGACTAAGGTGTTTATTATGGCCTCTGACCACACGAGGTCCAAGTTGCCTGGCAGCAGAGACGTCCATATTGGGCAAGAGCTCACCTTGCTAGGACCACTTCTTGAACTGGTGGGGCATATTTTTACAAAGAGTTCAGATTCTGGCAACTAGCAGCTTAAGGTTAAACTTTTGATTAGTAGTTGTGGGGGATTTTAAAAGAGGGGAGGGAGGGCAAGTATTAAGCTGTTTACTATAAAGAGTTACACTTTTTTGGTGTGCAAGGAGTCCAAGCAGTGATACTAGCAGAAGATGGCTGTAAATTTTACTCCACGTCATATTTGAGTTACTATGTTTACATGTCTCATAAACTTTGGTCTTTAAGTGTAGCTTGAGCACAGGATATTAAGCACCCTGTACCTCTTGTTTTCTCATGTTTTTTCAGTGTATGTGTACTTAACTATAATCCTTGTCTACAGATAAAGTAGTGTCTGACATCTGTGCCATGGTACACTAGCATGTGTGCCAAAATGTATGCCTGTGCCAATGACATATGACAAGGTTATGTAAGGGAAAATTGGGGGGGGGGGAACCCTTCAGTTTATAATTAATTATACATTTTTTCTTGCTGAGAAACCATGCTGTATTTTTCAGCCTTAACATGTCAAAGAACAACAACTATGGGGATAATGGAGCTTATATAGAAAGAGATAAGTCCAAATTGACCAATGGTGTCAAGGAAGAGGAATCAGACCCCCCACTGACCAATGGGCATTCTGACTCCCAATCCCAGGATGGACCTGTAATGAATGGTATTAATGGTGAGGGTGATGAAGAAAATGGTGCCATTGATGGTCACGACAAAGAAAAAGAAGAGGCAAAGACTAATGAACAGAATACTTCACCTCCAGAGGAAGAAAAGAAAGTAGTTGAAGAAGCCAAAATAACCGTTCAGACACCCCCGGTTAGTTCAGGAGAACCCACTGCAGGGGACAACCAGCCTAAAGTAACCTATAGTGCCACTTCCACCCCCAAAACAGGAGGGGACCCAGGAGATGGCTTGATATACGGTACGACCTTCCGAAATATAGTTAAAACTGGATGATTATAACTGAAAGCTGTGGAGTCCTGTGGAACTGGTAGACTGTATTATTATTATTATTATGTACAGACACAGATGTGTCTGTACATATAGCCATCATCTGCGTCTGTCGTCGCCGTCGTCGCCGTGCACTTTTACCGATAACACGATAAGTGGAAAACCATTTTACCTTTTGACTTGAAACTTGCAGAACTGATGAATATTCATAATACGCAGGTCGAGTTCGAAAATCAGCATGATTGGGTCACTTTTAGGGAATTTATGCTGTTTTTNTTTTGTGTATGTGGGGGTCTATACGAATGCGCTTGCTCCAGCTGGTGGTACAATATTCGGAGGCGGTATCGCCTCTCTGATCCTCTAGTTTGACAATTTATTTTGTCTCTTAGATTATTTGTTTTATTGATATCTGTAAAAAAAGGTTATATCTGGATTTAATGGGGTTTAAACTAATCTTTAACTTCATACTGTATTTTTATACTTAAGCTTTATACTTATTAATTTCACTTTCGACTTATTAATATTGCATTTCACATTCTTAAGTTATAACTTTGGAAAGACTACTGAACTTGTTTAATGGATCTTATAGACTTAAAACAAATAAATAAATAGTGTTATTATTATTTGAAAAATTAAGTTCTCTTAAAGTTTGCAGTTTTATTGTAAAAAGGGACATTATTATCTTTTTGATTTCTGTTCCACCATATGGAGGATTTTGATGTTCTTTAATTATAACAGATTTTTCAAATGATTGACTGGGTTAGTTGTTTATATGAACTGCTCTTCACTGATGCTTACAGGATCCTTCCCTTGGTTCCAACAGGAACATGGCTGTCCAGTCGTGACCTTGGCTTGACCCCTGTTGCAAGGGCAACTGTGCAAATAGATCCCAGGAAACAAAAGTTGCAGGTATGGCTTAACACATTTTATGAAACCTTTTCAGTTTTTCACCTTTCAAATTTGATAATTTTTTTCCAAATATTTATGAGATGTCTAAGAACAGTTATATAAGATTTTTAATAAACAGAGTCAGAAAGACAAATGTTATTTTACCCACTCATCAAGTTCAGCATGGTTTGGCATAATTATAATGGATACATCAGACCATATCTATCCAGTAAATGAATCTTTTTCAGCAGACCTGAAATGCACCACCCTGAATACCATACAAAAATAACTTACAACATGTACAATACAAACTGAACAGGACAATAACAACATCATGCATTTACTAAATGAATTTCAGGGTGAGTTGTACGCAATGCTGTTGACTCTGAGGAATCAAATAGCACATTCTGAGGTAGACATAGCACCCTACATGATTGCCAATAACAAGAACCTTGCTGATATGGCCAAGATAAGGTATGGTATTTTTATTAATGCAGCACTTCCACATTTATCTTCTTACCAAACTGAGTCTAAAGTGCTGCCACCTTGCGAGCGAAATGGTGTTCAGATCAGTGCTGCCACCTGGTAGTCATTTTTATTTTTAGCATTACCACGTGAAGGCAAAGAAATGTTTTGTAATCCTTCCTTCAGCTGAGTGAAGTATTCCCTTCGATATGTTCCTTTTACATATTTATAAAAAATAATTGCATGTTGGAGCATACCAGTATATTAAAAAATTATCCATTTTTATGTACAGACACAGATGTGTCTGTACATATAGCCGTCACCTGCGTCTGTCGTCGTCGCCGTCGTGCACTTTCACCGATAACACGATAAGTGAAAAACCGTTTAACCTTTTGAATATTCATAATATGCAGGTCAAGTTCGAAAATCAGCATGATTGGGTCACTTTTAGGGAATTTATGCTGTTTTTTCACTTTTTTCAGCATATATGCAGCACCGATAACACGATAAGTGGAAAACTATTTTACCTTTTGGCTTGAAACTTACAGAACTGATGAATATTCATAATACGCAGGTCAAGTTCGAAAATCAGCATGATCGGGTCACTTTTAGGGAATTTATGCTGTTTTTTCACTTTATTCAGCATATATGCAGCACCGATAACACGATAAGTGGAAAACCATTTTACCTTTTGGCTTGAAACTTACAGAACTGATGAATATTCATAATACGCATGTCAAGTTCAAAAATCAGCATGATGGGGTCACTTTTAGGGAATTTATGCTGTTTTTTCACTTTTTTCAGCATATATGCAGCACCGATAACACGATAAGTGGAAAACCATTTTACCTTTTGGCTTGAAACTTACAGAACTGATGAATATTCATAATACACAGGTCAAGTTCGAAAATTGGCTTGATTGGAATATTTTTACAAATTTAAAGTTATGCTGTTTTTTTCCATTATTCAGCATATATGCAACACTGATAAAGCATTTTAAGGAAAACCAATCAGCCTTTTGTCTTGAAACTTACAGGAGTGATCAGTCTGACTTATATACAGATAAAGTTTGAAAATAAGCTTGATCAGTTAAGTTTTGATGAAGTTATTAGCCTTTTTGTATATAAGTGGTTTTTCTTCAGATTTAATTCTTAGTCATGTTAACAGTCTCATTATGGAACAAATTAGATATGTTTAAGTGTTGTTTTGACATTTTCTGCTTCTTAAAAATATTGTTAGTTGATTATATAAAAATGACAGTACACCTTTTATTGTGCATTGTGTAATAAAGTATCAAAAATGGAAAGGAACTCATGTATGCAGTTCGTCAGATTCAATCATTCACTAAGTTAAGAATCTCAGAATGGAGCAAGTTGGACATTTAAATTTGTTCTATTGATATTTTTCCTTTGACAACATATTTTAATTGATCATATAAAAATGACAGTAAATCGATTATTTTTTTTATGTAAAAAAAGAATTTAAAATGGAAATAAACTCTTTTCAATTCAGTTTCTCTTGTTTAGATTTTGGGATTTTCAAAGTGTGTCTGAACTCTATGGGCTAGACACATTTTGTGAATATCCATGATAGTTTTATTTTATCATTAAAAAACTGATGGTTATTATGCACTTGCTCTTTTTACACTTAAAGGAAAGAAACATAGGACTGAAATACAGCTTCAATCTGTCTCATTAGTTAATTTTCTGGAAGTTATAGAGGTTTTTTTGTAAAATTTTTTACCTTTACATACTGGAATTTTCAATGTGGGACTTAGAGCTCCTTTGGGCATGAAGCCCAGTGGTAATCACATTTTTTTAATGTCCATGTTTTTAATAGTAGATATTTAAAACTTGGTGGTATTTATACAGTTAATCATTATGTAATGTTGCATCAAAATTGACAAAAAACCTACTTTGTGCACTGCCACCATTAACGTTATGGAAAGAAAACTGTTACTTTCTATTTTTTCATCCAGTCTTACAAGAATGATTCTTAGTATTGACATACAGCTCATATTAGAAAACCATATTAGATTATCATTTTTATTAAATTTATGCATTTTTTTGTGAAATTTTCATTTTTCTCATTCTGGCACTTTCTAAGTATAAACTTGAACTCTGATGGGCCTGAAGCCTTATGCTTTTACTTTCGTCGGTGTTACCTGTTGTGCATAATTAAAATTTGATGTTGACTATGCAGTTAAACATAATGTATTATTGTATCACAATTGATAGTCTCCTATTTTGTGCATTATTGTTTTGCGCTTTTCTTAAGGTGTGACTTATAGGCCTGAAGACCTTTGAGAGGGTCAGTCTGTAAATTTCCCTTGGGTATCACTAGGCTAAGTTATAAAGTTATAAAGTCATTTGCCTAATTAATAGACCATAAAGNTATTATTATTATTATTAGCAAAACATGTAGCAAAATCTTCAAGACCATATAGAAAGTGTTTCCTTCTGCTGAAGTAAAGTACATTGATAAAAGTTTAAGTTTCTTGAATTGTCTCAGTATTAATTTTATATTTATCAAAACTTGATGAAAGGCACCCATGGGCCAACCAGCTATTGAGTACCCAGTGAGTTATTTCACACTTGGACAAATGCTTATCATGTAAAATACAATTTATAGCTATTTAAATAGCATGTTTACTTTAAAGCCTATTTTTTATGCATTTATTATTATTGGATAAGATTAAACTTGGAAGCTATGACATGGTTCAAGCAGGGCTTTACTTTCAGATAGCATATTTTTTAAGAAAAGTAAAACATTTTATTATTGCATATGTAATAGATACTATAAAACGATTATCTATTTAAGTGTGTAACATTGCAAAGCTTTTGATTAAAGCTTATTTCATGTGAAGACATTGGGTATATTGTGAGTTCACTCATGTGTTATAGTGAGTATTGTCCAGTTTCTTTAGAGGAATTGACCCTAATTATTTCAGGAATGGACGAGTTAGCTCCAGCTGACAGTTTCCGTGTGTGGCAGCGTGATGCAGCTGTAAAGCTACAGGTTGGTGAGGAAGCCTCGGAGAAACCACTCACTATCATGTCAGCATTTGTGGATGTGGTGAAGAGAATACCTAACAACACCGCTCTAGGTAGGACCGAATGATCAAAACGGTACCATTCTGTTGAATGTAAATTTTCAAAAAAAAAAAAAAAAAAAATTGCAAGTAAAGGAAAATGATGGAAAGAGATTGGTTTGCAGTTTTATTTAACATACAGTTGTGTGATATTTTGTCTTTCACTATATACTTACTACTACAAGCATATACATACAGTACCTAAAGCTTTTTGAACAGAGTTTCCATAGCAAGATACCATTCAGTCTTTCCACTTAGGTCTTTTTTCCCCCACTTTCCTCAGCATATAGTCCTTATAAGTAATACATCCAATTGAGTAAACTCATCTTGCAAATAAAAGAAGATTGGATAATGAGATATTTATTTCCCCTGTAGCAACCAAGGAAGGGGAGGAGTGGAAGACTTGGTCATACAGACAGTACTATGATGATGTGAAGAGAGCAGCTAAATCATTCATTAAGGTACCAACTTAACTTATGTGTTGGCACAATTTGAAAATGTAGTTTGTAAAAATGTTTTCAAGTGAAAAAAATTATATATCGCATTTAAGAGCTATCATAACTTTATCAATGTGTGTGTGTGTGTGTACGTGTGTGTGCATGTGTGTGTACGTGTGTGTGCGTGTGTGTGTGTGTCACCTGTTCCTGAAATATATTATTTAAATTAGAAAAATTAATGTTTTCAGCTTGGTTTAGATTCATTTGGAGGAGTTGGCATTTTAGGATTCAACTCACCAGAGTGGTTGATCTCCAACCTTGGGACAATATTTGCAGGGTAACTTGGGGAAATTTCTTTCATGATGGCATAAATTAAATTTCATAGAAATATAAAGATACATACATTCTAGCACAAGTAATAAGTGTGTGTTAACATAATTTTTATTTAGGGAATTTATTTGTCTCCAGGCATATAGAACATTTTTAGTGGAATTAACATCACCAACTGTGAGAATTTGCATGTGCCTAATGCTTAATTTTCATAAACAAGAATCTTATAAAGTATTCAGAATTTTACACAGCACAACAATGTATTTATATTCTGAATATATTGTTTTAGTGGTTTGGCCACTGGGATATATGCCACCAACTCCCCCGAGGCCTGCGAGTACATCATCAGTAACAGTAAGACCAATGTAGTGGTGGTAGAGAACAATGTTCAGCTGCAGAAAATACTGAAGATATGGGACAAAGTGCCCCACCTCAAGGCCGTAGTGCAATATAAGGATGAAGTTGCAGAGAGAAGGCCAAATGTGTACTCCGTATGTCATCAACTTGAAATGAATTTTCAAAAAGTGGTTGTGTATCCATATAAAGCATTGAAGCATATGTATTTTGTTTTAATATTTCTTTTTGTGATGGTGACTAGTTTTAACAAATTTTTATAGAGAAAAATTATCACCACCACTAAGCTGACTAACGCATTCATGCAATTTTGTACAAGGTCATCTTCTCTATCACGTTAAGCATGGTTTGCTTATTCCTTTGGACTTGGTAGAATTGTCATGTAGAATGGAATATTCCTTGTTATTAGCAATGGTGTTACTATTTTTCAAACTTTTGTTCTAATAAATGTTTTAATTTTAGTGGCAAGAGTTTATGGACCTTGGCAAGGAAACAGCAGACAGTGTTCTAGTGGAGAGAATAAAGGCTCAGAGACCAAACCAGTGCTGCACCCTTATTTACACAGTATGTTTTTATGTCCACACTTGATCTTAATACTTATTCCTTTTTTAAAACAGTTTTAGAAAAATGTTGACACTGTTTTCATGTGCTCATGCAGTCTTAGGTAATAGTATTGTTGGTCCACATGTCTGCCTGTTCATCATCAAAAAAAAAAAAAATTTGTTGTGCTCCAATGTAAATGCTAAAAGTGATAACTTAATGTGATTTGGTGTGTTGATGGGCTACATTACCTATTGTTTCTGAGCTGTTTCTGCCATCCAGTATATCTGCCATAGTTTGATGAGCAGTAATAAGGAGGGTCATGTAGTTGCACTTACTCAGTATTTATGGCTTTTCTGCTGCACCGATTACCACTAGTAAATGAATGCAAATTAAGTGTTATTATATTAACAGTATTTCATTACCATCTATATTTGTTTTTATTTGTACTGTAAACACTTTTCCACTTGCATTATTAATTTTTTAAGCAATTTAAAATTAATAATAACATTTGCAAAGCAAAATAATCAAATTCTCAAAAAGAATTGCAGTGAATTGTATTTTCATATTTTGTGGTGATTTCCAATTTTTTATTTACAGTCAGGGACAACTGGAAATCCTAAAGGTGTTATGTTGAGCCATGACAATGTAAGTATTAGCTGATATGGGCAGGGTTTTACTTTGGTTAGTCTAGTACGGTTTCATATTGTAGAACACAAATCCTTTAATCAATCTGAATTGAATTCAGCTAGTATGAAGAGCTAAAAAAATTATACATTTCTATTTGAATATTCCAAGTGGTGACCACCAATGTGGGCCCTAATGACAGAGGATACTTATCTGTGTGGGACAATATCAGCCAGTCTGCAAGACTGTTCATGTCACATTGCTGGTATTGACTGTTTCCTAGCATTAATGGTTCATCTATTATTATTATTATTATTATTATTATTATTATTATTATTATTATTAAAAACCATGTCTGACTCATGAAATATGAAGGAGAGTGATAATAAAATATATATATTTCAAAAGATAGTTATAAAAATGTCCTTATATGTACTTTTAAATGAGTATTCTGGTATCTGAACTTAGAACTTAGATGGTAGTCAGTTTGTTAACCAGGATGTATGGATTCAGTTCTGACAGGCAGCTGCTGTGTATGTTAGAGAAAAATAAATTCATTCACACAGTTGTATTACTATTATTAATATTATATATATTTCAGTATACTTGGTTATCTAGAAAGATCGTTGGAGCAACCAGGCTTAAGTTTGGTCAAGAGGTTTTGGTCAGCTATCTTCCCCTCAGCCATGTTGCTGCCCAGATTGTGGATATCTATGGACCTCTCATAGCTGGAGCGGCTGTGTACTTTGCCCGACCAGATGCTCTCAAGGTAAGGTTATTGAAGTGGGGTTGTGAAGATGTTATTTCAAGAGAAATTTGTAGTGTGGTTTGGTAAAACAATATGTCATTCCATTCATTTTTTATCCACCCAAGGAATGATGCAGTGTCATTAATCTGTTCTGATATAATTATAAATATACATATAAATCTATAAAACTGGAAGACTTGGGAGGGGAGTTTGTTTATAACAGGCAATATTTCCTTTGGTGGGGGTCGGTTTTGATTTTCAAGGAAAACTAAACATAGCATAGCTATTCACTTCAAATCCTATATGTAACAAGAAATTTTATATTTGCCATATTTTCCTCAGGGTACGCTACGTATCACCTTGAATGAAGTCCACCCAACTGTATTCTTTGGTGTTCCTCGAGTGTGGGAGAAGATCCAGGAAGGACTGAAGGAACTGGGGAAGCAGACGACAGGCATTAAGAAGAAGGTGGCCACTTGGGCAAAGGGAGTGGGTTATAAAGGGTCAATGAGCCTGATGAATGGGTATGTCTTTCTTTACAGATATTCTCTGTTCTAAAATTTTTTGTGCAAAAGCATTGGGTTGTAAGGGTTGTTTGCCTAGCTAGCTGTACTTTTGTAAAGAAGAACATTATACATCTTCTTTTCATCAGGTAAAATGTTTTTGAAATTTATGGCTGTGCTAAAGGGTGGGTTAACATTTTGGTAAGAGCCTAAATTTAAAATTATTCCATGCTGATGATTCCTATGTATATATACCCATTATAGAATTCTGAAATCTGTGAAGGTTTGCTCTCATATATTGCATATATCTGAATAGAGATGATTGTGTGCACAAAGGGGACATACCCCCAGTAGCAGTTTTAAAAAAGAAGAAGCTGCTAGTATTGAAGGCATGCATTTCTGTCTTTGCTTTAGTTCCCAAAAGAAAAAGAGTTCGTGGAAAAAGAAGTTATGGTAATTCAGCATGAGAAATTGCTTATTACTTTGGATTTTTCTCTAGAATCAATTAGGAATGGATTTGAACAAGCATGGTTCTGTTTCTTTAGTTACGGTTAATGAAAAAGGAATTAGTTTTGTTTAGTGAACACTTTTGTAGGAAAATGTTGTCATTTGATGTATTCGTTACTAATACTAGATTACTGATAAATGTTTTTTTAGTTTACAATGTGTTGGTTAATGCCCAGGTATTTCTAGAGCATTTGTTCAGATGGGTTGTAATATTGAACATTGTGTTAATCAGTTTTGTGTTTTTTTTTTAATCTGGTGTCTGATTCGTAGAAAAAAATGAAATTCATCTTACCCCCAAAAAAATTGTTTTCAGTTCAAACTTTTTACCTGATGTCACCCCAAAAATGCAATGATTTGAATGAAATCAAGGTTCAACTTAAAGATAAAATGTCAACTAACAGCAATTATTCTGAAATTATTTATTATTGTCATATAAGGATTATGGAAATATTTTTTGCAGTGTTTCAATGTGCGTTATGAATTGTCATGTGTGGCGGGCAGTCAAATTATTTCCATAAGCAAATCAAGTTCTATTTAAGATGTGAAAGTAACATGTCCCAGGTTTTTATCCTACTTGTTATCTGTAGTTATCAGAGTTGAGCACATTTTGCACCAGTGCATGATTTGAAAAAATTTGTCAGGCATTACCTTCTAATATGTATGTATTCTGCAAGTAAACCAAGCTTTAACTTCAAAATCTTAATATTTTTAATGAAATATCATTAATACCAGCTTCTGTATTCATCATTCTGTTTAAAATTTGCATAGCATATCTTTTCTCTCATTTCACGACATGTTCCCACTCAAAGAATATATACCCCACTTAGTTGAATAGAATAAAATTTGTATAACTTTTGATGAGAAAACCCAACTCATCTACCCATATCTTTGTCATGTGAATTCAGCAGCATTGTTTATGATTATAATTTTTTGTTTCAATATCTGGGTTTCAGTGGAGGTACCCCCTTTGGCTGGTCCCTGGCTAACCTGCTGTTGTTCAGGAAGGTGCGTACTGGGCTGGGACTGGACAGGTGTAGTGTCTGCAGCTGTGGAGCAGCTCCAGTGATGAAAGAAACCTTGGACTTCTTCCTGGGAGTGAACATTCCAATAATGGAGACATATGGCATGAGTGAATCCACAGGTTTGTTATCAGGCTGCACAGGGTTAAGTATTTATTGAAACTGTCACATTGCTTAAGTGAAGTATTGCACCAGTTGTACATGTTTTTTTTTCTAATGTTATTATTTTAAGATTCTGATGTTATTATTCAGGTGGGGCTTTTGTATTCAGCCATTACCTTCTGTTTCTTGTTGGTGATTTCAAGATGATTTGAAAAGGCTACTGATCAAACAAGATGCAACTTGTATTAAACTTTGGATTCAAGGACTGTTATTTGACAATTATGATTTTAAAAATAGTAGTAAAAATAGTAATAGAAGTAATTTGCAGGGGAGTAATGATCTTTGCTGGTCTGAGATATGAGAACACATTTTTATTGAAAGCACAAGAAAAATAGTGTTTTATGGAGTATTTTATGTCAGTATTTTCCCCTATGCCTTTTAAGTTTTATAGATATTTGCCTAACCATCCGTATTTTTATTTTCAGGCCCTCACACAATATCTGTGCCATGGAGGTACCGCCTGACCTCTGTAGGGTTTAATGTACCCGGCACCAAGACAGACATTCTTAACCCAGATGAAGATGGCTGTGGAGAGGTAAAGCTATGCAGCAACTTAGCTGATCATATTGATATTGGTGTGTTTGTAAATGGCATTGGAATCTTTTTTTTCTCTGGTACTGATAATAACAAAAATACAAATTACGTAACAGTGATAAGAATTCTTCAAAAACCAAACTCCATATTTGTCTCAGCCCTGTCTACAATGAAAGGATTAAAACAAATTCATGCCATCAAAGTTCCATTTAAACATTCTCAAATGTGCGATCAATATTAACCAATGATATGTGAGGAAGGAAGTACTTAGTGCAGGAAAGGTGAAGCTGCATTATCTGTTACAAGTTGTATATGCTGTTTTATTGCAATATCATTTGTTTTAACATATTATTGTTATTATTCATTTCTTGTCTTGTTAAACTTTTAATGGATCACTTTGCCTTTCAAAACCTCTATAAAACAGATAAACTTCCTCTCTTCAAAGTAAAGTTCAACCCTCACAAAAAAGTATTTTTGAAACAAATTGGTTATGGTTAATTTTTTTCCTTTTCACCTAAGTTTTTTTAATCAGGCTACGTTGAAGACGATTCAAAAGGTGTTTCTGTTTCTGTAGGTGTGTATGCGTGGCCGCCATGTGTTCATGGGGTATCTGGACACTGAAGAGAAGACCTGTGAAGCCTTGGATGCTGACGGATTGCTGCACTCTGGAGACATAGGAAAGATTGACAAAGATGGGTTTATCTACATCACTGGGAGAATAAAAGGTTAACCTACTACCGCCTGCTGGCTTTCCCTTTTTAGCTTTTTAACTTTTGGGGACAATTTTTGGATTTTTTAAAAATCTGAGCACCATGTTTTGGAATAGTTAGGATTCCTCTGAACATAATTTTCAAATAATGGTACTTTAAATTTTTGTCTGTAAATTTTGTTTTAGTATTAAATATATATATATATATATATAAATTGCTGGTTTCTGTTCTTCAGAGCTGATTATCACAGCTGGAGGAGAGAATGTGGCTCCTGTGCCCATTGAAGACACAGTGAAGGAGGAACTCCCAGGGATCAGTAATGTTATGCTGGTTGGAGACAAGAGGAAGTTTCTTTCAATGCTCCTTACCATGAAAGTAAGTTGCTGGAGAAGATTTAATGGTAAAATGCTGTTCTAGATTAGTTGCTGAAGTAAGGTTGCATAAGATTGTAAGGGATTGATGTCTTGTTGTCTTGATGTATCTCTATGTGCTTTCTTTGAATACAGATTTACCTTGGGGGTTTTTTCTCCTTTTTAATTTACAAATTGGACTACTAACATATATGTTAGTAGTCCAATTTGTAAATTAAAAAGGAGAAAAATATATGCATCTACTTTGTCACATATGCCATGCATTCTTGATTCTTTATCATATTATCTCTGTTGTTTCAAGGTAGAGATGGATGACGATGGTGCCCCTACAGATTCTGTATCATATGATCTCTATTGTTTCTAGGTAGAGGTGGATGACAATGGTGCTCCTACAGACAAATTAAGCAAGGTGGCCACAGACTGGTGCAGATCCCTGGGCAGCAGTGCCAGCACAGTGTCAGATATTTTAGACAATAATGATGCCAAGGTGTTAAAGGCCATTCAGGAGGGAATCGATAGGGCTAATGCAAAGTCCACATCAAGAGCACAGAAGGTGCAGAAGTGGTCACTCCTGGCCAAGGACTTCTCCATACCTGGAGGAGAACTGGGTAAGTGGACATTGAGTGCCCTTTGCCATCAATCTTTCATATTATTTGCATTTTTCCTCCACATTTCATGTGTCTGATACACAGCAAGACATGGGGCTTGGACATCTTTTTTTTTTTCATTTTGGGGGTGAAAAAAAAAAGTTTGCAATATCTCCAATTGGTATAGATGCAAAAATTTACCTGTTTTTACTCAATGGAAATCCTTACATCTATCAATTTTCCAATATTATAGACTTGGGATTAAATATATGTCCTGTAATTAGATTAAAACCAAAATATTGTACCATTTTTGAATTACTATTATTTACTTCTTTTTATTTTCTATTTTTAGGACCAACATTGAAGTTAAAGAGACCAGTGGTTTCCAAAATGTACAAAAATACTATAGACAAATTCTATGAGGAGTAAATTTAGACACACTTTCTTTCACAACTGCTTTCAAGAAGCTGCCAGCAGAAATTGAAACTGAACAGTTACAAGAATATGCAAAAAATACCCTTTAATCTTTCTGTTCACACGTGGAACTTTTAAAGCAAGCGTCTGTTTATGATTAGCAAAAAATAATTTACCAGCTGAAAGAGACTTGCATTAATGTTATTAAATGCCACTTCATTTTCTCCATAAAGTATCTGAAGACAGGGAAAGTAATTGCCATGTGATTGTGAGTGAAATCCATTGATGACCTTCAGACCCTCCAATATAGGTTCATGAAACCTTCACCTGTCAGGTCATATGCACTTAATTTGGAAAATGTACTTTTACTATTATAATACCTTAGCGCATTGTTAAGGTAAGATGCATATTATGGAAGCTCACCCATACTCAAACTTCCTGAGTTTAGTCCAGCTTCAGAGTGAAAGAATATATACCAGAAGCTGTAGTGTTATGTCTGACAATTACATTATTAGTCATTCGATCACCTTTATGTTGCTCATGTGTTTGAGTATGAACAAGCTTTTCGAGTACAGGCCAGAGTCCTTCCAAAATGACAGATACTAGTACAATATATTTATGCAAGAGGTTTAAGGAAATCTAGATTAGCCAGCATGTATTTACATGTAGGTAAGCAGCAGAACACTGTTTTATGTAAGATTAGAATTTATCATAAGCGGAAGAAGGCATTTATATTGAGAGAAAAAAGGTTACTAGGTTCATAAATAATTTCAGCATATTTCCAAAGTATTTTTAACAGAGAGTGATGCTTTTGTATATTTTTTCTATTAAGATAATAATTTTGAAAAAAATACTGTATATAGCAGTTATGTATGTGAAGACTATCCATGTTTTCAATTGTTAATGGTTGTGATGACGTCCCTAGTTTTATGACGTGTGGGAACCCAATTTTGGCACTCAATTGTGTTTAGAATAATATCAGGAAATTGACTTTGGTATCAATTTGAATGAGAGTTTGCTGTCGTGTTCAACCCAAGACTGTTTAAGTAATGTGTATGGCGCCACCTGGTGATTGCCCACAATATAACTTAAAACACTGCAGATTTTATTCCAGTTTCAGTGAAGAATTGCAAAACTTATGATCCATAAAATTTGCAAAAATGGTCTTTCTTTTACATTTTAGAAGTATGTGTCGGCCTATCAGCATCACTTATGTTTTTGCTTTTTTCTTTATTAGTGAAGTACAGCTCTGGTAAAGAGTCTGGTTCCAACCTATTTGCTGAGTATTGAGTGCTAGGAAATTGCTAGAAAATTGACATTTTTGAACGTGGGATGTAGACTTCCTTTCAACATAAAATAATTGACTCAAAGAGCAGTATTTGGAGTTTGAGAACAGCAGAGAAAGGTTACTAATACATATTAGATAAGATTAAGAGACCGATTCTCCTCACTGCCTTTGTTCAATCAGATCTATAATTAAAGTACATATCTTCTCTTTTTCCTTGTCAACTGATGAGCAGAAATAATATATCACAAAGCAATGATACCTGGACATGTGAAATCTGGCATAAAACATGCAGAAAGGATTCATGATTCTGGAATAATCGTGGTAATTTCTACATTATATTGCTGATACTGATGCCTCAAGTTCTGTGAACAGAAAAATTCTCAAAGGTGATCAATGTGCAGACTGATAGTCATCAATAGTTTGTGTGGAAAGTAGCATTTAAGTCAGCATTAACCTTGTCCTTGTTCTGTGAATAGATATGGCCAATGGCCACAAGAATTTAAAAAAAAAAAAGAACATTAATTGGTCGGAAAATTAGTAGACCTGAAGCCAACAGCATGCTTTTTGCAGATCTCCAAATGGCTGAATTTTAAAAGATTACTTTGGTTGTTTTGATGACAAGTGTCTAAGACAATATTGTAATTGTTTGTATCATCAGTGCAAGTCTAAGCTAAATCTGGTGAGAATGAAAGTGGAGGGTTGGAAGTTAAGGAGTAAATGGCTACATTAGGGCCCTTAGCACATTAATCAGTATTGCTAAACTAGAGACTGCCAACTCGGTAGCCTGGATTTTATGTAATAAAGTCACTGAAATGGAGCCTCAGGCTCCACATGGCCAGTTGATCAACTGAACAGCAGGAAGTAGATGTGGATAACTTGTGAGAGAGTTTAAACCCCTGTAACATGATAACATGCTGGGACCTCTCATAGTGAACCAGTTCACTTGGGTGTTATTATGACAATTTAGAATACATGTAATAGTAGAGAATGAATCATCACTAATTACTTACATATTGCTAGTGGTTTACGTGTAAATATATATATACAACACAACTTGACAGGATTATCATTTTCTTTGGTTGAAGAAAGTATATCCATTGACTTATTTGTGTTAGCACTGATACATTCCATGGAATTATCATATGTATAATGCACAATGCTTTTTTTTCTTTGTTAACTTTTTATTGTTGTTTGTTACCTGATAATGTTGAATTGGAATGTTTTGTATGGCTGTGTTGGTAATTTCTGGAACTTCAACAGCTTGGGTTGGGGTGCCTATGGTTTAGGTATGAAATGTAGCATATAATTTGAATAAAAGTTAAGCAGTGTTTGAATATGTTTTTTGTTCATTTAATCTGCATGTATCTTTCATGAACATTCAAACATCAAAATGGAAAATTGACCAATGCATTCTATATAGCTGAAATAGTAGTTCACAGACAATATGTATGTCACAGGTCAGATCCTAATCTAGCCCACTTCAGAAGTGGCCCAGACTACATCCCAATTGGGTCTTTGCATTGTTAGCAGCAATTGGGTCTTTGCATTGTTAGCAGCATAATGAGCGTGCTCATTGGCCAAGTAATTTACAGGTGAGCTGCCAATTTGTTTGTATGGCATGTGTAATTGAATAGGGGAAGTCATAGATCAAGGCAAATATTATGATAAGCATAGTGTTATCAGCATAGAAGTTTTTGAGATAACTTCCATTTTTTCTTACAACCAGGAGCTCCACTTGAACAATCTTGTTGAGTGTGAAACAGCTCATCCTGAAATGAGAAGTAAACTGATTGAAAGATTCCATTAGATGCACATTCTTTTACGATGAAGTATATTCCTTTTATAATCTAATCAAGTGTATCTGTGTCAGTGTTGGTGTCCTTCACATTTGTACATCCTACCAAAATGCATTTTCCTTTTACCTGAAAAAAATTATTCAAAAATAGTCTAATTAAAAAGGTAAATATTTTTACATACATTTTCACATTTTTGGTTATTGTATGCATATCTCTGTGTTGATAAACCCAATAACCTGCCAGGTCAGACTTTTGGTTAACTTTAATTTCAATGGTTTTTTGTGGTAAAAATGAAGGTCAAGTTTCACAACTCAGAGTTTACTTTAAAAAAGTTATATATATATATATATATATATATATATATATATATATATATATATATATATATATATATATAAGCAATACTCTTAGTGCAGTTAATCTGTTGACTTATAGACTTACCAATAAAGAACATTTTAACCAAGATGTTAAACAAGAACCAGAAAACCATTAAATTTGTATGAAAGTGACACTGTAACCTCAGAACTTTATGGATTTTCCTTTTATATTGGGTGTCCTTCAGAGTATCACTGTCTAACCACATTTCTGGCTAAATTGACCTTTTAGCAGGCTATCTATGAACAAAATGCACATAGAGATTGAATTCAGCATGTTCACATATTTCAATTTTAATCATCCAAACAACAATTTCAAGGATGTTAAGCTATATGACATTTGCCATGCGGTACTCGTATACTTCCAGTTAATCCCTTTTCGAGCGGCATCTGTGCGGAGCCAGGCGATGGCCGCGCGAAAACGTACGAAATCATACGTTTTTACGATCTTCGTAGCCTCTATGATTTTATCAATCTAAAACTTTTGACAAATTTTGAAAATTGTTTATCCGTAGGCCGTAGCATTTTCGTAGATGGCATGACGCAGTTCCTGCACGGGCATTTGCTCGGTGAACTTGCGGTGATCGTGATCATGGTTGAACCAGTGTATGAAATGGCCGCCTGCCCGCCAGCCCGAGGCTGGTAACTTTCAGGCCGGGCGGGTAAGATTTGCAGATTACCCGCCCGACGGGCTGGCTGTTTTTACAGCCTATTTTCACCTTTTATTTTGTCTATGTTCACAAGCGATTTCAGCAAAATATTGAATAAACTCACTGTTTTCACCCACTTTCATAGAAGCAAAGAACTAACCATAGCTTGCAATCGAACGCTCGTATCGAAATGTAACCAACAGTCTCCCTCTCAGTGGCCTCGTTTTCGAAGTTCTGTCTGTGTGATATGAAGTTGAAAGACAATTTGAAACGAGGCACAATGTCTTTAACCAGCTTCAGTGCACAGCAGATAACGTTACGTCATTGTTTTGTGTAGAGNTTGAACCTGTTGTTGGTCTCGTTCCCTACCTTGAAATTAGAATTTTGATTAGCTGAATCATAGTTCTAAACCGTACCAAATGAATCCCACGCCAATGTGGGGAGTGGTGGGGGAAGATCGGACTCGCATCCGCCGACCCACCCCTGATGTGGGCCTTAATTATGATTGAAGTCAACTTACATTTCCGAAAGGGAGTTCGACCAATGAATATAATGTGGATTTTCTCTGGCAATTTAAGAAATGACCCCTTAGACACAAGGTAAAATGCGTATCCATCTGCATATGAAGACAATCAATCTCATGCATTAAACAATATTCATGTTGACTCCTGTTTTGTTTACCCACATTATCTTAGGTGTTTCAGAAAGGTCATTTTTATGTGAAGGTGAGGTTTTATCGGTTTAAAAAGCCTCCCTATATATTGTCCAAACTGTTTCCTGTTTAATGGCTGTATATTTGCAAGCCTTGCTGTATATTTGCTGGAGTGATATGAATGGACCCACACCCTCCAACACACATACGCACACAATGGGATTGGAGAAAACTCGATACAAACATTGCATCAACAGACATGTCCAAGAGTGATGTCTGAAACTAGTAAACTCTTTCGCCAGAAAACAATAATTGTTCAACTTCCGTTGATCCTTAGCATGGAAACAAAACACGTTGAGGAGAGTCGAAATATACTGGAGTTTTATCTCAGAATTAATGAACCACTGAGATAGAAAAATATGACCTTTTGTCAGAGGAGGATTTTTGCCCCACATCAATGTATTATCTGCCCAGCATCTAAACCTACAGCTCATATTTTGGTGACATTTCAATTTGATCCAAATTCGATTGCCTTCACACTGATGAAGACGGCTTACGTGTGACGGGCCAAACAAGAGAGTCGCCGCAGCCCACTAATTTTGTTTAAATAACGTTTAATAATACCAGGATGTTTTGCTTTACATCATGGGTAATTAAGATAAACACATGTATATTTGATTATTGGCAAATTAAATGGTGTTAGTAGGCAAAAACTGAGCGGTTGGGCGGTTTACGTAGTTGTCTACCTCCAATTACCCTCTGATATGAGGGACTTTTAAAATAGTACACAAAATTAATTACAATAATTTTGTAACAGACATACTGAGATCAGAGTCACCTTGCATGCATTCCATACTTAGACGGTCGTCTGCAGAGATGCGGTAAGGCCACAATGATCCGAATTTAAAGCGATCCATGTAAGTTTCCCGTGGGTTTCTAGTGAGTGTAAAGGTTAGGTCTTAATTGTCAGAATTTTTTGTACAAATTCGCTTTCTGCTAAAAATCTTAGCATCACAGTTAAAATGGCATTTACGACAACTCTCTTTAGTACAAAGATATTATCTATAAGACCACGGTCAAGAAGTAATGACCTCTGGTAGTATTATGTTGTACCTTCAATAGTTTTCAAAGAAGTCAAGCAATCGTGAAATAAAATACATATAAAAACTTTTATGCAAAAAGTCACGAAATTTTCGGGACAGGTCAGGAATGGGCTTGCTTTTGGTGGTGATTAATGAATCATTTAATAAGTTAACTAATAAATAAATTATGATCTATAATGAGAAATGTTCTGCTAATGTTTGCGTTCTCTGAGTGCTTTTCTAGTTTGTCCATTGGTTCTATCTGCTCCGACTAGGAAAACAAAAACTGACATTTCGAGCTTTAGGCTAACCCATCTTGTTGCACATTTGTTATATGAATATGGTTAAATTATTTCTTATTTTGAAACAAATTGGAGCGTACCTAGCGCTCATATATGTATACTTTTCACAAAGAAACATTTGTATCGTTTATATGAGATAAACCCCGCCTCCCCCCCTCATCTACGCCTATTTGATTTCTGTTTGGCAGATTGCCTATTGTAACCCAAAAGAAAAGTTACAGCATGTAGATAATGCATATTCAAGTTCTGTGATGGTTAGCTGGCTTCCAGAAATGTTTCAGTTAGGATTGTTTGTTAATTTATAAATTATACTATACATATCGGTGCAATCATTTCATTACGAAATTTGATGTCCTTACTTACAACTTAGTTAACACACATATTAATCAGCATGAAAGTAACATATCCCCTGTACAAGCAAAAAATCGTATTCTTAATTAGAATACTTTACTGATTTGAAATGTTATGGAGACAGACCTTCAGCGAGAGCGTAAGATACCAAGTCAGTTAATGCTAACACAACCGGTTGAAAGGCCACTTTAGAAAATTGAACCGGAGGCTTAATTGCTATCCCCGTCTTTCCAAAACCATCGCCGTCACATTTAATTGGCGCTGAGGATTGATTTTGTAACTGGAACGTTTCGCCTAATTTCGTCTGATATTCATTACTTCCATTATATGAAGACATTTTAAAGTTGATTGAGCTTCCTGGATGAGAATTTAATTATAGCCGAGTTTCGACGTAACAGGCTTGTACTTCTTTAATCAAAAGAAACCACCAAAATACGTAGCCAATCTTTTATCTTATTGATATTCATAAAAAAGCAAAGATTGGGGGAAAAAGCGTCCCATTAAAATGATTTAGAGTCATTTTGTATCCTGTAATATTGTTTCCCTTGGGATGCTTGTCTAGGACTTTGAACATTTGCTCGGTATTGTACCACCGTCACAGCTTAAATGTCAGAGTAGGGTGAGCAAAAATCCTTTTACACTATTGATTTCTCACGTAACCTGTAAGCTTAATTTCAGCTCAACTTCACTCAATACCTGCTGGTAATGAAAATGCATCTCATCATCGTGTGTGAGAGGCGGCAATGATCTCTGGCCCGAGTAGGCAAACGTTTTCAGAGGCTTGCTGCGAGGAAGTCCTTTGTTCTGGCGCAAGTCTGGAAGCGATCTATTGTCGCGCGTCCAGGCAGTTCTCTACCGCCCAAGGAGCTGCAAGACGAGGTAAAACGATCAAAACGCGTAAAGTTACTTTATCTTTTTATGTCCAACTTTAATTATACTCAGAAAGCCGTCTTTCGTGACGGTTTGTGATTCTATTATGGTTGCAAATGACTTCATAATCGACCGTAATTTTAAAAGTGCGAAAATATAGTGGTTTGATTGAGATTTTTCAGATTTTTCCATCAGTGGAAACCAACTTGATTGTATTTCTAAAGGTTGCACTGTATTTACAATATTCTTTTGAAAGTGTTTGTTAAGGTATTCATTTCCTTGGCATCAAGCAAGCATAAGGGCACACACATGGGTTTCAAAGTTAAGGTGCATTTTATTAAGATAAATTGAATACACAATCACACGTTTGGTATTCGTCTCATCGTGTCTATAGGCCAACGCCAAAACCAAGACTATTTATATATATAAGACGTGTACAAATGTAATTGCACTTACCTGTTACCCATTAGACAAACGTTTATTACAGCAGCATTTGTCATATTCGAGTCTGTTTGCCAGTTATTTTACCTTTACGAACACATTCAGTTCAGTTCAGCGCATTCTGCTATACTGGATAGCAAGCCTAGTACTTATATGATTAAAATTAGAGGTATACAGTATGTCATACCCAAAACATACTAAAATCTTTTAAACTTACTTATACAAAATTGTAATTGAGGTTGATCTTACTGATAGTCCTTCCTACTGATTTCACGTGCGTGATAATTAAATGTTTTATAGACATGAATCGTAAAATAAACTAAAAATTACCCCAGCGGGTCAATGTCGACTTCCATCTTCAATCACCGAGTCCCCTGAAACACTATATGAAGTGGTCTTTTGGGGATATGTAAAGGAAATGACTGGCATGAGTACAGTGTAGTGTTTCAGAAAAACCATGCGTTTAAAGAATAATCCCTGAATGGAAACTTATTCTTACTTATCATTATATCTCTTCTTTACGCTTGCAAAAAAAAAAAAAAAAAAAAAAACATAGCAAAATAACGCAAACTAGTGGCATCAAACGACAACGGGTCACAGTAAATTTATTTTAGTAGGCTAACTTCTTCACTCAAGGACGCCATACTGTGAATTTTATGGACTGAACATAGCAGGGGGCGTAAATGCCAGCAGAATAATCGCCAACTATTGACTAGCTACTATTTAATGAAAATCCTCCGTAATGTGCTCATACCAAAACAAGAATCACACTGTTAATCGAGTAGTTTATAAATTTTAAATTATTTCCATGAGGTGCAATGCATATGCCATAATATCATTAAAGGGATAACAACTGTTCATTTTGGCCAAAAATGAATTTTTCTGGGGTAAAGGACAATTTTTCCAAACTTATCAATTGTAAATGAATCCATTCCCACATTCAAAATTAGTCTCTGGTTTTTTTCTAAAACGTTTGGTTTTTTGTAATAATCTCTTAAGAGATTATTGCAGAGTGTACCCATCTATGGAGGTCACGTGATGTGATGGCAAGCACAAAGTTAACTGTGTTAACCGCCGTTTTGGGGGTAAAATAGAATTTATTGTATTTCTGTGAGTTATTTACGATGTATTATTGCGAAATATGGATATCTTACCAACGGTTGCTATCCCTTTAATTGCCTTGCCTTCTTGTCTTCATTTTAACCATGAATATCTTCATATTTTGATGGCAACAATGTATAAATTCCTAATTCCATTGAACGGCAAAGCAGGAAGATGAAAGAGTGAGACACCACAAGAACCTCTAAGATAAATGTAGATGCTTTGTTGTGTTTAAGGACGTTGACAAACGTTATTAGTTTTAAAGATGAAAGAAAATAACTGCAGCATTAAAGTATACTGTAAACGGAATTCCCTAATCGTCTCCCAATGACATCTAATTCAAGTATTTAGCGTATTGGCATGCTAGTTTTGATGAGAGTAGAAAAAGACATTAAGAAAAAAGAAATGGCCTGCTTAAGTAAGCAGTCTACGTTATACTGAGAGTCAGATTTCGATCTACAGAGGAAATATATGAGAGGAGGAAGACGGAAAGACGAATTAAAGCTGTACCTAATATCAACGTATTATTAAGTGCGCCATTCTTGTTATATCCACGGACAGAGAGACGGACAGAAAAACAGATTTGGCAAACAAACATTCAAGAAGGCAGACCAGCGGATAGGCAGACAGCTAGGCAATAAAGTACCTGCTCAAAATTTTGCATAATTGCAGCTGACATACAAAGTAAAATAGAAACAAATTTTCTACTCGGCAAATATCGAGTAGAAGAGCTTTAATTACTTAGACTGTAAATTTTAACATCAAACAAAATGCTAAAACAGACCCCATTCAAGGCAATTAAATGACTACGTTTTATGTAACGCCAAAGCTAAATTACACACAACATTAATATTGGCATTAGGCAACTAATGAGGTTTTTCCATAGTTTATAGGAACGGAAGAAGTATCAGACCTGTGACCTGTGACCGCGCTACTATTCCGAGTATTCGTGCTGTTTCGCCTGGATGTTTTGAGGTAATTGAAACTACTTTAGCTTTACGTAATATAGATCATTGTGACCTTGGACAGTAACGCCAAGGGGAGGCGACCTTTGTGCCTTTTTTTATGCAACCGTTAAATTGGTCATAGCAAAGTTGAAGGCTCAAAGGAGGCACAGTGGTCGCTCAGGACGTACACGGGGGGTGCACAGGATGTTCAGACAAAGGTTGAAGAGTTGTTTGCTAAAAGATGGCTTTTCTGAGACAGAAAGGAGGTACAAGCATCGCTGTGGTTGCAGAAGCTTGCTGCAGACCAGCCTACATGCTTGCTCTCCGATTCTTACTTTTTATCGTAATTCTAGGGCCAACCCTTTGGAAAATTTAAAATTCACCGACTCCATTCAAAGGTAATTATAAAAGGCCCTTCATCTTCTAGTCGCCACTCTATAGACTCTACTTAGCCGGCTCTAGTCTTGAATTGTAACCCTCTGAGTTTTGACAGCCAGGGGCAGACCGACTAAGTTCGTGGTCTCCATCCTTTGCGTCTGTTCACTCTGCTTCCGAGGACAACAATGGCCACCTGGTTCCCAATCAGTGCATGCGGACATAGTAATGAGGTAGTATGCAAGATGTTATTAATCCCTTAGTATCTTTCTTCTGGAAATGCTTTCATTTGTGCCACTAGAATGGAGCTGTTGAAAATCAAGAAAAGCGCCAAAACCAAATCACCCATATACCCATAAATGGTCCCTAAAACAACATTCGTTTGTCCCACAGAGGCATGTTTGAATTGTTACCAATGAACGATGTTAGCTAATAATGGTACAGATTGAGATTGATTACTCAATACCATTTTTGTAACATTATGATTGATTACTCAGCATTTTCGTAGATCGGTTGTTTTGTTTTAAATCGGGTCGGAAACCGTGGGCTGCACAGGGCATGCTTGATCTCAGTGGGCGACCAGGACAACATGAACATTTCCGATTTGGTCGTTCTAGGGGTCACAAGGAACTCTGCAGCAGTTGCACATGAAGGCAATCTTTGTCTCTCCATTGTACAACTATGAATGGGTCCCGGTTGCTGTTTTAGACCCAAAGGAAGTACAGAGCTCGATGTTCGAACCGGTCGTACAAAGGTCGAGGATGAGGCTGGTTGCTCAAAGGTGGCTCAAAGGAGCCAGAACAGAGGTGCAAGTTTTGCTGTGGTTGCAGATTGAATACACAATGGATGGTCAGAAATCACCATGAAGGCTCTTATAGATGCAATTGCTACTGAGAATCTGGGAGATGCTACTGCCACCATTGTGCCTTCCTTGTCGTACCATTGGTGCCCAATGAACAATGATTATGGTGACCACAGAACCTGCACGGCGAACTTTGAGCGACTATGACAATATTTCTCTCCCTTTCTTCCTCTCTTCTGCACCCTTCATGTTTCCTGTCAACTTCTTTGTCGCAACCCGCTCATCAAAGATGCAGAGTATTTAGATTTTGTCCTAAATTATTCTGATCCGTTATCATATATAAGGTTCTAATAAATAGCGATGATAGCTCGGGTTCTTGTCACTAGTGGCAAGGAATATGAGAGTCCCAGATATAGCATCAAACCAGCCTCCAAGCTTGGTATTCTTGGCTTCTCCCTTAGCTTCTCCCTTTCTCCCTCCCATGGGCTATCCCTATGTTCTCCAGGTTGCTCAAAAGAAGGCAAGGATCTCCCGAACATCGCTGAGCTGTAACATATTAGGAAGAAGCCTAGTGGAATGGTTGTCACTGATCACCACTGATGATACGGAAAAGGCTCAGATGGGTCTCGATGGGTGCTTAAACAGTGCTCGGGGTTCCCCGTGTTGCCTATACACACGTTGAATGCCATAGTAGGTTGCACATGAACCTACAGGGGCGGCAGGCAAGTGTGTAAGCACAGGTCGCTAGTAGTAGTAGTAGTAGTAGTAGTAGTAGTAGTAGTAGTAAGAAAACATTAGATTGAGTTGTTCATGAGAGGCACAGTGATCGCTGGAGCAGAAACATGGTTTTCTGGGTTCAGCGACAACTGAGCGTCTGGTAATATTTTGTCTTGTGTAGATGAACCCTTCAGAATAAAGCTGTGCCGCCACAAAGTTATGTAGTGTTTGTAAATACATCGTCACTGCACAGCACTATTATTTGAATTTGTATGGGGGCAGAACAGCTTCAGGACTGGGATATACAAGTTATATAGAGTGGACAGACCCAGCAGCGTGTACCTCTCCTGTCCTTTTGTGGTCTAAATATGGTATTGCTAACCCATCATGGAAGTCCCTGAGGCTTTATCGTTCATTGTTTTGTGTCGTGTCGGCTCCAATCGGTTTTCCTTGAATCATACGCTATAAAAAGACGAGGAGATTTGTGTCACGATTTCCTGTAGAGTAGCATACACGTATGATTAACGTGCCATTCATGAGAGAAAAACGTGACACTTAAAGAAAGAAGACTTGTTCAACGTTGACACCTATTCTGGGCCATAATCGCTTTTTTGAGAGGTATAAAGCTTCTCAAGACATTAAAATTAATCGACATGCACAGTGATATAGTGAAATCATTCGAGTTAAAATTTATAGCAGGTTATGTTATATGTTTTAGGGTGTATTCTGAAGAAAATCCCCACGAACATACCATCTCCCAAAACGTTTTTACATCGTATTTGAATAGATTTCGTACTGATCAAAATCTTGACTTTCGATGCTTTTTCTTTACAACTTTTTCATCTTTAACGTTGTAAACATGGTATTTATCGCAATTTTATGATGATTTTTCTTTGAAATGTCCAATGAATTCCATGCTGAACTTTCAAGTTGGTAAGGTCACATCTGTTTCTCGATGTGAAATGAAAGAAGTTCAAAACTTTCCAACTCCACACCTTGATGTTGCCGTTTCAAGTGCTGGAGTAGATCTTATAGAAAGCTGCAAGCCCAACCTTGATGCCAACATAATTGATCTAGACGGAAAGATGATTTAGCCTCTAACCCCGAGAGTAACCTGAGCGGAACGATGTGGTGAGTGCTCAAAAAAAGGAGCCCATTTCCTATAATAACTCAAATAACCCGTCAAATTAGACTAAAAATACAAATATAAATAATGGGAACTCGTGGAAACCTCTTTTAATAACATGACAAAGGCCTATCCATCCATTTTAAACTTTAAAAGAGATACTGTTTTTTTCCAGTATTTCTCCTTCTGCAATCAAATTTGGAGCATGTTTACACTATCGCTGGAAAGATTTGATTAATATACCTCATTTCAAAAGAATTCCTGTCCTCCTCTACCCTAAGATCCTGCAAAAGTTACTATTTCCGAGAAGATAAGCAGTTACAACATATTTTCCAACCCGCCCCCTCAGATAATAAGACAGAATTTAGCTATAAAAAGATCCTCCCGGTGCTCGAGGGTAAGTGTAATTAGTTTTTTTTTTACTTATATGCTCTCTTGTGGCTAAGAAGATGTGTTTGATAACCCAATTATACATGTATGTAGTGCATTTATGTAACGTATAAAGATTCTTGAAAAAGACTTGCACCAAACGGTTCATTCGAAAACTTACTTTGTGAGCCACATCAAACACAAGCTCACTTTTAAAATGCATTCCTTTGCAACACTGTTCTTAGTCCTTATGGATACGTTGAACTTTAATCGTTGACAGGTTGATTAATCAATACAATTTACAACACCAACAGCGTACTGTACGTAATGTACCTGTATCTCCAATGTGTGGTCTTGGTCCTTCAGGTCCAGTGAATGTGGGAAATTATGGAGTAGTGTTAAAACAACACGCACATGCCTCTGTTAAATGATAGTTAATGAATCTTAGATAATTTCACTGACATACAATTCCAACGTTCTCAGTTTGTTAATTCTTTCTTTCCTGTAGGGTCATGTTTCTTTCTAGTGACTGCTTCATTCGGTAAATGTGGTGTGTGTAGGCGGCTGTTCTTTCTCTCACCAATTATTTTTATTGAAAATTCATTGATGTATTATGTTATCAGACTCATATGCAATAAGCAAGGATGGCCAAAGCACTAAGTTTTCTCCGCTGCATGAGTTCTAGCCCAAAGAAATCCCTTAACAAAACAATTAGTTTCCGATAAATTGTTTCATAAGGCATTGCGCGCAGCAGTGCCTTGAATTACAACTTGTTTTGTCGGCGCGCAAATGATTTCGACAAAACACATGCTTGAAGGTACTCTTGCTTTGTTTGTAAGCGATTCTGGGAGATTTGTAACAAGCGCACGGCCGTCTGGTACATTTAAATATCGTTATGTCACATCCTGAGCAATGTAATCGTGGGCGTAAGGCGTGCACGATATTTATCAAAGGGTATATAAAGCAAAATGTGTTGTGACGCCTTCATTTTTTTTACTTAGGGAAAACAGAGTGTTTGAAGAGCTGCGGCAATACTGTTGAATTTTAGTGATCAGGTTGGTTTAGTAGGATTACATGCATCACCTAATAATTTTCAAAGCGTCACTTGTACGTGCAGTTCATATCGATCTGTATAATAATCTCATCAATTTATTTTTCCAGCAAAAAGGCGTATAATACCGACCTGAGTGGTAAAGTTAGCCGACATCGTAAACTGTTCAGTTCTACCTTCCTTGTTAAAGACAACGTTTCCGCAGAAAACTTATACTTTATGTGAACTGGCAGCTTGTCAGCCCGTTCATCAGAAGGTGTGGCAAGAAGCAAGCTGCTGGCATATTTGTAGTCTTCGATCGTATTTAAGAGCAGATCAAGCGGCATTTTTACGTTACATATCGGTAGAGGAAGACGCTTGTTCTCTCTCTGGGTCAAAGACAACAGGACATAAAGGGACAAAGAGGGGGACGTGTACCTGATAGCGAAATAACTGTCATCGTTTTCATCTGGAGTTGGTAATTAACCTGGCCCGCAGGTCGTTTGCACGTTGTGGAATAAATCAAGAGACGTTGTTTATATCGATCGCAAGATCACGGCGGCTCAACATTTGCGTGTCCACGTAAGATTTACGATCGTGTGACAAGGAAATGAAAAGGCATACATTTATTTCAAATGTCAGAGGCAGAGATTTCTAAGAAACACAGGATAATATATACAGGATGGCCAAGAAATTACTCGTCTAAAGTAACCAGGAGTCAGCTAAAAAGAACTCGATACGGGGAATTATTCAGAGAAGACTAAATTAAACTTCATTTGCTACTTGGTTATCATAATAAAATTTTCCTGGCCTTCCTGAACTGGACCGTGGCCATGGAGATCGGCAATACGACAAGTTTCTGGGTAAACTATTCCACTTTCAATCATCCTCCTGACACCATGCTGAACACAAGCGGCAAAGTAACTTCCTCGATTTCGAACAATCAAGGGAGCTGGACAGAAAGCGGCATTACAGAAATCTTCTTCACTTTCGACAAACCAGCAACCGTGGTCTTATTTGCTTTGTATATACCGATATTCGTTGTTGCACTGTTTGCAAATGTTTTGGTAATTTACATTGTGATGCGGTTCAAAGCGATGAGAAGAGCGAAAAACTTGTTCATCTTTAGCTTGGCCCTGGCAGATTTGGGTGTGACATTCATTTGCATGCCCGTTAGCTTAGGAGTCATCGTGTACAAAGTTTGGATATATGGTGCAGCACTATGCAAGCTTTCATGGTACATGCAAGGTAAGTAACCTTTCTGGTGAATGTTTGAGCTTTCTACTGTTTTGTTTACAAGAGTAACTAAGTCATAAATGCTAGACAATATGCTATAAATAACAATTTGTGTTCGACAGAATAAATGTTCATTGTCTGAGACATCCATTTGCTTTATTATGAATATATTTATCAGCTGCTAACACTATTCTTCATAAATGCGACAAATGAATACAACAACACAGAAGATAATCTTAATATCCCGAACACAGAATATCCCTTGAGCTCTCACAACCGATTACATATGGTGATGTATGGAGTTCAATCTTTTTTAGATGACAAGAGTTGTGTTCAGGAAAATTATTTGTTCTTTGCAATATTACATGTGCCCTTTTATTGATGGATTCATCATTTCATTCTGTAACCGCTGCCTTATCTGCATGAGTAGGCATCTGTTACTTTCCATCGACTAAACTATACATCAGTCTTTATTAGAGGGCGACACTTCGTCTTATCTTGAAAAGAAACGACTGATGGCATATGCAACTGAACAAAACATAGCGTTTTCCCTTTTGGACTGATAAATCAACTATCTCGTCAGCTGGAAAATAATGTTTGGCATCGTATGCAAACCAAAACTAAACGCGTATTCCAAAGACATGCCACTGTCGCGGTACTGGTGTGTCCAGTGACAGTACCGAACTGGCGTTTTTATGAAAACGGGCAGTTTTGTTAATGACGAGAACGGAATATCCATGTTAATATCAACCTTTTCATTTAGTCGCTGAGAAGAACCTATATTTAAGTACCGTAAAACAGGATTTGGGTGCATTTTTTAACGTGGCACTTTCATGTATTTGAAATGCCAGCAGTGCTTATTGCTTAAACCTGTGTGAAAGAGTTAATGCCAAACTTACATTTTAAAACCTTTTTTTTCGGTCTTCGTTGTGAAAGTAGCTGCATGTTTGGTTGTATAGAAATAGCAGTTCGAGTCTTTTGCTAAGGTACGTGTTGGGCTTGGTTTGTTACTTTGATTGTAATTCAAAGATCGATAAAAAGCAACCAAATTTTCCCGAAAACTTAATGAACTTTAACTTGACCAACTGCGTCTTATATCAGTCGATGGTTTCGCTACGACTGCCAAACCTGAAATGAGGCGGTTGTGTGATAAATCTTATGAATCCGATGATAACAAATGAAATAGATAATTTCAAGGGAAAATAAACGACTCCTTTACAAAGGTGTTGAGGATATATCAAAATTTTGTTTCAGCGTTCTTAGTACTTATTTCTATCACTTGGGACATGAGTTGAGCCTTCTTTGGTGTGACGGAAATGATAGTCCTAGGAATGGAAGTCGGGGTCCTATATGATTAGTACAGATTAAGGTTAGTCGGAGTATTTTGGTTAATACATGGGACAAATGTCACCTGTACAAAGTAATGGGGAACGGTTTCTACGGTTCCTACAGTTCCTAGCGGACTACCATTCCTGTCACACGGCACTACAACATGCAGAAGAAATGTGCCCAATAAATGATAATACTAACGTATTTTTTGCATACATCACAGCAAACGTTTTGGTGTTAAGAGTAAAAGCTATTATTTGGCTTAGTCATTTTATACTTACTTATTGTCCATCGACAATGAGGAAAAATGAAAATTGTCTCAAAGGTTTGATAGGCGCAATATAATGTTTCCCGTTCAGAAATCTGCATGCAGAAATGACCATAAGCGTTTTGACAAAGGCTTGACCAGTTTTGTTTGCCCGTTTGACATTTTCTTGGAAACTGCCACTTCGGCTGAAAAAAAGTTCATTTAGTATCATTAAGATCCAACAATTACAATTATCGACCCCACACTGTGCTTTAAAATTAGAGTAATCAGCAAGAAATCGTTATTTCTAGTGAGGAAAATTAGTTTAATTAGTTAAATTTGTTAGCACTGTTCCCTTCATTAGCAGTTTGTAATCCACTGAAAGTAGCTACACCTCCCTTTCTGTAGAGACAAAATTGGAAATCAACCAAAAATGAAGGGATACGCTTTCAAAAAGATCTTGAAGAGATGCAAATTCAGACCGTGGGATTGGTGATACGATGCGTACTTTAACCGATTATAAATGAAAGATATCGAACAGCTCTTTGTCCGTGAATTCGATATTCTCATCTTCCCTTTGTTTGATTTGAGTTTAAAACACCGTGTCGCCAGTGGCCCGTAATAGTACGGATGGATACAACATTTACATGTTCTTATGCAACGTGTGCTTTGCGCGATCAACATGAGATATTTAAACACATTTCAACATGATTGAACTGGGCCCATTGAACTCAAATAACAGCAACATTCATTGCAAGCCGATAAATATGATCAGGCCAATCTTTTATTACATACGGTCAGGCATGTGTCAGTCACAGTAACACTCACCAACATGTAATAAGAAATGTGTCTGTTCAGTGCAGTCAAGGGTTCTGGAAAATATTCAGGCAGTAAATGATCTGAATGATGACATTACGTCTGAACGCGTTATCTCAGCTTGATGTGTTACTGGAAATCTGGGAACGATGTTTAAATATAACCTCAAAACAGTGGGGGAATTTGTTCGTTCTTACTTATCGCGAAAGTTCGAGGAAATGTGCCACTGGCTTTTTTTTCAGTTTACCGTTAAAGCCGCCCTAACGCCTCGAGCGTGCTGGTGTAATTAACATGGTTCTTTTAAGGCTAATCAATTCTTTGGTTTTTCTTCACAGACATCTTAAAAGAACTCCGGGAAATCAAACAGTCTGTCAATTTCCCTTTGAGGTGAACCCGTACAATGTTGCTTTTGAAGACCTTGATCAAACGATTGGGTTGACAACTTAACTCTGTGCAATTTGTCTAAACCTTCTGGGACACCTTAAAAGAACTGCTAAAGAAAGTATTACCAAATCGAATGGTAGACTTGGTATCAATGACTTTCACACAGTAAATGAAACAATCAACTTGACTAATTTCTGTTGCTATCGGCGCGACTTCTTCTTATCTAATGTATTATCTTTAAGATCTTACCAAATGATTAGGTTTAGAATGCCTTTAAGTATAGTATGAACATTTATACAGCTATGGGTACAAATATAACAGCAACCTCACATTTACGAATTAGGCAGTCGCTGTTAGTGTTATACCGTATGCTTCAGGCTAACACATGCGAAATAGAACAGCAAGTGGCGCCTGTTTACGTCTCGCTATTGACCACCGCACCTAAATGATCTTTCCTACTTTGGCAAAGCTTTTCATTTGTGAGGGATTAATGCTGACATAGGCCAAAAAGAACACTCTAATTAAGAATCGATGTAAAAATGCAGATAAAAACAAAATGTTTACGATTGATAGAACGAAGTAGGAGCACGGTTTCAGAAAAATTGCTGAATGTCAGATAAACACGAAAGATCACGAAAAGACGTTTGATTCTAGTCGCGTTAAAACATACTGTATATCGGCCATTGCATGAAAAAGTTTTAACTGAAACCAGACACAGTGCAGCAAGAGACCATTTACAATTATTTTCATTGATTTAACCATATTTTGCATTATGTCATAAAAGGTAATCAACGTGAACCGTTACTTTACATTTGTCACAAATGGTCTTACATTCTGTGCTTACTATCTCCAAGAAAAAAAGAGAGAAATTTGATTGTTGAGGTGTAATGTCAATGGACCTGGCGTGTGAATATCTCGTTTGGAAAGACTGATGAATGCCCTATCTAATGTTGTAGGCTATGTTTAACGTGTCGTTTCTCGGTATATATGCAGACCGCGGTGCGACTATTTGGTCCACGAAATACAAAAATGAGCTCTGGAGATATAATGCCCACACGCATTTCGTTCCATTCTTATTCTTGGATTTAGCATCACGCTACTGGTAAAGCTGAATAAAGGCTGTAAACAGGAAATCTCTAAAGCTCCAAACAGAATTAGAATGTCGTTTGATTACTTGACTCTGTTTACTACTTCTACACACAAACAAAAAACGGTTTTGATTGGCATAACGTCAAATAATTTGTATTGTATCACTAACCTAAAGTTTCTACATCTTTTTATACATACTTAGTATACGAGTATTCTTTTACTGGAAATTAAGACATTAAGAGAAATAAAGACAACAACATGAGCAAAGCTAATGGTAAACAACCGAGATTCATGCATAAGTAAACCGTGCTATGTCTACTCATCAAGGCCAATCAATACAATCTCTGTTATAAATGAATTAGTATTTCCGTAGGCGTGTGTTAATTGTCAAAATATGTAGCAATCCGTTTTATACAAACCCATCTCAAAGTTTTTATTATGCCTTTAATTATTGTCTGTCAGTTAATTAACATCAGCAACAACACTTTATTTACAGGAGTATGTGTGGCTACCAGTATCCTAACCTTGCAGGCCATGGCGCTAGATCGTTATATATCAATTCGGCACCCGATGTCTGGAAACCGACTGAAAACAAGCAAACAAATCATTCAGATCCTGGCAGGAATCTGGGTATTTTCTTTGCTGTTCCTGGGGCCTATCTTATACGTACGACAAGTTGACAGTTATGCGCATCTGCCAGTGATAGGAAGTTTGGATTTCTGTGCTGAGAAATGGCCAAGACCCGACGGCAAGGATAAGATGGCTTACGGCATTCTGTTGCTGCTCATAGTTTACGTGATCCCCTGTGCTGTGGTTGCTGTTTGTTACGCATTCATCGGCAAAACACTGTTTTCTAAGGAGCTACAAAAGGAAAGTGACATAAACAATACGACGTCAACTTTGATTAGGGGCCGCAAGAGGGCAGCACGGACGCTCATTGGACTGATTATTGTATTCATTTGTTGCTGGCTGCCCTATAACATAACTTCAATGTATTTAGACGTCGTTTCCACGGAGACCGATGAACTTAAGATGCTGCCGTTCACTCTTTGGTTGGGACACGCTCATAGTGCTTTGAACCCGGTACTATATTGTTTGTTCAACAAGCGATTCGGAAAATACATTAAAAAAGCCTTTACATGCAAAAAAGAAGACTACAAAGCCCCACACTTAGCCAACCACTTCGGATAAAAATCTCTTTGGCTGCAAGGTTTTGGTCCTAACTCATCAGTTGCAGCAAATATATTTAACTGGCAAAAGCAGGAAATAACTTGGTGATTTTTTTTCTTACCAACGGTGATCAAACTTTTGATTGATAAGATAACAATGGTATAAAATAGTACGATGTCAGATCGAGAACCGCTAGGCCATGCTTGTATCGGTCTAGCTTCCCACACTTTGGAGTTTGCAGTGGACTGCAGCCATCCAACACGACTAGTGACAAAAGTGGCAACGGTCTATATGTAATTCAAGGGCGCCCGATTTTAACTTTGTATGAACAATGGTGCTACATTACTGGTTTTGTTTATCCATTTAATGCCATGACATTCAAAAACTGTTTATAACAAGATGTTGAGATATTCATGGTAATTGTAGACTGCAAGGCAGTTAATGATATTACTACGTATGCACTGAACTTTTTACATCGACAAAAATTTAAAAAAATCGAGGAGCAGTGTAACTCATAGTTGAAAACTTGCATACATTGTATTATATCTGATATTCAAATGAGCTTCAATAAGTAATCTTTACACATGTAATTATTTTGCTGACAATACATCACGTTCTTTCTCTCCCTTTCTCCCTCTCTCTCTCTCTCTCTCTTTTTCTCTCCCCCATTCTCTCGCTCTCTCTCACTCTCACTCTCTCTCTCTCTCACACACACACACATGTAGGCCTGCGTTGTCCCAGTACTGTACATACATGCACGTCGCATTTAATTACTATTTTCAGCATTGAACTGAGAATTTTTAGTGAATTAAAGCATTTCCTGTAATTGATTTTCAGTCCGTTATTTGATATCATATAATCATTTTGTTTGGTGCATATGCAAACACATGGAACAATGACAAACATATTGACTTAAACGCATCTGTGAAAAATGGCCGACTTAGTGATGCCTCGGGAAAGAGCCTAACCGTCAACTAAAGAGAAACATTAATTCCTTATCCCACAAAACGTCTCTGGCTTAAATAGAATGCGCTTCATCCAGTATGACATGTAAAATTCTTGGCAATCCCTCCAGTAATTTTGAGAACAGTTCCATCGATCGAGGGGCATGTCATAAGTGTGAATGTTGTGCGCCTCTAGTACTAGATATCAAATAATTGACGCCAGCAATTTCTTCACCCTGGAGTTGAGTAGCTGATGAAAACTCGTTAGCTGAAGGAGAACCGTGTGATGGTGCTGGCTGAAGAAGTGAGTTTTAGTCTAATAAATTTTTTAACTCAGGGTGGTAATACCGATCTTCTGAGTATTCCAGATAACTCGAGTTCAGGCTCGCAGGATTCCATTACATTTCTGTAAAATTTCTTGTGTGCAAAGCCCCAGTGGGCCTTTTGTATGCCTCACGAGGATGTTAGGATGATTATATCTTTGATTTAAATGAGGCTGCATTAAGCATAAAAAACTAAATCAAAATTAGATCGGCCGGGAAAAGCACTAAGCTTGTATCAGAAAAAGATATTGATAGCCGCCAAAACAGGCTCAGATTAATAATATTTCCGTAAAACGGTTTTGCATATGCTTGTTATAGTTTCACTCAATCTTGTAAAATATTTCAATAAAACGCAAAATAAAAAAAAAACATGTTCACGCGATAAATATAACAGAAGCAAAAAGTGACATAATTTAAATCATAAACTGTAGTTTTTAGGGCATTTACAGCAAACTTTACACACATAAAACAATTGATAGATTTTCGTATGGCACGCAAAGGGAAATTTGTAGATATATGCCAATAACTAGTTCTTACCTTAAACATGGTCATAGGTAAACTTAAAAGAAATACACCCCTGAGATTTCTGTTTTATAGAAAATAAAGTATGGAAAAGGGCAAAGGTTTAAAAAAATGAAATATTTCCAGACAATATATGCCTGATGCTTCTAACGCCCGTGCATGTACGTCATCCTCCGCCTATGTGTAGTGTAAGTGCTGTGTGGTTTTATAACTGATAATAGACTCAATGATGTTATATGAAATGATAACCGACAATCAAATAATCGACAATCAGCAGAGTAGAACATTATCACGCTCAGAAAAACTAATCTACAGCATCGCTTTTTGGATCGTGACTGAAGAAAATGAGCATTTTTCGAAAATGTGCAATATATCAATGTATTACCTTTGTGGATTCCTACCTGTGTACTGTGTTACCTACATAAAATCATATTCAAAATCACGCCAAGTTAATGTGGATGCTTTTTCATTGCCCCATTACCCTTCAACGTGGATATATGCTATTCGATGTGACTACATCTTTCAATACTTAATGGAAGCCAGGTCAAGCTTGATAACAGAGAAGCAGCGTTTTTTGTACCCCTGCTGATTTGATCGTGGGTTGGAATAAATTTCCTTTATTTTGGTGCCCTAAACACTAGATCATGTGTTGCCTTAATATCCCTCTCTTACTTTCCCTTTGATTTTTATTTCTAATGTTGTAAAAAAATCAATCCGTAACAAGGAAGAAATCGAAAAACCAATCATAATCTAAAAATCCTCTTATTATCATCAGAGACGCTGCAGGAAAAAGGGTGACGACTCCACCGAAGGATACTAAGCATATGGGCGCCAAAATAATGACAATTTCACAAGAAAGTTATAAATCAAAAATATCTCTCCTTCTATAGCACCGCCATGATCGACCACATGAATATTATTGGATAGATAATATTATATTATCTATCCACTTTCGTTTTTGTTTTTTACACTATTTTCCAATCTTAGCCCAGCACACTGTAAGGGCCAAAGTCATCGTGTCCTATATTTGTAGTCCATTGTTCTACTTATTCAAATAGATGTAAATGACTACATCGATAAAGTCAAAGCTGCAAGCATAGACTTAAAATCAAAGGATTGTCACCAAACTTCCAAAAGTTATCAAAATCATTATCAACACATCCGGCGTGTTTAATCTAAACGTGCGAATCAATTTTTTTCAATAATTTGATAAATATTGAATTCTAGCGTAATTGTCCGAATGAATAGTGGAGGTGACATATTGGGTATGAAGTATTGTCAGTCCTAAAGCAATTGCCCATAAATTTCTTCCAGCCATTGGGTGAACTGGCTCACTGGATGATGTAAAAGTGCTTGTTGAACTGGAAATCATGTGTTCTTTTTTTAACAACAGATGTGTTTTATCTCAGTTCATGGGCGAATCTCCATGAACAGTATCTTAAAAGTTCTTTTCATCTATCGCTGCATACTTTCAGTAATCAACTTTAGTAATATTTTGCTTTATTAGCAAAAAGAAGATATTTGGATTTATGGTTCTTTTTGGTCAAATTACATCTCCATTAGGCTCGCCTTTGGTTTTGACAACTTGGCAGCTTTCTGTCTTATCAAGATATGTGTCTAATATGTTTTACAGTGTATGAGCAGCGCATATTGTAACTTTTGATTAATTTATTGAAAGGAAATCGACATTCGAAAATGAATAAATATTTCAGTAAAATAAAAAAAATACTTGCAGTGGGGGTCATCAAGGTACAGTACAAACCCCTAAAAACACACGATAACAGTGGACAGGCAGTGAGTGCAAACTATGTGAAATATCATTTATCAAGAGCAGTTAAATTCACTGTTTTAACTTAGCCACAGGTAAAACAAACCCCTACGCTACCCTTTCCTCGAGTGCACGGCCAATAGATATGTGCACTCAGTTAAACCGACAGCTCCTGTAATTATCTTTTCCCCCTAAACTTCAACTTGGACGTATGAATAAGTTCTACACCTGGCAAAATCAAATAAGATGTAGCATTACCATATGATTATATAACTATAAACTACATTATCCAATGACTGTTGAAAAAGATCCATCTTGCGTAATAAATATGACGTGCATACCAGACTTTGAAAAGCCTGAAGGTATATGATCTATTTGTCAGTTCAAAAATTTTGCCAGGCACATTTTTTCTAAGTAAAATGTACATGTGGCAATCAAATGCAAGAGGAAGAAGAACAAAAATTAAAATAAAATAAAAGCAAGCGCAGCTGTACGCACCGATTTGACTGCAATTGCAAGTGTGTTTTCAAGTCGCTGATTATTTTCTACTAAAACAAGATACATTCAACTTTTATCAAAAATACGTAACATAAATAAAATGAAGCTTACCTTTGCTAGCAAAAAATGGCTGAGCACGATCTATATTTACTATACCACACGATTTTATTTGGGAGAAGAGACAGACATAACAAATATTAGGCTCTACCCTTGAAGAAGCAAACGAGAGTTGACTGTAAATATTTTCTTAGAAAGTTGTTTCGGTGTTCTTCACCCTAACTCTCGTCTCCCTAAAAGAAAGAAAGAAAGGATCAGAAAAAAAGAAAAAGAAACTACTACTTCTGCAGTCATCAACATGACAAAGACAGATGCACCTCCAATTACTAACTTTAAAAAAACTACTAATCTTTGGTCGTGCCTTATCTGTAGACACTACTGTAACTTCAAGTTTTATGACTCTGGGATTGTTTGTTAAATAAAAAAGGGAATGTATGAAATAATATATCGGTATAATGACTCTCTGCACATTCACGTCGCTAAGCGTATTCAGATTGACATGTGTGCACAGCGTATTTTCTAAGTTCACGGTTGAAACACGTAAATAAAATAAGATAGCACAACTCGTAAGTTAATTTATCTTTTAATAAATATAGAGGTATATTTGACCTTAGATTTGCGTGACATCTGAGGAATAGGAGTCAGACTTCAGTACCATTTAGTGTTCACTTCAAAAGACAAGAATTACCCGACACGCATGTAGGCCTAGTCTGTGTTTTGGTTTAGTATATCGTGCTGCCTTGGTATAATATCTTGACAGAAGCGGTGGACTCTAGTTTTATAGCTAAAATAAATTATGTTTATGGTAGAAGTGTGATGGAAACACCCCTTCAATGCAAATACATATCAAATGCCATTTAAAGACAAAATTTTCTTGTGCGATTTCACTTGTCTAGCAGGCATAGAAGCGATAGTTTTGGTAGACAGTGACATCAATTCAGTAACCATTCTTTGCTAGTCTTAATTTCACTTTGTGATCAGATCGATATAGACATTAGCACGGGTAAGTTTTGAGCTCACCGATGGCCAATTTATACAGAGTTGGCGGAGTGCGCCTTGACAGAACACTAGTGTAAACGGAAAATACTTCACAGCCCTTTGATATTTATTGCTGGAATTCGCTCATGTAGATGTCTGTATTTTAATTAGTGAAGCAATTGATGAAGGTCGTATACTGTTGCTTATAAAGTATTACGCAGGGCTCTTTAATCAACCTGCCATCTTATATCAGTGCATTGTCAATTTAGGTTACTTTGCTCACTACCTCATAATACCTCTTTTTGACACGCACACACACACACACACACACACACACACGAGCGCATTTAAACATGTTTCACACTGAATTTATAGAGACACCCTCTTTGGCGGGGTGGAAACACAGAGAGTAACGCGAGGAGGTATGCCAATATACAAACGTCATGACACTCACAAGATGTTAAAGCAAATTTACAAGGAAATTATACAGAGGAAACACCTTTCGGTAAATCTCTTTTTGATTTTGGACACAGGATTGACATTTAACAGAAGGTATTATTTATCTTCCTTTTTTATTTCATAAACTACACGGAGGATATGCTTTTAATCCGGCAAATTCAAAAATCCAATAAACAAATTGCACATGGATATAATGACAGTGTGGTTACACTTAGGCAAACCTTTACGGAGCGAGGTTAAATTAAATTGCATGCGGATAATTTGGTTTTGCTATCATTTCCGACATGAATAGTACATGTGTGTAAATCTTGGTTGTAATTCCTACAAAAAGATTAAAGTTGATAAGGAATATTATTTTGTGGTTTTTCTTCGAAGTGTGTATTGCGTTGATTTTCGGTGAAATCATTAAAAGCAGTTTACACCTGGTGAAGTTCGAGGTCAAAACAAATGAAAGTTGTATGGTTGCTCAAAATAATTCTCTTGAGAAATCAATTTTAATGAAAAAATCTATCCACGAAGTGTTTGCGGTGGTATGTGTATTGGCCCAAGTCCAATTTCAGTGTCAGATGATGCGAAGGTATGCTATTCCGACAAAAATTTATCTTATCATTTTTAAATGTAAAGTACTATTTCCATGGTTTATGCAGTGCCCGGTCTTGGAAGTAAGTTGTCGATGCATTTAACTTTTTTTAAAAATAATGTCAAACACTGAGAGTTACATCTTAGTCAATGTGCTTAAGATCTTTAGTCACTGAGTTAGCCAGTGCTAGGATCCAATATTGGGACCAGTTAAGTTAAAAATACTTTTACACCTCGCCTTCCATGTCAATGGAAATTTGGACATTAGAAGAGTGTCACTGACTCGAATCGTCACCAAGCGCAGACCGTCTTTTTAGTCATCCTGATTGTCGATGCCATCTTAACGTAAAAATGAGTCTAGTAAACATATTACCATATTAGCAAAGCTGCATTTTGCTTTCTTGCCACGGCAGTTCCAGCACGGCCGCACTTTCACCATCTTAAATAATTTTTCAATAAAACATACTTTTTTTTCAATATTTGTATCATACTGAGTAAAGCGAGCACAGCAAAAGATTTCTTAAGAGTAAAATTCGAACTTAACCTTCTATCTCCTTTATGCAATATATATTTTTGTTAAATTATCAGGGATTTTGACGCTCCCCAATGGGTCGAGAGCCATATTGACCTCTCTCCTTCAGAGTCGGTCAGTTATAGCAGCTTCGGGTCGACTATAGCCCAGAGATGACCTCAATTATAGTAAATAATTGTATATAGACGGAGGATGACATTCTGATCAAGGAACCTACTAGAAATCTGAGTTACATTACTCCGGTGTCCATTGATTTTCCGAGACAGTTATCTGAGCTATTTTTTTCCCGGTTTTATTATGACATTGAAGTAAGCATTACATGTTATGAGAAAATGTTGTCACATCAAAAATACATCGGGGCGAATTAGCGAAATCGAGCTGATGACAGTGTTTTGAGGGTGAAAATTGTAATATCGTTTTCAAACAGATCTTCACTTGAACAGCCACGGCAATGAGTACAACCCGGTGCCAAGAAATTTTCTTGAAATGCTTACTTTTGATTTATCAGTAAAGAAGAGGCGACATAATAGTCGTCAACCATGCCGATTTTCATTATTATACCCTACTTAGTTACAGTTAAGTCATTAACTTACACCATTTTACAAAACAGCATGATTAACGATTGGCCACTCTATCTGCAGGAGCGCGCGGGGTGGTGAAAAAAAAAGGACTTTTTGCTGTGAAAGTGTTTATTCTTATTGCGCTAATGGTACGATGAGTATTTCACATTAAATCATATACTTAAAAAAATGTGGGCCTTTATAAGGTATCGTACCCTCCTCAAGTTGCAATTGCAATTGATAAATGAATAAAAAAGAACGATAATGAAAAAAAAAAAAAACAGAAATGAGAAGATAAGCAGTCTACTTACTCCCCATATCTATTAGATATATTAATACAGTATCGCTCTGCTGCTCTTTCCACTGAGACCGGGAATCTTTAGTTGTTTGATGAATGGAATGGAATTGGCCTGACTTTGAAACCATCAATGGACTCATTCATAAGGCTGTTTTTTTTATTTCAATAATCAACAAATCAATTAAAAAGAATTATCAATTGACGTCAGTAAACTTTGAATCCGAACCAATGCCGTGGCAATCCCACTGGAACTCCGGTTAGTTAAGATTAGTGACAATTTAATTGGCTTGACTCGACTCTCAGTTACTTAATGTTCAAGACCGATCGATCAATCTTGTTTTTAAAGATCAAAATGTTATAGAAACAAACACATTAGACAACGTTATTGATCCAGCCATTTGTGAACATGTTTGAAGCAAAGCCGTAGAATAGTTGGGTTTACGGTTTCTGCCCCGGTGACGGGAAAGACAAAATTGACAGCTTTATGTGCAGATCCACAATTTATTGTAATTTTTTTTTGTTTTGTTTTACTTTTGAATAGAATGTGTTAAAAATAAACTAAACAAATTTGATAAGCTAAAGCGACATGAGCAGATTCCATTAGTAACGACGATACTCTTACACATAGTTTGCAGCCAATTTATGTTGTCGGTTTTGCTTTTGAAAGAAAAGTTTTTTTATATTTTTAAGATCAAAATAAAGCCGTTTGTTATTCATCAGCATCTTTTTAAGATATTTTAACTGTGTTGGTTGTAAATTAAATATAAAAACAACAGAATGTATGACAACACATTGCAATGAATTTGGTTCGGAAAAAGAAAAAGAATCAAATACTTAAAGACAAAACTTAGTCTGGAAAAGGTGGTGTTGAAGCTAGATATTACAAAACTAGAAAATGTACGGTATCTCCGTTTGTCTGGGGAATGTGGGACCAATAACCAGCCCACAAGTACTAGTCTGGCACCAGCATAAAGTCTCCAATAAACGTATACAATCATCGAAGTGAGTGGTTGTGTTGGATAACGACGGTTGGCATTGTAGGTAGGGATAGTACAGCATTGTACTGAGAGCAGGTTGCAAGTTAAACTCGCCGTGAACGTCACTGAAGAAAAGAGACTCGGTTAGGGCGGCGCCCGAGAAAGTCGATTGCATCAAAACTAGTGCAATATTCAAACAGATCATCCACCCACAACAGCTAATGTTCCGGTGGGAGTTAAAACTGGCTGCGGCCGCCGACTTCAATGCACAGACCATTAAAGTTTTTTTCCCCAGGAATAAAAAGTATAAATTTGAACAGTGTAATTCATCAATATATCATGCGCTGATGCCAAAGGTTATAACTCCCTCGGCTGCTCGATTACCTGTCTTAGTGCAAGGTTCTGATGGCTCCCAGGTCTCCCAGACTCCCTTGCCTTGTAGAACAGAATTTGTTTTATGATAATTTGCACTTTTTTTTCAACCTAACCATCAGCCAAGTAATCACAGGGAACCCTTCCATTGGGACATCTCTAGGCTCTATAGGCTTATTGAAAGAAGTTTCAAATATCCGATTTTTGTTACGTTTGCAATTAATGTGCATTCAGCATCACACTTCAAAGATTTATCCTTCCGTTGAAAAGTGCAGCAGATGTCATTGTTCGTAATTTCATTGCATTTTTAAGGATATCGCATGACACCGGCAGTAAATGTGTTACTGATTGTTTCAGCACTACCGTACGTTTCATTTGAAGTTCCAAGAGGAATGGAAAAATGCATAATGTAGTTTTACAAAAGATTTAATTTTGGCACGTTTTCAAATTGATATAAATTGTGCTTAGAAGGTTATGCAAAAGTAATCTACCACTAACACTTCAGCAAGCCAAGCATGCTTACAAGCACTAATGAGGAGCGCATTGGTTTTTCGCCCCTTGTTCTAACACGATCAGTAATAGAAAATCAATTTATTTAGAAAGCAAGACTTGACACTGTGTATGCACTTTCCAGCGCATCCAATCCTCGAAACGAATTGGGCGTTCTACATCTTTTTAAGGCAGTGACTTTCCTTCAGCAATTTCTGAAATTACGAAAATGCTCGACAATATACAAAAATATAACTCACATTTGAAATCATCAGTTCATAAACACGTTTTTCTTTAACAAGCATTTTATTGAAAACAAAGTGCACTCCTTGCACAACACGATCATTCTCTCCTTACAAGGTTCTTATCATTAATACCTGGATCTACAATGTAAGCCAAAAACTATCAAACATGTACATGGTTTCACAGTGTTACTTTCAATCACTGCCAAAATCTCTGAGAGAACTGTGAAAAATGAAATGAATCTCTGTTCAGTTCACAGAGGCCAGCTGTAGAAGGATACACTGCAGATAGTCTGCCAGCTGTAAATTAAGCAACACTAAAGGGGCTGTTCCCTGGATTGGGTTGTATCAAATCTTCCAATCTTATTTTCAACTGGCCTGTCCTTACATCAGAGGGCAGTGTTACATGTACATCCTTTTTAAGCTCAGAAATCACTACCCCTGCCCAAATATTTCATTTAAATAAGGAGCCAAAGGGGAGGAATGTAAACATACATCTGTCTGATGCCCATTGAAGAAATGGTGGTCTTCTGAAGACACACGTACATCTCTGAGGAATTTTATAAGTAATGAACTCATTGGGGTGTAAGTCAGTTATTTCTTGTAAACTGTCAGCCACAGCAGTGAGATACATTTTATATTTACTCCCAAACCCTATGAACAGCCCCTTTAAGTACAAGTATTAGACATGTTAGTAAATGCCTAGAGCTTGTATGTACACATCACCCTAAGTAAGTAAGTGGATTCCAGTGGTTTCATCCTTCCCTTCTGAGGTACTGATAATTGGCCACTGATAGAAAATGCATCTATTTATATACACCTCATCAAGCAATTTGGAACCAGTGAAATCAAGAGTCTTGTATAATACACTTAAGATTAAAGTGGTATTACTTTTAACTTGAATTTTTTAGCATCAGTTTCATGTAAAATAATTATAAATCACTTAGAATAATCTTTAAAGTCAGTTTACATTAACTTAGCACTTTCTACAAGTATATCATACATTTGTTCTGGCATTAACTTCTTTCTACTTTGTTCAGCAAAATCACACATTCCATGTTTACCTAAAATGTCAAAATGCCTAACTCTTCCTTTTACCCTGTCCTTTTGGTTCTGACATATTATCTCCTCCGCCATCAGCATCAACAATCTCCAGAGCCAACATGCCAGTGAAGAAGGTAAAGGCCACCATGGAACTAAGAGCAAACAGTACAGCCAGAACAATGTTCCTGGTCCTGTGAGGAAAGTCACCCAGCTCTTGTGCCCGGGCTTTCTCAGCCTCCTCCCGTTTTCTTTTCTCTTCTAGTTCTGGAGATAAGGAGTACATCAAAATTAACTGATTACGTATGTAAGACCCAGGCTGGTCTAAGGGAGGACATACCTTCAGCTCTGCCAATTCATTATTTTTTACATAGTGAAACATGCTGAGAGCAGGAATATTTTTATTCCTTTTTTGGTCTAATCTAATTTTCTGATTCTGGATTGGATATGCCAATGTTCACTTTCAAAAAGTGAAGAAAAAAAATGAAGCCTTAAATGGTATAATATAATATTAAGAAAAAAAATTTAAACAGCAGATGACCAGAAATAGAAAAAGATGGAGAGATAAAAGGCAATGTAGACAGTCTAAAAGCCATGTCAGGAGACATCTCTAGCTTCCAGGTGAAAGGCAAGAAACCAATATACTTCTACAAATGCCTTATGTTAATGGAGAGGTTAAATTTATTTGCAACAGTCTAACAACAAGAAAACTACATCCTTAGCTGCTCATGATTTGATGAGTACAATGTTCATGATTTGATGAGTAGCAGTATAGGGATCTACCGGTAGTCCACAGGGGCGTAACCAGACCTTTAAAAATTGTACGCACAGATTTTTAAAATACCCAGCATGTACAGCAAAATGTAGACTAACGCAACAGATGAAGGACAGCGTAATCACAGCATATGTACCACACATCGTAGCTTAATTTCCATTAATAATAAAATCATCATTTAAGTCAAAAATATTCTCGCGATTTAATAAAGTTTCAATATTTTTATTTACCCAGAACGGTATATTCATTTAAAAGGAGGCTAACTTCGCATCAGCGGACCCCCCTCCTCTCTTCGAATAATCCTGGATCCTCCTCTGAGTTGAACTTATACGGTTTCATCCAGCTTTCATGCGGGTGCATGGCTCCCAAAAACAGCCAATTATATGACACAATAGAGCTCTGATACATCTAAGTTTAATTATTTGTTTGTGAAAATTGCCCATGTCACCCTGTTAGTTTGGAGGGCTAAGCTGGATCAAGTCTGCGTGAAATTCTTTGAAGCTTTGCAGGAATTTTGTTTCTCTAGCTCTTAATTAAACCTGGTGTCCAGATTTTATCTAGTGCCCCCAGGTCTACGGGAGCTGCTCTTTGAAAATAACACACAGGTAGATTTTACCTGAGATAAATATCGCCAGCGAGAGTGCGTTCGTTACTCTCATGACTACAGGAGAGTTGAAGGCCACTTAACCCTCCAATTAAGAGGTAAAGGATGTTCCAGTTAGATGGACGATTAACATAGGACTTGTAAAGGTAACAGGCATTGTTTACCTCAGTTGAATAAAAGTATGCAAGACGGGGGGGTCAGAACAATTGTGCGTATACAGAGGATTTGTACATACAGGTGACTTTAATTCGCAGAGGATTTTCGATATATATTCCGTGAAAAATTCACTAAATTTATATAAAATAATATCATGGTTGGCCAAAAAAATTGTACGCACAGTGCATCCGTGCGTATGCCTAGTTACGCCCATGGTCCAAATATATTAGAAAAAATCTCCCGAATCAATCTGTACAGTGGTTCTATGACCCAGGCTGAAAATTCATGTATTTTTGACTCAATATGACAAAACAAAAGTGCTTCTTGAGTTCAAAATTCAAAGCATGCTATACAAAAAAAAAGATGTTTTGATTTCAGTAGTCTCCATCCTATCACTAGTTTAAATCATATAAATAGTTCAACCTTGTAGCATTAACAAAAGCCTGTTTGGATTTAGTTTTTTTTTTTTTTTTGTTTTTCAGACTGTATGGCAATTTTATCAATGTACCTATACTGGCGTAGAGAAAAAAAAATAAATGAAATTCCTCACACTGCCAGGGCTAAGCTAAAATGTGAGTGGACCTTGCCTGCAATTTTCAGTAAAAACAATAGCCAATTAAATTTTCTTCAAAAGTACTGTGAGAGCCGTTTTCTAAATTTATTTTGATTTTCACACCCAACACTGGTTTTCATTTACACCTCAGGTGTGAACTAAGGACTTACATGGGACAAAGGGGCAGCAAATAACCTACAAAAACTCCTAAAATTCTTGATGCAATTAGGAATTTGTTACTTAAATGTGGCACATTTGTCACTTGTCCTCAGGGTATTATGAAATACTTACACCCTGCTGTACTTAATAAGCCACCATCCAGGCTATATATCAAAACAAACCATGTTACATAATATTTTACACTGACTAGACAGCAATATGTCAATTAAGGTTGCAGGTGAAAGCCAGTTATCCACAAAAGATTTGGTATCATATCTATCATGGCCACGGTGGCTAAGCAACAAAAAAATATGAGAAAAAAGCTGATAACAGGCATAAAAGGTGTAATTGTGGATGTGAAAGAAATCTGAGTAAAGTTCAACCAAAGACAGGAAGTTCATACAGATATAAAATTCAAGTTGAGGTTTGTCATATAATAATTAAAAAGGACTGCCATTATATGCCAGTAATAACCAAATCATGCTTTAAAAATGAAAATCATACAAATGTTGTAAGAGACTTACATAAAACTGGGTTTAAGTTAAAATATTTGATTTACTGTCTTAAAAATGCAATTCATTTTCTGTTTACGTAAGGGGCACCATATCCTAGTGTTTTTTGACCTTATTCCAGTTTGTATCTGTAGACATTAAAGTTTAACTGTTACAAATAAAAAATAAAAATGCTATAAGTTACAATCATACTTTAAGATGCTATAGCAAATGCCAGGAACAAAACTGACACAGGTTATAACATAGAAAGTTTTAATGCAAAAATAATGTACCTTCTCTGCTTAGTGGGAAGTATTTGCTCAGTATCCGGCTGCAAAGCTGACACAGGTTATAACAGGTGCCAAGATGCTTGGACAAGGGGTTCACTGGTAAGGGGGCTTTCAACATTGGGGCCAGATAACCAAAAACTATGGCATCTAATGATGATGGGCTGAAAAAGCAACCGTGTTACAGGTTAGATAAATGAAAACCAAAAATTAGAGAGTTCACCACTGAAACAGTAAATGAAAAGGAACAATGTAGCAGCTGAAGGAGTGATTTGATATTTAGTGAGGTTGTGTTAAATTAAAAAGAAAAAAAACAGTGGATTTTCAGAGTGCATTTTCAGATCACATTCAAAATCAAAGGGCAATGAAAGGAAAATGCTGTAGAATATACAGAAAGGAAAAGGAAAATTGTGTCATAGATTTAAATGCAATTAAATACAAACGTTTATTTAATATTTAAAAACCACATGTTAAAAGTCACAAGAAAAGTTAAAAGTCAGGACTCATACATGTACCTTATGCTATTGAGTTAAATAAAAAAAAAATTCACATACAGTGCAGTTCATAACAGCCCTACAAACACCCATTGCTTACACTGGATGTGGATAGTGTGTTTGCATTATCTAAAAATATTGTTTAGATGCCGAAGAGAAACAGAAGACTTACGTCTTGCCAAAGAAGAAGGGTTTATTTCCCAATCTCTTTGAAAGTAATGTAATGCACTCTTGGGCTTCCTTGTAAATCTGAAAATGAAAAGATGTTTACATAGAAAATACATCACTTTTCTATTAACTTACACTAATATATACACAAAAAAGAATGTATTCCAAAGTTCTGTAGAGAGGTAATTACATTACAGTTTAACCATCTATCAATAAGAACATGTGTACTTATTATCTCACACGTGTCGCGCATTTCTAGAAGCGATGTTATGTTCAATAAATAAAGTACGGAATTCTCCTCAGTATCCAATATCTGTGCAGAATGTAATAACCACACCAGTATCTGTCTGCTTGACGCAAGTGACAACTTGAGATCTGATCAAGATGTCATTCGAGTTCGCTAACAACTAATATAATGAAGTGCCACAAGGGCACAATGACGCTGTCATGAGACCAAATAAACTGTTTGCACATCTCATAACAAGACGAGATGTTACTGAAAGCATGAAACGTTCACCTTAAAAGTAATGAACACCAGCCACAAAAATAATAACAATAATGATCTTTGGGTAACAGTCAAAAGTATTGGATGCCTTTGGGGGAAGGTGAATGACATGAAAGAAAGGATGAGCTCCCCAGTATTATCCTGACAGTTCACATCAGTATAAGCAAGCAATTAATCTACATCCTGGACTTTAATATAGGTTTAGTTGAAACCGTCTTAATGTGTCCACAGTTTGATACCCTGGACAATGTTATTGCAAAGTTGACAAACAACAATACAAAGACTGTTTCATAGTTTTTATGGTTAATTTTTTTCACTGGACTACTATTATAAACCATGAACCACGCAGTCAAGTATGAAATATTATTGAATATTTAAGATGATTTTAAATCCCACCACATTTTCTTTTATTACACAAATTTCCAATAAAAATTCTCCATTTACAAAAATTTAGCTTGTAAAATGTCTGCAGTCTCACATACCCTACCCCGAGCTCAAAAAGAAAAAAAGGTTTCAATTATAGCAGCTCAGCAGTTAGATAAAATACATGATCATAACACGGTCACATAACCATGAAATTGTGTGCCTCATAGAACTTTTTTCTTACAAATTCAAAATGTCAAATGGCTATAATATGACCCCATACCACCATATAGGTTATTACAAGAATAATGTGGATGTATCTCATCAAGACTGTAATGTCTTTCACATTAGATAAATCAATGAGGAGAAAACTGCTTTTCACTTCACTGACACTATCTCTTTGATCCAACATGAATCTTCTAATTTTACTCTCAGTGTTCCGCCTACACAGCTTTTGCAGAAAATGAGCAATTTGCTCACCTTTCAATCAAAGGAAGACCTTTTAAAGTTGATTTAGCCTCTTTACAGTGCTTTAAAGTGTATTTAGTTTGCATTTTTTTCAGGCCAAATTACAAGCACACTTCAGCACCTCATCTCATGAATAGTATCTTTACATAACCATCTGATTGTTTACTTTTGATGCTCTTTGTGTAAACTTCAATCAGAGAGACTTGATTTCTGTTCTAAAATTGGAAATGATTTTTCACAGAAATCTACCAATTGATATTGTCATTTTCACAAGCAAAGTAAACTTGACTTAATGCAGCAAAGCGGTATAAAATAAGACAAACACTTTATCGTGGTTTATTACATTTCTGACTGCTTAGATTGGTCTCTTAGAGTAACACATATGTTGTGAAGTTGAATGCTAATAATTCTATAAATGGGTAGATGCAAGTAAAACTTAAGACACACGCACCGCAGGGGCGGATTGAGGCGGTCTTCTGGGTCTTCCGGAAATCGGTCAAATTTCTAAGTTTACATTGATGAGTACCTAATTTTTTCTGTCGGAAGACGGTCAAAAAAATGGAGGATGGATCAACAAAGATAATGTGGAAGACTGTCAGAAAATATCTCTGGGTCTGCCCCTGCACCATAGTTCATACTATCATCAACAGAGAGTATGAATACTCATACATGCACATTATTTAATTTCATACCAAATTTTCCTTCTCTTGCGGAGTCATTTCTAGGTGTGGATAACATTCTGTCTCCACTCTATCTGTGGCAGCTTTATGCATTCTGTTAGGCACATATAAACTCTGTGGGAACCCCACAGCGCTGCCATACCAGGGCCTTGTGATGTCTATAAACACCTGAGAATTTCCCCACCACAAATGAAGCTGGAAAGAAATTAAAATTTGGATAATTCAAAATAAATATTTTTTTTTCTTATTTATAAGCTGCCTCATAGAGGTGAAAGATAGAAATATTCATATCTAAAACTTACGAGATCCTTAAAAAACATGACTAGAATGCAAAACATTGATTAAAATGCTTTTCAGTAAAACAGTTTTAATATTTCATATTTTGTCAGCTAAATGAGCAACACAACATTTCATATCATAACATTCTCACAGCTTTTCTTGATTCACCAGTAAAAGTCAAGTTTAAATGGATGGGTTGTATTTCACTTTTGCATCAATTTATTTTGGTGCAGTATAAATTTTGTTTTTTGATGAAGGCATTTTTAATTCAGAATTTTGTTTATTAACACACCAGGGGTATATTCTGATTCAACAACAATGCATTTAACTAAGTTGGGATAATTAACTTACAACAGGGTTGAAATAAGTTCCACAGGGCAAGCATAACAGAAGCAAGGAATACCGTCCTAACTTCCCTGAGAAGGGGTCTACAGGTATAAAAATCTACATCTACTGAAATAAAATGTTTAAAAAAGGGCACACTTCTCACTCCTGCTGGAGGCCCACTAGAAGTTTATTGCTAAGTGGACCAAATACTTCAAAGTACAAATTTTCCAGTGCTTTTTGATAGGGATGTATTTGCCTTGTACTGATGGGTACACTCAAGATAAGTATCCATTGCCTGGCATGTCAGATCTAATGAGCCATGAGAAGCACAACAGTGTCCTGATGGCTGAACAAGACCCATGTGACCTATGCTGATTTAACATCAGGTAAATTTTATCAAAAATTATGTTCCCAATGGATACCATCTTTCCCAAGAGTCTGGATTTTTAGAACAACACACCATTTTTGCCCTTGTAATTCTGAGTTTGCATGTCTAATCCAATAATTGTTTGTTGTGAAATGTTTACCACCTCTGCTGAAATCAGGTTTTTTTGATTGGGACTTTCGTAAAACAAAGTGTTTTTGTGACCTTGGTTGGCTAACCAAATGTCAAATGCCCGATTAAATGAACAACACAGAAATTGAACATCACATGCAACACTTACAAGTACCAGCACTCTTAGGGCACATTCAGAACAGATGATCCAAGTACTAACTGATCCACCAACTAAATATGGCCGCCCCCACTTCAAAAGCAGTGCCGCTAATTCCATGATGCCGGTGCTGCTAATCCCTAGCAATGAAACATTGTAGCCAAGATTTAATCCATTTAATGGTGCGTGTGGAGGTAGGGAGACCATCAGGATCAGCACATTGCTTTTGCAGTAGGGTCGGCCATATTTAGTTGGCGGATCCGTTAGTTGGCATCTCTTCTTATTCTGAATGCGCTCATATACTAATATATTTGATCTTTGTTTTTCTTCCCATCTCTCGTATGGTTTTGCTTACTTTTCATCAGTTAAGATATAGGTCTACTGAACACATTTGAACATTTCCCAAAGTCATATTTCTATACCTACATATCTTACAAAGCTCTTAATCTTTCCCCAATTCAGACCATCAAAGCTTAAAAATCCCTTAAGTAAAAGTGCGTGAAGTTGACAGTTCCTTTTGAAATGTACTGGAAGACATAGCGTTGTTAATGTCTGGTTCTGAAACTTAAAAATGGAATAAACCATTGAATCCAAGCTAAGTGATGGGTTCATCGATGATTCAGCAGTGAGAGCTTTTCCACCCTACCCCAGAAAATTCATTTGGCAGTTAAACCCTGCATAGAAAACCTTGAACGCAGATTTTCTTACTTTTCTTGCCAGAAACTGTTTTGGCCTAGCCATCTGCCAGAACATCATTTTAATGATTTTAATGAGCAGCTGCTATAGTCATATCAAAGGGATTTAGATTACTTTAAATGAAAAAAAAAATGTAGGGCACGAATGAATAAAAACAACCACTACATGTTATGGTTCAGACATTCTAGAAACAATGACTCTTACAATGTACCTGGAGAGAGTTTATTAAATTCTTGGGGAAATCATTAATCATTCTGTTGTTCTGGAATATGATCTAAATTGCATGCACATTGTTTTCAAAGCACTGCTACATTGTCTTTATTCTGTAAGCTTCAAAATACCAGCATGTTTTGCTGTGGATTATTTCTTTTGGCTACGTCAGTTACACATACAATTATTGATTATATTGCCTTGATGCCTTTTTGACTAATGTCTCTCCAAACAATGGTAAGACCTTGAGCCAGGTGAACAGATTTTAGTTCAAGATTCCATTGGAGGTAGCTGTGCATGTCTGTTGTCACTTAATTGTTTTAGGGAACATTCAGATTCACACACTGTACTAGCTGGGTTGGTCCACCTCTGGATTCTTGCTGAAGTGCAATCAGCACACATCAGTTGATTACCCCCTAGCTGCTAGAGGAGGGTTGTCAGACAATTAAGCTGATTCCACTGATGGCACTCTAATAAGTTAAAGTATCCTCTACGGAGTGGGATCGACCCAGCTAGTATGATGTGTGAATCTGAATGCAGTCTTTTTTTTTCAACATTGCTGCCGGAAAACTAACTTCATTAATCAGTAATTAGCACATCTGTCTGGATTATACTCCACTACTGCATTCTAAAATATCACCTCTGGGCTGTTCATCAGAGTATGCACTTAAACAACAAAAAACAAATGTTCATTATTCTGTTAGCTGTAGGCAGTTACTTATTTAGCCAAATAAATGAGAATGGCCACTGTCTATCAAGCCCTGGTTTAAAAATTATATCTGGTTTGAAAAATACAGTTAGCTTTAAACTTCAAAGAACTGCTGGTGACTTACTAATGTCACTCAGTGTCTGTCTATCAGTATGTCTGTCAGTCTGAATGGACACCAACAACAAAAAAAACATACAAATAAACTATAAATAAACAAATAAATCAAAATAAATTAAAATCAAATAAATTAATATACATATAAATAGATGAATGGATAGACAAAAGTAGGAAGGGAAGAAAGGGTGGATGCATAGATCGATGCAAACTTTTAAGATCACATTTTTGAAAAACAACCAAATGGATCACATAAATTTAGGTTAACTTAATTTTCATCATTTGCAGGACACTGTATCTTATAAGCTAACCATGTACTTATCCTTAGTATTTAAATCATTTCAAGATTCTGTGTGTCTTTCAACATCTTAATTTGCAGTTATACATGTACCTGTGTTAGGCACTGGGAAACAGTGGCATGATACACAAATCAAAAGCACTGCTTAATGAAATTATACAATTCATCATAAATTCAAACCTGGTTCAATGAAGGACGCATTTATCCAATCAAGTTTGAGATTAAATGATTGCATGAATGACCGAACCTTTGCCATTCTCCGCATCTCCAATGCTACACACAGATCAATAACCTATTACTTAGTATGGGATAAGGGATTTTGCATGCCGTGTTGTTCCCAATAAAGAAAATTAATTTTTACTTCATCCTTGAATGCATATACCTTAAAAGCAACAGTTGATTCATAACTGAGAAGCAAGAAGTAATGTGACTTATCTACAAATGCACAATTTTAACAGGCTTAGTCTCTTAATGACCTTCATTAAGTTCAGACCAGTTTTTCATCAAGGCTTTATGATTGTCATGGACTATTTGCATATTTATGAATGGAAGGTCATCATCTTCAATCTCCTATATAACTTTAATACTTTTATACTTACTATGGCAGGAAGAAGTTTTGTTTCCAACAGAGAAGTGAATGCCAATATATCAGCGCTTTGCTTAGAATTCAGTTCAAAATCTATCCCCCAGTTCTGGAATAAAATAACTCAAATAAATACTGCATTCTTATTTTCCTATCTTTTTTGTAAAGAAATCATCATCATCAATATATTGTAATATATTCTAGTTTTTCTTTTCATCCATATTTGTTTTTTAGTCATTTCATCAAATAGAACAGACATATTTTATCAATCATTCTGAAAGTGACGAAATTGAAGTTGACTTGCTTATTCTTTTTTAGTGTATACCTTGCGTCTCAGGTAGCTGAAGATATCTGTTACTTTTGTGTAGGCACTCCCATTGTGACGGAGAACCGGCAAACAGCCTGGAGACACAATCACGGAACAACCAAATTAAAAAACACATTCATGTGCACCTACCACAATGATTACAAATAGAAATAACAGTTCATCAATGAAAAAAAGTAATGCAAGTGGTCACATAAATATTTTTAAAGCTGCAAATATATACATGCTATAGATATTAAAAGAAATCACTTGAAAAGACAAAAGTAATAAAAGTTCATTTACACATTAGAGGGTGGGATAGCCGTTGGACACTCAAAACTGATCAAGCTAATCTTGGGAGAGTTTATACTCTAATCATGTATGTTTCTATTGACAGTATTTTTAAAAGATTTTCCGAGATAGTCTCCATGGAAAAAACACTCATTTATTATATATACATCATGAAGCTCGGAGGAAGTAAAAGATGTGAGGGTCATATAGATATAAAAACAAACAAACAAACATCAATTAACATATAACATTGCCCTTGCAATATTAAATTAATGTAGAAATTATGAGACATAATCACTTACCAGTTGGTGACTTCCTTGGGTTGTTTGTGGCTTTAATATCAATACTGACACCAGAAAACTTGCAGTATGCCTGGAGACCAAAACAAACTTGTTGTTGTTAAAGAACTCATAATTTAAAAAAAAACAGTTATCATAGAAGTTTAACAAAATCATATGCAAAGGACATGCAATATACATTATTTCAATTATCATCCCTTAACACTTTTAATCACTGTTTAAATACAAGTATTTCTAGTAGTACATAATTTGATGGATACTAGCTTTCATGAAACATCTTGAAGTGTTTCATTTTAAAGTTATAGTTTCTTTTCAGTCGTGTATGCATACACATTTTTTCCCAAAATTTGTATTAACCCCTAGTGCAAAGTTTATGTATCATATCTACATGCATCAAGAACGTGGGTATAGTGAGGTACTTGTCATCATGGCTATCTGCCATATACTGGTACTAGTAAGTTACATATGGTGTCAAATCTTTACCACAAGATCTAACTAAATTTCATCATATAGTCTACCATTGTTAATAGCATTTTAAAGAATGCCAAAGCGTGCCATCTCATACTACCCAAATAGTGATATTTGAACAGATACTTTCTGCTTTTTTTCTGCACTGTACACAATGATGATGAGCTTTTGAGGAGGTACATGTACATTGAATTCATTGTAAATTCTTGTATTTTGTATCTTTTATACAAAGTTCACTTAACATAATATAAACCAAGTACCAATATAGCTTGACTTTAAATTCTTTAACCCAAATGTGTCCATGAAATAAAGTACAGGTGTTGTGCTTACTTCAGGGTTATCAATGAACTGAACATACTTCAACCCCCTTGGTATATACAATGTACATGTGTATAACATTCTGCTGTTTCTGCCAACCTGCATTTGAATATTTATGCTATCGTGCCTGCAGCAGACATGCATTATACTTGTGTACAGCATATGATGGACTTTTATGAACTTGAAGGACGAATCAAATGGTCAAGTTAACAAACACAAAATTGAAGAAAATGCCATTTAAAAGCTATTTTTGGCTGACTGAGAGATTCATTAGGTTTTTTTTCCTTTGGTATGTCGACTTTATTTTCATGTGTAACTTTAACCACAGTTAGTAATAATACAATACTTCAGCGATGTAACATGTGATGCACCACCACACACATTTGCCAAGTTTTTAAAAAATTTGCTTGCTAGTATGAGGGTCAGATCTCTGATCTGCAAGATGTAAATTATTTAGTGCAAAATAATTGGTCGCAGTAAGACGCAGATCTGTCAATACTATTGATTAGCAGCGCCTTACCAAGACAGTCAAACAATTGGTGTCTACAGACGGTAAATCCCAATCCCCCTTCCACACTTCCAAGTCCATGTCCGCCATTTTGACCTAATTCAATCTTAACTAGGTCAAAATTATTGCGCGCCTTTGAATGTTGCTCAAGAATAGATATATATGTCAAATAGATGGCTTGATTATTCTTGTTCATTCAGACCCACTTGCCATAAAACACGATGAATATGGTATCATTAAAAATTCTTAAGGTATATCTTTTTGCTCACTTTACTAATCCGATCCGAACTTTTTTGACCTATATTTTGACCGGTTGTTGTTGGGCACGTGGCACAGTTTACTTGTATATGCCACTTACTGATGCCGATCGAGAGGAATTGGTCCCTATAAGATGATATCCAAGACGTTGATCGTCGCTGTCGGTGCTTTGTTGATTGCGTACTTTTATGGAAGGCATATAAAGCACGACGAAATCAGTGATGCATCATCGGAGGCTGAAGAACTGGTCGCCGCTGCCTGGGAGGAGAGAATTATTGTCCCAGTCAAAAGATTTAAGAAGGTTGCCGTTGGGTCAGTAGATAAAATAACCAATTATGGCCAGTTCGCCACGATACAGCTAATCTTTTTTTTATTTCTTAGGCTTTGAACTAAAATGTTCTATGCGGCATATATAACTGCAAGGATATTATTATAAAGAAACAGATTCTATTATTATTATTATTATTATTATCAATATATTATTATTAACAAAATGGCTAATCAGGTGAGTATATTATATGAACTTACTTAACAGTATCACGTGTAGAAGAAGGACATCTGCATTTTCATAAGAAATATACTCTGTGGTCTGATTGATTGTTATTACTGCACTTTTGTTGTTCGTTATTTACTTAAAGTAAAATGTGGGCTGATAGTACATGTACTTCTGATATATGAAGGTTCATCCTACATCAGGCACTGACCTTAAGAAGATAGTTTAAAAGCTGTTTAGAGGTCGCAAACTTGATAAGAATGTGTTAAGTCATCAGATTAAAACAACCTTATATTAGAACAAATATTTTGTCACATTTTATAAATTAATACTTTGCACTTAGCACCATTGTGCTGGTACTTGATGCATACAAATTTAATTCAACATACCAGTAGAAGCGCTAGAGAAAAAAATTTATTTATGGTAAATATACTTAAATGTCATCATGTTATTTTCCAGTTTGAATGCCAATGTGGATCTAATAGTTCGAGGCACTGAGCTGCTGCAGTCACTGGGTGTGACCCCTGGGGAGAAGAAGGACCACAGGACAGTGGGATCAATAGCAGACATGCAAGAGGCCTTCACTCACTACTTTTCCAAAGGAGCTGCAGCAGAGCGCCCCTTCACTGATGGACCCTTGTATAAAAATACTGTGGTCAAAGCTGCAGCTACGCTGAAGTCTAGTGAGGTATGCTGCTTTAATTTTCATTTTTCAATAAGACGTACAGGTAGTCCAAACTAAGTTTTTCTTAATATTATATTTCTTGTTTAGTTTTGATATTTAGTTTTGCTTGTCCTTTTGTATTCTACTCATGAAACCAATGATATATATATGTATGATATCAAGAATGTATTAACATTACATTATTAATTGTATAATAATAATAGTTAATTATAGTAATAACTTTAATTCATAAACATTAGATTGTATACTTAGTGATATTTTAATATAGGAGAGAATTATAGTTCAGCCAGCTAAACACAAAATAATTATTGTCTGTTTTGTGATTACTTTTAGTGGTTTATTGGTGGCAATGCTGCTCTGATTTCCCAAAAGATTACATCTATTTTCCCAGATACTCAGGTAATGAACACTTCCAAGTAAATCACATGAAAATTATATACATGTGCATATTGTTTATATAAGAAAATGTAACCTCGGTAATGCTGGAGGCTTTTTAAGCTAATCATAATTTTTGTCATAATGGTACAATTTGTCTCTGCCACACTTGGGATAACACCAATTAAATCTTGTCAATGTAGGTACAATTAGTAGGACCAGTGGGACCAAAACTAAAAGAGCTGCTGAACAAAACTATATATGTCCCAAAAGCCAGTTCCCATGAGCAGGATGAGGTCCATCTTATCATGGAGTACAAAAGGGGAGAGAAATGGGGAGCGTTTACTGCCCCTGTAGCCAACAGGTTTATCACGTCCTACGACATAGCCAATGGTCAAGCCACCATGATGGACACTTTCTTTGCTTCATTTGATGAGTTTAAGCCAGATTTAGTGGTGCTGTCTGGGCTGAACCAGTTGGAAGGACAGGGAGAGGAGTTCTGGAGCAAGAAGGTCTTCACTTTGGGAGTTGCTCTTAAGAAATTACCTGACAGTATTCCTGTACATTTAGAGCTGGCCAGTATGGCAGAGGAGAGATTTCTTAAACAGATTTTAGATGAGGTGGGTTCATTTTCAAGTATTTGCCAGGTGTTTTACCACCATTTTGAATACTTTCTTGACATATTAACGTCCAACATCCACCCATTTGCAATGCTGTCTAAATGTGTCCTCTCTGTCAGTTGAAATAAGATAACATAGGTTGTGGATAATACACTGATTAACAGTTCTCCCCCTAACTAAAACTGAGTAGCATTTGGTTGATGTGGTCCAAAAGCCAGATCTGCTTTACTATATTTATGAGACCTTCTAAATGTATTGGATAATGCTACCCTCTACCAGGGCGACTGAAAGATTTTTCACAGATATTCACAGATATGTCTCTAGCTAGATAGATGGTCATTTTGGTCTGAAGTCTGACTTCAGACCAAAATGACCATCTATCTATCTAGCTAGAGACATATCTGTGAATATCTGTGAAAAATCTACCAGTCGCCCTGGTAGAGTGTAGGATAATGCTGGGTTAAACAGAGCACAGAAAATATGTGAGAGTGACACCAGACTGGCAGAGTAGTATTTTTTATAACATGTCACAGTAGATTTCCCTTCACTTTTGATTTTTTGTTTGTTTGTTTGTTTGTTTGTTTGTTTTTCACTTGTCTGATGTACTTTTTGTTTGCATGCCATCTTTGGGAACAGTTGAGGGATGCATGAAGTGGCACATGAATTAATAAAGTTTTAGTTTTTGCATTGGTAAAGCAGTCAAAGTTTCTCAGATTATTGACTATATTTCTTTATGATTCAACTCTTCTAATTGATTCTGTGCTACTTTGCTTTAAATATATGCATCTATTCGAGTCATTGTATTTTTGTTTCTCCTCAAGTCACATTCCTAGTTAAGATATCTTTGCAATGCAGGTGCTGCCCTCTGTTAGCTCTGTTGGTTTCAATGAACAAGAACTGGGTTTTGTCAGTCACACAGGCGGTGGGCCTCACCCAGAGATTTGGCTTCGTCAGCCACAGTCTCAGCAGGATAAAGATGATGATGATGAACAAGTGTGTTGCCTTGTACTAGATTGCTAGCCCTTAAAAGTAGTATTTACACTGGTGGTTTAATTGAATCGACACAGGTCTAATGGTGTTGTAGCTTGATATAGATGTTTACAAAACAAGTTGTCTTCAAATGAAATTTTACATTCTCAGGTATTGCAGTGAACTTTTTATGCTGCCATTTATTTGTTAACTGTGATCAAGCTCTGTTCGATCTGAAACTGTTTGTGTAAATGCAACTTAGTGCTTGTGCTTTTAGAGAGGTATGGCAGGTCACCAATTAACATATCAATGAATATGAACAGGGTTTCCACTAGATTTTGATCCTAAAAGTAATTTTAGACCGAACTAGCTAGCAAATGTATTAGAAAACTGGGGTAATTTTTATAAAAGTGAATCACACAATCCAAGAGAATTGAATACGTATGATTTCTAAATTTACCTTTGATTCACTAAACATTGTGAATTAAGAATTTGCTTATCAATCCAAAATGGTAAAATTTTAAGTGATATAAGTAAACCTGACAATCAGACGTATTTAAGCAATGTTTACCATCATGCTAACTCAATGGGGATATGTATGTTTCATGCTATTTTGGCAAATGTGAATTTATGACCAAATATGGTTTAACCTTGGCAGTAGTGTTCTGGCATCTGTTTTGAAATCAAATGCCCATTAAGTATTTGAAAGTGAAACCATTCTCTGAAAGATATGAAAGACTGTCTTTTTTTTTTTTTTTTTTTTTTTTTGTGATGTAGCCACGATATTCTGTCTGAAAGGGTACCCATTTATGATAGAAGTTGATAGAAATATGGGTAATAAACATGGGAAAGATGAGGGTAGCTGATACATTAACTTATTAGTACCACCAGCTCATGGTTTTAGTCCCGACCCGTGTCGTACGGCTCTGTTGGCTCCGCCGGCTCCGTGTTACAAGTCACCGTTACCGCTTCTCCTCCTAGACCGTATGGACCCATGCTCCCATCTCTTGGATTTAGGTTACATATAATCTCAACTTAACCCCCTGTTTTTTTGGTCTCAGTCGGTGCATTGGCCTGGGCGTGACGCTCATGGAAATGCACCCTTGTCAAAATTTTTGAAAATTCAATGCCAAATATCTCCAAAACTGAAGGAATTATGGGAAAAATTACTATAGAAGTCTGACCGAAAGTCCTATGTAAAGATTCTAAATATGCCCTTGGATTTGACCTTTGACCTTTATTTCAAGGTCAAACAGGCCAAAATTGTCTAAAAATGGGAATTTTCTGCAAAAAAAAAATTTTTTGTGGCAATTTTCAGAAACTACACAGACTTAAGCTCTTATATTACAGTGGGGGGTTAAAATTGTGGACTCCTTTCATCTTTAGGAGTTTAGGGTCAATCAGTGCATTTTCACGGGAGAAGCAGCTGTTAGTTAGATGCCAAAACTGAAAATCCTCTCTAATTCTGGAACTGTAAACAGTAGAGGCCTCTTGATTTTTGCATTATGTACAGCTTGTCAAGCATAATACTGAAGGTGGTACCTGTTTTTTTTTTGTTTTGTTTTGTTTTTGTTTTCGATATGGTTTACGAGTTGTGCTATATGAAAAAGTACATTACAATATTAAGTAGTGAAATAAAATGTGAAATACCCCAAAACTGGCAGAGATACGCCTATAGTTACTATTGACCTTGAATAGGAAGTAATATATTGGCAGTCAAACTGTGACCTTGAAATTGACCTTTGACCTACTTTTCGCTGTAAACTGAACCTTGCAAATTTTCTTTCCCTTTTATCTCAAGACCTAGCAGAGATAAGCCCAAAGTTACTATTGACTTATGGCAGTCATATGCTGTTAATCCAACAGTGACCTTGAAATTGACCTTTGACATACGTTTTACCATAAACTGAACCTGAAAATGAATTTTCCTATGTAAACAACAATTTTCCCACACTTACCAATGGTTAATGAATCCATTTTTACGTTTAAAATTAGTCCCTGTTTTTTTTCTAATTTTTTTTTTTTTTTTTTTGTTATAATCTTTTAAGAGATTATAACAGAGTATAGCCATGAATGGAGGTCATGTGTTCTAAAGACAAGCTCAGTCAGATATCAGAATAATAGCTATAACTGCTGTTTTTGTGGTAAAACAGAATATATTATATTTCTATGAGTTTTTCACAGTGTTTTTTACTGTGAAATATAGATCTTATATGAACAGTTATGATCCCTTTAAGCTGGTTTGTGTAGGTGGATTAAAGGCAACAAAGCTAAACCTGAAAATGAACTAACATTAAACATTGTTTCCATTACAGTATGTAAACACCATAGATTCGAGGTGCTACATTTACAATCTTACTATAACCTTGAATTTTACCTTTCACTGTTCCCCACAATTTCTTTATAAATGATAATTATGTACAAAGAAAGAAAAAAGAAAAGAAAAGAAAAAACCTTGTTTACTGCATTTCCTGCAGCTTGTCAACCACACCCATACAGGTGGGACCCCACTTTCTTTTTCTTTCCCATACAAATGTGCATGCCCCAGCTGGTGGTACTATACCAGGAGGTGGTATCGCCTCTCTGATCCTCTAGTTAAATGTTTGTTATAGTTTATAGTTTTATGAGTTTTTTAAGTACCAGTCTGCCTTTATGATAAGATTTGCATTTAAATTATCCTTTACCAGTGCCACAAGGAGAATTTTTCCACACAATATTTATAGATCTTTCTCAGGCTATTCTAAATAATCTGCAGCAAGATCATTCAAATCTGGGATAGCATAGAGATAACACTAGCATTCCAGTGGGAATAGACTATAAGTTCTGTATGCGCATTAAAAGCTCCAGGTTGCATAAAATTTTCCAATCAAATTGTGACGATTTGTCTAAGCATGGGCATGTCAGCAGACCATGTGATGTATGATTTCTAACCGTGGAAGCGATGTTGCCTCTGGCTCATCATGGTTATAACAGCCATGGGGGTTGACAAAAGAGTGATCAGAGTGGCTTCTTGTGGTTATAAATCATGATTATAATCACATTGGGTCTGCAGGGTTGGTGCATACTAACTTCAGCCACCAATACCTTTCTGACCTGATGCTGTGTGCACAGCTGCAAAGGTTGAGTCCAAATGCCGACTTATTTTTGCTTGCATGCGCAAACTATGTGTGTAGGAGTGCACGATTCTGGTCCTCATATCCACATAAAGTCTGTATATAAAAGCTTTGCTTGCAGCTGTGTCTGCCAAGTTGTGATAATTATTCATTATGAGCACAATGAGGATGTGAAGATAAGATTTGATTTTAAGTTGTTTTTATTTATTTATTTATTTTTGGTGGTGGTGGGGGAGATTATGTAAAATAATTTTGTCAAGTTGTTTCTCATGAGCTAAAGGATTGCAGGCCTTGATGTAAATTTGTTTTCATAGTTCGTGAAGTATTCTTGTTGTGTAGAGTTTTTTCTTGCTAACCTGATACAGATAGAACAACCAGTGATAAAATGACTGAAAAAAATTAGTGCAGCAGTTAATATGACCTTTACATGCAAGGCAGTTCAATAGAGCCATCTGTAGTGTCCTCCTTAGTATGTGAACCTTTACTTACATGTAGTTTAGTACAGGTCATATATTTCCATGTTCTTGTTGGCACATAAGCAATCCTTAGTTCACCACACAGATCTGTTTTATTTACGTAATGCTTCACATGATATTGATTTATATTATGCTTGCGCTTTTAAAACTGTCCCTACCTGTATACTGCTTGAAAACCTTTCATTGTTGATAATAAAAAAGACAATGAACTTGATCTTTACTAAGTAAGCATTGAGTATTCTCTCTTGATAATATTTTGTTTTTATAAGCTATAAAATAGATTGCAGGTGTTTTGAAAATATGCAATCAGTATATGAAGATTATTTGAATAACTTGATTATATGTACTTCACTTTGATTAGTTTTTTCATAATGTTACAATGTATTTTTCAGCTTGTCCCCAGTGTTTCTTCCTTGGGTTTGAATGAACAAGAAATCAGTTTTGCATCAAAAGTAGGAGACGGTCCACACAAGGAATACTTTGACGAACATGAGAGTGGCAAGCAGCCCGAGATACACAAAATCAGTGACATGGTGCTGTGGATACTCCAGACCTATGGCTATTCAAAGTCCAGACCCGAGTCCAAACTGACCAGGGTCCACTTCCATTCGCTGACCTACCACATTGTCGGTGTTGTGCCGAACGCTTGGGGTAACACAGCCTCGGCTGTTGCAGCAGGAACGCGAGCTGCTGGGCAGCAGGCCTGCGATACTGAAGACCTGGACTCAGTGAATGCAGATCTTCGAATCCCACTGGAATTCAAACTGACCAGCAGCAGTGATGAAAAGTCATTTGATCCATCAGAACCTTCATCTGTTTGGAAAAGGGAAGGCTATAAATTTGCTTTCAGTCCTGTATTAGTGTGTAAAAACCCTCTGAAGACAGTAGGTCTAGGGGATGCAATCTCTGCCACAGGGCTGTTATATTCAGAATATAATGCTGATTTTAGAAGCAAAAGTTGATTAAGGTCGATTTATGATAGCATAATTTTAACGTGAAAAGGTTTGTTACTGTGATCTTTTTTTAAAATTATTACTTGGCAACGTTTCTTAATTATGTACAAAGACCATGACTAAAATTTCTTGATTTTCTATGGTTGGTTAATCAAAGTTGAAAAAAATTGATTTGAACAGTTTTGTAGAAATGAATATTTATAATTGGATGGGAGTGCTTTTGAAGATAAATGAAGAAGAAAATCAAAGCTTTTTTCTTTTTGGCATTTTTTTTCTGTTCTATTTAAGAAAACTCATTGTCATTTATCATCATGTGAACCAGTCTTTAAAATAGAAGAATGTTCAGATGTCAGGTTTTCACGTATGCTACTGTCACTCATTCCATGTTTTTCTCATGCTCCCCATTCATTCATTCATTATTTTAAGGTGCATCACTGAAATCATTGAATATTTCTTTAGGTATGTTTTATACCTCACATCAGATATATTAGAAAGTATTAATGTGTCATTAACATTTCTATGTACAGGCAATGGATTTATGGACATATTGATAGTTTTTTTTTCTGTGATCTTTAATGAGTGCTTCAAAGTAAAGATGTTATCCTTTAATCTCTTTAAAATTCATGGAAGAAATTGTAAGGACTCCATAGGACATTTTAACCCTCTGGTGTATGGTTGTCTAGTGTAGTTCCCACGTGTTTGAAATGATTGTCTAACGGAAGATAATGTCAAATTATATCAGTAAGTTTTCCAATAATTTCAGGAATGAACAGGTATTCTATGCACTTGTTACTTTATCTCAAGATTTATTTAACCAGAAACTGTTGTTCTATTGTTTTGTCGCAAATAGTACATTCCTAGTATTAAACACACATTGCATAAATATTGCATGTCTTTTTGAGTATAAATAGTATTATAATATGTGGTATTATTAAGTATTATCTAGATTGCATTACCAGACTTTATAAATGGATAAAAAATTTTCTAAACCAAGCCTCAGATTTTGTGCACAAAAATGCCCAAATTAACAACTCCAGCCACAAAATAACTATCCCAAGGTCAAATTACTTGTCACAATGAAAGAGTTTCATTACCAGACCATTTATCAGCTTATCTACCTGTTCGGTACATTCCGTATGAGCTGGAGATTGCTGAGAACTGCTGTATAAAAAAAACCTGTAGAAGGCATATGTATACAGCCAGAGACCTGGACAGAAGCTGGCCAAATTGTTTGTGTAATGAAACTTTAAGCTTGTTGGGGTAGTTAATTTGTGGCTGGAGTCATTAAGTTGTGTTCTCAAATTTTTAGGCTTGTGTTTAAAAATGGCAAATATAGTTTATGAGGCCTGATTACCAATGGTAATGGATTCTTGGTGCTTTGTGACTAATTGCAGTATTAACTCACAGGTGCATTGTTTGGCAGATCCACTCCCCTGCCCCTTACCTCTTTAGCCAAGATACCCCCCCTTTTTTTGGCATTTATTTTTGGTACTGCTGTGAGCAATTTCCACTTGTCACTGTTAATTATATACATGAATGCAAGGAAAAAAGGAACACCTACCTTTTAGATCTCAAAAAAAAAAAAATTATTATTATTATAATACTTAGCCTGGTTCTCATATTTCCAGGACACTGCTGCATTTTATTGGTGTTGGATTAAGGTCACAAATATCACATTACTTGCTGGTTTAGGATATTTTTAATCAGAGAGTTGAAGCGTAGATCATGCAGAGCAACCAAAATGTCAACAGAGGCTTTGGTAGTGTTGTGACAGATATCTTGTTCAAAGTCTTGCAATAAATATTGACAATAATATATGTATAATATTTCTGTTTTGTCTTTTTTTTTCTGTGCCAAGTGATGTTTTTGTTGATAACAGGCTGACGCAGAGATTTAAAGACATAAGATTTTTATGTACAGACACAGATGTGTCTGTACATATTGCCATCACCTGCGTCTGTCGTCGCCGTCGCCGTCGCCGATCATGNTTTTTAAAATATGGTTTGCTACTTCAAATTAACCTAGAAAGTAGGCCTATTATATGATGTAGGGATGCATGGAATATAGTTGCAGAAAACGGACTTAAAACCTGGTTTGGCCTATAATGTATTTCTTCACTTATCATCTAAAGGTACTTCATTATTTGACGACATCCACCGGAAAATTGCTTTCGCTCACTTTATACATGTATGATGCTCAACGAAGTCTGCCATATATATATATATATATATATATATATATATATATATATATATATATATATATATATCACTTTAACCTGTGTGGTAGATGTGTATGTCAGAGGAGACAACTGATCTCACCTAGCACATTTTACGTGTTGGGACGCTCTTGAACGAGTTCTCTGCCCAGAATATTCTTTTCGTTGTCGTTTCAGTACTTTAAACACATGGATCGTTGTGGAGGGGGGTGTCCAAGAGCTCAGAGCACTTAGGCGTGATATAAGGGGTGTATGGACATGTTTCGCATTGTGCGCAGTGACACCTTTTCCCGACGCTTCACAGGCTAAAATACATGTACTTTAACATGACGAACGTTATATATTGCTTCGCTAACAACAGAAGGAATTTTCATTATTTCTTTCCCAGTCGTTGCACTTTGCAATTGCTCTCACAACTTCGATTACAAAAGTTTTAAGTTAGCCCTTTATACATTACTATAACATACGTCAACAATATGTGTTTAACTGTGGGTGTTTTTCAATTATACTTGAGGGGTTATCATATTGGGCCTCGCTGCAAGTCGGCAGCTGATGCCAATAACGCTATTTTGTTGAAGTGGTTTCTTGGTCAGATAGTAAGATCAGGTCTATAACCAGTAATTCCAAGTGTTTTGTCTGAAAAGTGTACCTTTTTTATCGCAAAAATAAGTTTGTTCACAGAACTTAGAACAAAAACAGAACTTGTTCACAGAGCTTAAAAGCTTTTTGGACCTGAAAAACAATTCCTTCGACCCCCACCCCCACTGCCCGCGGGTCTCTAGAGGAAATTCTTGTAAAAACTGTCAATGTACATGCATGCCCATATGCAAATACAAGGAATGTGTGGTGGATTCGGCGCCTGTTTCTTCACCAAAATACAGAAAGGGCCGCTCGATGCAAAGTGACCTTGGGGGTAGAGGGTAATATAATTTAGTCCTTATTTTTGATTGTCTTGATCTTCCAGTAACCCCTTTCACCCCCTCCTCCTCCCCCCCCCCCCCAACCCCGGAAAAAAAGGAAGGATGATAGAAAAAAGGAAGAATTGTGGTCAGATTCATAGTTAACAAACCATATGTAATAATATAAAAACAGGTTAAGTCGGGAGAATATTCAGAAATCGGGCTGATTCTAAGAACGATTTGTAATGCTGATCACGACTGTCATATTACGGTCAAAATGAATGATAGATTTATTTGATAATACTCCCATGCACAATTTCATGCACTCGAGTATTCCGTGCTGCTTCGTTCATGTGTATTTACCACTCATCTTTCCAATACAACAGAAGCAAACTTCTTACTTTATTGAAACCTTTTTGACTTAATAAGTGAGTGGGTATTTTGTGGTACTTAACAGCTCTAATAATATCTGTCGATTTCTCGGAGAAAAACGCACACCCAATCCTCCACGCATTCTCAAACATTCTGTGCAAATGCGTGAATGTCCATTTCTACTTTATTTATTAGACAGCACCGCTTGCAAGCACTCAAAACTCTTGAAATAGTGTGAAGGGTCTGCACAAGTCTATAAATCACTGTCGTTAAAGCACTGTTAGCGCTAGATCTTAATTGATTCCTATGTGTCAATATATATGAACGCAAGGGTGAACGGAGGAGTGCCTCACGTGATAACGACCGGTCCTAAACACGAGCGTTTTACGACAACGACGTCACAGACACGAGCATTCGGTCCTTAAGTTAATCGGATACTCTGTTGTTCCTTTCCAATTCAAACTTTGTCAGTGCCGCGACATTTACGTCCATCTCACGTGTTACTTTGAGAATGTGTTTATTTCGGTTGCCAGTGACAGCGCTGATCAGATGCCTCTAGTGCTTCTCCGGAAAAGGATACTTCTCAATTAAAACAAGCTGTTTGGACTACAGATATAGAGAACATAGTACTATAGATAGCTCATAGCTCATCCGCTTTGCAGGAAGTTCGTCACATTGAAAAAAGGTAAGAAGGGCAATGCAAAATGTTAGAAACTTTTTTCGGAATGCTACTGGTAATCTATTTTCAAACCATTTGCCCAGCGTGTCAAGCGGGCTATAGGATTTCGGAATGCTTCACCTGTTGCTTTTGGGTGTTCTGCTGATTCAGATTCCACGTGGCTATTTGTGTTTTGGGGGGAAATGTATTTGACTTTTAGAAAATGCATTATTTCTATAAATCATTCACATTGCTGTTTAACATCACTGTGCTCCGACGCAATCGCAGACGGCCCCAAACAGTATGCAATAAACGTCAATGTGTTCTAATGTGACATTTTCTTCTTCGTACCGTAGCAATGCTATATTCATGCTGAAATAATGGACGCAAGGGTGAGAAACTGTCACCTCACGACATAAAGATGCCGAGCAAGCTCTAAGTTGTTTAACTAATGACACATGAAATTGTTTGCCAAATGAAGGTGTGATTATCAAACAGATAACCACTTCAGAGGGCTTGACCTATCCAAAGTTGACTTAATTCGATCGAATTGTCTTTGGTGAAATAGACGGAGGCGCGTCTCAGTGGCACGGCCTTCAAGCGCCTTATTCGCGATCTAACAATTTTATGAATTTCAACTCAACAGTGTCGTTGGGAACAGCTACATATGTATTCCCTCTGTGTGCAAATGCATGCTAGTTTGAATATATTAATTTAATTTGTTTAATATTCCGTAAATTAACGACCTAGATTTGTTTTTATTTTCCGATAAAAATGATAATGCCGAACTCCAATTTCTAGAGCTTAATTAATGAGATTCCCGCTGCAAAGATCGTGCACGAAATCTACAACGTTTAGAAAATATGGGCATTTGAGTTTCTTGAGTGAAATCACTGCTCCCCTTCATACGTGATAAACCGACATCTTACTGATAACTTCGATTCTCCATAGCCCATGATGCTTGCTCAGTGGGTGGTTGTATCTCTAGAGTGCTGTTGACATAGTTCATAAGCTCCCTAAGTCATAAAGTTAAATATAGTAGAACAGATATGGTCAATCGAATACATTCCCATGCAAAATTCAGTCTAACCGCTCCTCCCACCGTTCTTACTGGCCAATTTTCCCTGGTTGTTCAGTGAGTGGAAAGTGAGGTCATTTAATTAGTGCATAATATGTGCTCCGTGAGAATAAACGACTGCTTTTTTTCGCTCTAATTGTTTGAAAAAGATTGATTTCTGGAGTCTATGTACTAGTATGGCTTCAAGTGTTTGTGTAAATATACCTGTTCATGGTAGTTAATGTGCTAGCAACCACAGTAATGTATCGGCTAGATATAGGTAAAATGAGAATTTAAATTTAATTTTGATACTAGCTTTCTTCTTTATTCATAATATTTTATTCCGTGTTAAAACATGATGAAGTATTGTAAATAAAATACGCTATACACAAATTAATAAATTATATGGGTCTAAGAGTAAGCGCCTGTATGACGCCATCACGACGGGAATTTTCACCAAGGCATATAAAAAGTTAATATATGGGGAAAATAAATGCGTATGGAATAAATCATTTTGACCAAATTACATGTGAAAGTTTTGCATTGGAGCAAATCACAAACAAGTAATACTTTCTAATTAACAATTGTCTTTTACAAATTGTGTTATTAACAGCGACTACACTCCTGCTCCTTTCAACGTCAATGGCCTTAATATACGTCATGTTCCTATACGGATGACTGAAAGATCATCCGTACAAAAAGGGAAGTAAATAATCTAAATGTTACCCAGCCAAACCCTGGCTTATATGCAGCTCCAGTCTGCATCAGCAGTGGCCTGGTGGGGAAATAGCCATGCCTCAGTCCGCTGCAATATGCATATTAACATTACACGAATTTCGCGCTGGCAAAAATACTCTGAAATTGATTAGTCAATTTTATATGAGCGCTTCTTATTTGATTATTTCTCAATCATTTCTTTTTCACTTTTCATCATTTTTTCTTGAATACATCCGGCCGTGTAAATTGCAAGATAAGTAGCTGTAAATATGCTGCGGTGTGATCAAAGAATAAATTTATTTGATAGACCATCTGAAATTGTGATAGTTCAACGTGAAATCATGCTTAAAGCAAGTGCAAGTGGCAACAAACATGTGTTGCCTCCAAAATTAGCCCACCGATCAAGTAAAAACACTCTACAGTTTACTGTAGTTATCTGTGTTAACGATTGATAATTAAAATTTTATGGAAAATCGTGGAACTTTAGCTCTTTTATTCAAAACGATGTGTGTTAACCCAAGCTACATCCTCTTCGTCCAGAGCTGAAGCTATGTAACTCGTCAGCATAACTAATGTAGACTCCACATGCTTCACCATCCCATAACTCGAATAATCGTTAATCTCAAACAAATATTGTGGATTTTTTTTTTCTCTTTTGTATTGGAAGAATTTTCTTAACGTTGCCTCACTCGATTCTTCGCATAACTCGTCTTCTGTATGTCAGTGGGTAGGCTTTTTTGTAATCAAATTGTTTTTGAAATTAAATAGACAGCACATAATCAGTCAAGCAAACAAAAACACCATACCCATACCACTTGAAATGACATCATATCCTTTTTACCTTATTTCTTACTCCCGTGTACCCCAGTTTGTAGGGGGTGGTTTAGCCAACATTTTAGTTTGTACCTTTGTCTTTCCCCACCCAGTAGAAAGGTGTCGTGCAATGATGCAATGTCACACACATTCACAGAAAGAAAGGAGAAAAAAGAAAGAATGAATGAAATAAGTACAAGATCCTATAGCCTTTATGTTGTAAGATAGATACAAAGAAGTGGGTACATTCACTCAAATATCACCGAAGTGCAGCGCCTGCCCCTACCCCGGGTATGCCAAATGAGCACACGTTTTCACTTCAAAAGACTTCAAATTGAAAATCCGAGTGTAGTCACCCTCCAAGTTAGCATTTTGATGATGCATAATCTAGTCGCGTCACTGATTCCATAGATTTTTCCACCTTTTATCAAGTTTACCCTCATTTCCGCCATCTTGATTAAGATAAAGTTATTCATTTTCATGATGCAAAGTTGACGATGAAAAATGATGTATTGCCAACACGCTTTGAAACTGGTCCAAGTCTTTGTAACTAGATACGTGTTGTTTAATTAAGCTAATGTGAAATTATGAATCAAATCAAATTAATATGCGTGGATAACAGTACTATTATGACGCACTCAGAAATAAGCAGACAGAAAATAATCAAGCCCTACATTTGCACAACAGGTAATTACAACGCTAGAAATTAATTAAAAAAAAAACAAGAAATCAAATAAATTGTATAAGAAGTCAAATTGGAATAGTTTATGCCAATTAAAATTTATGTCTTACTAGTAGTATAAAACATTTGTTGCCTTATGAATAATGTAAATATTGACTCATGCCATACTCTGCTTATTCAAGAATACTAATATCTCCATTCATCTGCAGATAACTGAGGTTGGAGGCGGGTTGGTGGAGTACTCCCAATCAATTCAATGTCTAAATTGTCTCAATAAAACTCAAAATAACTACGTTACGCCCTATATCAAGGAGTTAAGGTTATTGTGATCACGTTATAATCAGCGTCTTCAACTGTCACGAGGTTTACCCCCCATAAATCAACGTGCACGGTACCCCATCTTGTTGACTGAACCGGGTTGTTGCTGCAGATCAATGTGGACGTTCAGTTTCAGTTGGCCGGCCTGGTACATAACTCCTTCAACTGTGTAATGGCGAAGCCCTTATATTGGGTGGAGGGGGAGTGGGGGGTAGCATAAAAAATAAACATGTCTTAATAAACTTTTAACAGTTCCACTCTTCGTCAAAACATTGAAACCGTGATTTGAAAAGGGTTTTGAAACGAATGAAATAAACTTTGAACGATGGTCGTAAACATCGGTTACTTAATTTTACCCAGTTAATCATGTTCACTCAATTTTTTGTATGTAAATGTGATTTATCTTCCAGCCAACAACTGTTACCTCGTTTCAGTCTCTTTGTTAATTGACATGTTCTTGAAATCGGAAATGACTGTCTTCCCTTTCACCGCAGAAACCCAAAATATTTCCGAATATAACATGTAGTTTTAATTGCCAATTTTAATGACCTTTTTGAAAAAATTGTTTTGCATTATGAGTAACCCAAAACGTAAAGGGAATTTTGATCTCACTCCGCTAAGAATAAAAAAATGATCCAAATGTTCCTTACCATTAAATGCTATAGCTATGTAAGTTCAAAATGCTATTTGAATATGCAACTTCGGTTCAAAGATCATTATTTGCATTATTGAATCTTTCGGCATGATCTTTCTCATTCATCTCTTTTATGAGGGCGGATTAGGAATAATATGCCTCACCCACCAACGAACTTTAAATTGTATTTATACAGTGAGTCAGTAATTAAAATGATCCACGGACTGGCCAGCGATAACCCACACGCGGGCCCATGGCATTGCAAATTTGTCCGAAAACAGGATCATTTACGATAGCAAACAGCGGTTTCGGTGGTCCCCTTTGGTCGACTGAATGTTCAGTTCTTATGTGTCAATCAGTCGAAACTGTCACTACGCATATGATGCCATCATTATTTCTAAATTCATGCCGTAATTGGATGAAAAAGACACCCACAAGACGGAAAATGACTTTCGTTAAGGCACGCAACGGGGCTTGCAACATTTATGCAATGCAGAGTTGGAAGCTCATTGAGTTTGAGATAATTAGAAAGTAATTGTTTTCAGTTATTTACTATTCGATTTGCCCACGAAAAAAAAAGAACATCTGCCAATGTTAAAATGCTTTTTTTCTTTTTTAACTAATGTCAGCGTTCGCGAAGATGGAGGGCAGAGTATGTTTAAGGGAAATTAACACAGGCGGTATCGTTGGGTAGATTCTCATAAATACATAACGAAAGAGAGTAGTTGTGAACGGTGCAGATAGGGAGTATCGCTGTCAATTTGTCTCCATATATTCAGTCTAGATGGTGCACCAGATCTCTGGATCGCGACTGCATTGGTGCCAGCGACTTTCTAAGACGCACGATAGACGCTGTGTTTTTCATGCACTTGAATATTTCTTACACAGGTTTTTCGTATGTTGATCTCTATATGTATTTCTGTTTCTACGCCAGGACATGTTAGTTCCAGTCAAACCAATTGCAAAATCGTGACAAAACATCATGTCTTAAGTCTTGTGACCTTTTTAAACAGGCAAATTGCGTAGGCCTATTTGATCGCCTCTTTCGTGGACTCTAGCAGCTGTCTATATGGCCATGAGCAATAGCAGGGGCTACAAAGTTTTTGTGTAGAGTAAAGATTCCTCCAAAAGTCTTGACTACAGTATGTTCTTATAATTCCAAATCTGTTCGAATAAAACCGATATGAGGCAAATTTGTGATACTGTGCGAAGAAATCTGCTGGCTTTGTTAGCTTTATTTCCCCGTGGGCGCGGTAGATGAGGTGCATCAAAATCGAACAGCGTACAAAGACGGTAAGATCGTAATTCTAAAGTGCTTTTTTATATTCAATCTGTGATAATCACCATCACTTAAACCCAAATTAACGTAAGAATATAAAATGGATTGGCATTAGATTGATTATGATGCATCTCATGGAAACAAAATTTCAGTTAACCTTCTCCCTGTCTCAGAGGCGGTTTTGCACTGGTATGGGTTTAACTCTGCTTTTTATAGTCAATAGATCCTGTAAAGAATATTGACAGTTAGGAGGCAATGTAAAATGTATATTGTAAAACAAACACTTGAGATGGACGAAGGGATATTCATACACTTAAGACTATTATTTCTAACGCAAATAACACGCTGGGCGTCTTTTAAAGTTTAGACCGCGATAATGGCCAGTTTTTGACCTTGCACTTTTTAAACGCACTTTTCTGGCGGGCTACTGAAAAATTTATTATGTTTAATTGCAGTCATCATTCTCAGTCGCAAGTAGATTAAGTTCCAATTTAAATAGCCTCACTCAATATCTAGGACCCTTCTCGGAATAGATCAGTGTGGGGGTGTCCGAATATAAATAACGATTTAAAGCCCATGACAAGTATACTTCACAGACATGCTTGCTGGAGATTGCTACTTTGGGTGGATCGTTTTCGAATAAGTTGGCCCGCTTTTTATGTGGATTATAGACCTTGAAGATAAAAGATTTTGAATGGGCAATGATATTCTGTGATTTTGATTTTATCTTTTTTAGACTAGGCTAATGGGCCATATCTAGAAGCGGTTACAGAAGACTTGTACGTCCTCCCTCCCCCTCCCCCTCCCCCCTCCCCTTCTCTGTCCCCTATCCTCCAGCTTATCCAATTAATGCATTATCCATCATTGATTTAGCCCAGAGGCTAAAGGAAGCTATCACTCCCACATACGAGATACAGTATTATACTAGTAACACAATGTATACGATTTTCACTTAAGCATTTTTGTTTCTTCTTTTGTGATTACAATAATTAATCCAGCTATCTCAGGTAGGCCTACGGAGTAAAAGGTTGATTACATCGTGGGTTCATGAATGCAATAAAGTAGCCGCATCCCCTGCATCATTTTGATTAGAAATTGGTCTAATGGGCCTGAAATACATCGTATTCGTTGCTCATAGAAAAATACTACCCGAACACAACGAGAACACATCTCAGCTATGACAATGATACACGCCAGTGGCAACTAGCCGCCAAATAGAAGAATTGGTGTGCGTTTATTTTCCTTCCACCATTAATTTTTTGACATGGGATATATGTAGCTTATCTTGTCAGCTTTAAAAAATCAAAACAGCTTTCCTTTCATGAATATGGCCAGAATTAGTACGTGTACCTGTAAAAAGGGTGTACCTGGACAGAATTGATAAATACTAGTAATTGATTTATCATAGGACATTCACTCGGGGTTCTGATAAATTACCAAACCAATAATTCTTCTAACTAATGCAATTCTAAATGTCCATAATAAAAGTAAATGAGGTCCACACATTGTCCGTTGTGTGTCCAGCACCTGACCATGCGGTGCAGCCCTTTGTGGTTGGCTTACTTACTTTCAAGTCCATATGAAAAATGTAAGCTCGCCTTTCCCAAGAGAGAGCAATTAGGGGACACGAGAACGTCTCCCTTATCTCAGACTGTTAAATGTTTTTACTTTTGTGGTGGTCCTGTCAACGCCATCCAAGGCTGGGAGCGTACGCGACAGATGTGTTTGATAGACAAGTCACACACACACACGCACAAATATTATGTTTTTTTCCTTTTACCCAAAACACATTTCAATCACTACGGAAACTTTCTGTGTCATTCTGAAATAAGGACAGCTGACTCTCGAACTTGCCTATCCTTGCAGCATTACACCGGAGCGACGGATGTGCTGCATGTAAAGCAGCATTCTAACTTATACCATTTTAGTCTACTCTAACTGAAAGAAGTAGACCGTTTTGTACAGTTAGACAATCCCTGGTTCAAGTGGTCAACGCAATGAGTTAATGAACGGGTTCATCCACAGGCCATTTTAGAAGCCAAATAACCGGCATACTGCCAGAGGTTTGCCTAAGCCTCAACCTAAGTTATAATGATCGTTATTATGACAATGTTAGATTTTATGTCATATAGAATTACTATTTTTCTAATGAGCTTTGAAAAGAAGCCTGTAAGCGTGCACAGTAAAGTCAAGACCGAAATGAATAATTTACATGACGTCTCGAACCATAAATCTAAATATGTTGCCTACCAACTAAATGCATCTAAAAATCATTAAAAATTGGATTTTAGACAATTTGGAGGTAAACGATTAAGAACAATCGGGTCTGTATTATTAAATATCTTCAATATAAGTCATCTGAAGAAAAATAAGAGGTGAATTGAACAGGTGTTTTATTTCCATAATCCTGACAATGTTCTTTTTTTACGAATTTATATATTTGCAAAGTTTAGGATAACAGGTATGTAAATTGACAGTCCAGCTGCAAACTAATTAGCTAATTGGATTCATCTTCGTTTAAGCTTGAATTGGGCCGATGAGTAAACATTTGATTATTAACCGCGGAACCATTTGATAGCATATAGGCAAACGCCCCTATAAACATTTAAACCGACAGGTGTCGACATATCAATTTACTCAGTGGGCTTGTATTTATTGATTTACACCTGCTACTGAAACCACTGTTGGTAAAACCAGGAACCTTTATATTATATCTTGATGCTCGATACACCTCGGGCAACAGCTTGAGCTGTACCAACTTTTTTTGATGTAACTTTGAGTTTATGTCGCAAAAATTAGCGTTGCGTTTTAACCAAAGTGACAGCAGCTGCCTGGAGTGGGCAGCACATTACCTTGCGAAATCAAGAATTAGAATAAGGGATAGTTTTTCTCTCCTTTTTCTGTTCCTTTTTCTCTGCATTGTAATGAATAGATTGATATGAAGCAAGCTCTTCTTTTTGGGTAATAATTTCATTTTTATAATGATAATAAGATTGTCATAGAAAAACATCAGAATTAAACATGAATATGACAAGGAGGAATTGAATTGTTTTTTGTTTTTATTATTGATACAGATTTATATATATGCAATGTTAGTTTATATCGCTCATATAAAAATTCTATATACCATATATGTATATATATATATATGATAACGCCTAACTGACACCAAAACAGTATGCTACAAGCAAAAGCTGCATGGGATAGAAGTATATAGATAATTCAGACACAAGATTCGTACATGACTTGAAGCATACACAACATGGATTGTTTTTTCTTTAAAACCGCAGCATCCACCGTTTACCTCAAGAAATAAAAACAGTTCCTTAATACTAAATGTAAAATATGTCGTCTCGCTGTCTGATGTCACTTACACTGTTAGTCCATAAAAGAGATTAGTTTAAACACATTTTCAACATTTAGATTAACAACTAAGAAAAAGTATATGTTATGAATACTTGAGAGGGATATTACGTAATGCATTGTGGTACCATTCTTATAACATGCAATGTAAACATTAACTTTAACAGATTCATGCGGAAGGAATGGTGTTCGCTTCTGATAGTCTACGTGACAAAGGTAGTGGACAGGTATTTGCCTAATTTAGCTGTCTATGTGTAGTATTGGAACTCCGTCATCACTGGTAGCGTAACGTAAGCTGAATAAATGAATGAAAATCTTCTCATGCACTACAAAATCCCCAATAGTAAGATCTAAAATCCATCCCCGCCATGCAAAGAAGACAGAAGCATGATAGATTGACACAATTAGCGCTGCGCCTGATGTCATCGTGCACATTAATTAGACCTTGCATTACTCCCATTGACAGACCGATTGAATGGGATTGAAACTGAAAATCATGATTTTTCCGGCTTTCGCAACATGATTCCGAGTGTCTGTTACTTTTTTCGATCAATCAGGCTAAGTACTTTGATTCCGTTCTGAGACCAACTGAAGCTAGTTGGTAGACTAAAAGCCCATTTTCCATTTCCCAGTCTGACTAATTACTGAAAATCACTTATTAATTCGGTGAATTAATAGGCTGCATTGTAAAAATTCGATGGTACCCCCTTCTGTTCAAAGTAGTAAAGTGTCGTATGTAAACTATGACTGTGTCTATTATTTGTTTATAATAGATTATATCAATTTTATAAATAAAATCCAGTTTTTAAGCCATTCCTCGTGTCAAACCCGAAACTTATCAACTTCTGTTTTGTAGAAAAAATAAGGAAAATAGGACGACTGGAAAGCGAATGGATGAAGCAGTTTTATTGATGCAAAGACGAAGTTACTTTTGACTGATAATTATCTTTTTTGTATTTTTTTCTTTCACTTACTCTTTCTGCAACAATTTAAGAAGGTTTCAAACATTAATATCATTCACGTGGTGGTAAGGAATGTTTGTAAAAACGCGTGAAAACTGTCGACGTTTGTTCACGGACTCACCTTGACTGTCGCTTCTGATAATGCAACAGGACATTAATGATGATATGCATGATGTGATTAACACGGGCGGGAAACCTTAGTTTGACAACAAATTGCAATCAGCATTTGTCAACAAATGTCTTCAAAATAGCAGCTAGTTAAATTGACAGTGTCAAAACATGTTGGTACTACCCTAGAAGAAGGAAATAGACAGTTAAACAGGTACCTTGCACCTCCGTCCATTTATGCTTAGTAAACACTGGTTTGCCTGGCGACGGAGGTAGTTCTGGTATGCATGATGATAGTAAGACACAATTCTTAAAGTCTGTACGTGCTAAATAGAGATATCTACTTAGTTGATTGCGAATGCCTGCTTAAATAAATGACTAAATTTAGGTGTGGACGCAAGCCATCATTTCCAACATAAGCAATAAATGATGACGAAAATTTCGAGCCACCTTTTAGACAAAGAGAGGGCGTCGTTTCTTCAATTTGATTTATAATATTGATTTGAAAATTGGAGAGTCTAAGGATAGCACATTGAGTCTGATGCAGACGAGTGCGAAGTATGTAATAAAGGCTCCTGTGATAACAGCTGATGGATCACTGTTTGCAGTGAATATTCTTCAAAGTTTTTAACACTCTTTAATATGCAAAGTGCACTTGGAATAGGGTTAAACAGTGGTCTGGTTGCGCATTTCCGTTATTGAAACTGCCCTTTGCTATCCCTTCTCTCTTTCTCCCTCCCTCTCTGTGAAGGGTGGGGTTTTATATGTATTTAGAATGTATAAACCGTGGTTAAAGTAGGTATGTTTCCAGACTATGAGTCAACCACAGAAGTGTGTGCGTAGGGGGACCAAATATAGATGTTTCAGTCAGCGTGACAACTTTTTCACATTACTCCATCTTGACTAGTTTTTGAAAACTTTGTTTAAGTTTTTTTCTTGCAAACTTCCGTTGCCGTGTCACATTTATTCTTTCCCCTCGTCTGTACGGTGACTGCCACTACCGCTGGTTGACATGTATTTAGACACAATCGGGTGTGGGGGCTGTCGTTGGTTTAGGAGTTGTATATAAGCAGAACGAAATCACTCTAAATCATTTCTGAGAGAGCTTTTAATCACTGAGGACTTGAGACATAACAACTGTGGCCAACGATAATATTTTAGCTCTGAACTTGTAAAACGACTATTAGTCCTAGGAGTTAGGGACACATTTAAAACTTTGAGAAACCAAGGACAGAGTTACTAGAACTTCATCTGTTGGGGACTGGTATTCTAATAGGGTGAAAACGGACTGAAAACAAAACACATTCTCTACTCTTGAGGTTACTTGGTGCTGATACAACTGCGTTATGGCCACTTTCAGGTTTGTGTTGGTGTTTCTACGAGGGTTTTTAAGAACCTATTGACACTAGTATAAAAGTTCTAAGCTTTACGCGTGAAGCAGCGGTCAGAAACCAAAGAGCACTGTGTGGGACGTTAATAGTTCTCGTCATTTGCATGACGAGAGAGGATGGAGGCGCAACTCTGCCTGTTGGGTTTAAAAGATGGTGTTCTCTCGCGAGTTTTATAAAGCATCAGGGCGCTAGTTCACGGTTAAAAGGTTCATCCATCACATTTCTTATTGAGAAGATCTCCAAGATGCTCTGTATCCGTTATTTACTTATTTAGTGCTGAGTTACTCTCTCACGGGGAAAATAATCACCGTGCGGGAATAGAATCTTTTCAATTTTTCAACAGAGTATCTTTGGTGAGTAGCAAATCAATCAGCATGATGTAAATCAATCTGGTTTTGTGCAAACTGGCGTGATAAGAACGTTTTCAAACTTGTCAGTTTAGCGGCATTGTGTTGTACACGATCTATGAGCATTGCGCCTGCCAAGGGTGAAAATGAGTGTGATATCAGAACCGACATCCAGTTTCAACATCTTTTAGGTTAGTGTATTAGCAGATTGCCTTTTTATTTCTAGGTGTACGATGTTGCCGTGTTCCACGAATATGCTACTGAAACACATTCTTGCACTCATGTGTGCATTGACGATAGCAAGTGGTTGTTTCATAAGGAATTGCCCGTCCGGAGGAAAGAGAACAATGGAAGATTTTGACACTTCACATCACAGACAGGTAAGAAACTGATGCAGATCGATTGTCATTTATAAAAACTGTGTGTGTGTGTGTGCGTGTGTGCGTGTGTGTGTTTACTCACAATGCGTTTCTCTCCAGCGACTATATTCTTATAACATTTTTCACACAAGTACTCATAAAACAATAACTTTACCTTTTACGGTCAACGAAAATATTTAAATACAGGACAGAATATAATAGACTGTTTGTTATAAGAGCGATGGCGAACAGAAAGTGGATGCTTTATTAAAAAAATCTATGTAGCAAACAGTTACCACTGTAAAGGCGCGAGTATTGAATTAATTCTAGTGATCAATTTAAAGGAAATGCAACATATACATAATAGCATATTAATTCTATGAAGTGTAAGATAATTGTCGAACTTGCTTGTTTTGGTTGGGTCGATGTTCGCACCACATCTTGAGCCTGCACCTTCTTCTGAAGCTTATGGGTAAATGTATATACTTGTTCAGAAGAACAATACTGACTTCAGATAACGGACATAGGGGGTTTTCTTTCGCTTTCTTACCCTATTAATTAAAAAGACATATGTTATACATATAGTATAACCACGGAAATAAAACCAAACTTTGAAAAACTAAAGAAGTGCGAAAGTAGCTTTTTGATTTGAAAAGAAATCTGTTCGATTGTGGGAACGCTAAAATGTTGGACGGTCTTAATTATAAACAAAAAGTGGTAAAATGCAATTTCCTTTTATTTTATGCGAAATGTCAATATTTACTAAGAAACAGACCCTAATGTTAACCATATATGTCTAATTTACTTTTTGTTTTATTCTAAGTTTACTTTTTCAAGTTCAAACGTTGAGTGCGAAAACTAAACATGACAAAAGTTTCAGGCTAGGGGCATTAAATGTTGAAAAAAAACTTAAGTGAAGAATTTTGAAAATCGGGACTGGCCGCCCATGTTTACCCCCTAAGCCTAAACACGAGTTTTCTGTTATTTTTGCTGGAAATGCTGTTACTGTCACGGTGCGTTATGAGAACAGTTCCAAGCACATTTTAAATGCGCCGCTGCCTTTATAGGTACTTGACAGGCGCCGACGTCAATAAAAAGTGCCGTAAAAGTGTAAACAAGGCAGAAACATTCGCCTTAAGTTAAAAAACGACTTTTCCCTATCACTTCTCTCAACAACGAACAGAGCCATAGGAAATGCGGACCGTTTCCTTTCCTAGAGAAATATCCACCTACGACTTGTCGTCATTCACAAGTGAAATAAGACCTCATCTCGACATGGGTGCCTCCATTAAGTATCTTAAGAATCGAACTTTATATGGATATACGGATCAGTTAAGAGAACTACCCATTGTTTTAAACGACAACGTCGTCATATCAAACGTAATTCAGCTCTTCGAAAACTGCTGTGCGTCTAAGAGCTTCTCAGGGTTCACAAGAGATTGACCGGGTTACGACGTAGGATTTCTATAAGGTTTCAATAGCATTTTATTTTTGTGAAAGACAAAGTCCGCTGGGCTGTCACGTTCCACCGAAATGCTAATGGCGCAGGTGGGGTATTCGATTTATTTTGTCACTAATATCCTTTCACTTTCCAAATTGGTAAATTTGAGTTTCATTCGAGACTTTTGGTTCTGATAAATGCAAATGGAAAATTACTGAACATTCTGGTATAATTATATCAAATTAAAATGTCGAACAGTGTTCTTCAATTAATGTGAATTTGGACTCCTGAAGGATGTAGTGTTTATAGGAGGAATCGATATAATAGCCTATGGCGCTATTGAAAGGAACTCAAGGATAAGTTCGAGCACTTATACTTATTTTGGTCCAAGGGCGAGGTTGAGAGTTTTTTTTAAAGTGCTAAAGAGCAGCATATGCTATTTTTATGATAACAAGACCACCTAGCTTCCATTTATGGCTAAAATACCGCTTCACGTAGGTTTTTGATGGGGATATTAATGTTGCAATTTGATTATGTTACCAAGGGTGTTTGTCGAGCAAATGCATTGAGTTTGGGCATGTGATTTTTGTCAAAATGATCAATTATTTTCATTTGATGCCTTGCCTCCAGCTTTTTTCTTTTTTCTTCAGTTTATTCTTCCTTTCTTTCTTTTCTATTCCTTTTCATTCATATTGTGTATTAAGGTAGAGAGTTGAAAAAAGATGTATAACTAAGAAAACTGTTTTTGAAGAGTCCACTGATGTTTGCTATCTTTGTCGGACACGTGGTTTATGTGGTAGAAAGCAGCGGCCTCGAATTAAACGACACAGAAAAGACAAAATTTCATAACAATCGTTGTGGTTAATCTGCATTCACGTCAGAAGTGACCTCAACTTAGAACCTCAACCTTTTTCTTTGTTTTTAAGAATGGTGTACACCGTTTATCATAATTCAGTTGTTTTTGGTTTAACACGCCTAGCCAACACATTTTGTAGTAGGAATTAAGGTCCATTGGTTGTTTCATGTCTATTTTTATAATTGAGAAGTAAAAAAAGACCATTGTATCGAAAGAAATTTGATTTTGTCTAAACAAAATCATCCATTTAAGGCAAGTGTGTATTTTAAGTGTGTTTAAAAGAAAATTGTTCAAATATGGATTGTTCATATTTTCAGTGTATGTCATGTGCTGACGGGAGAGGCCAGTGTGTCGGGCCTAGTATATGCTGTGTGGAAAAGGGAGGATGCCATGTGGGCACATCAGAGGCCGATGTATGCAAAAAGGAAAACGAATCTAATACTCCATGTTCCGTGAAAGGAAAAAGTTGCGACAGCAGCCTTTTTATGGGCAAGTGTACTGCGGACGGCATATGCTGTAATTCAGGTGAAGCACCAGCAATTTTCCCTCTGTAAATGAATCATAACATTTAATTATTTACGTTAAAACGCGAGGGAGGACACAGCCATCAACACCGACATCACCGAGACATCGCACAACTTCTCTCTCTCTCTCTCTCTCATACACATACACACACACACACACACACACACACACAGAGAGAGAGAGAGAGAGAGAGAGAGAGCATTTCATGATTGTGTTTTTTTCTCTCCCCCATCTTAACGCAATGCGTTGTGTCTGTCTCCTCTAGCACAATACTAATTCTAGTTCCTTTCTCTTTTCAGAGTCCTGCGTAATGGACGATAACTGTCGGACTGCATTTTCATCAAAATATAGCAAAGAGTTTCTACTTTTTGTGAAGAATTTACTAGAAAGTGCCAAGAAAGATCAACACTGAGACCCTCACAAGAGGAACGAGTTTAAAGGGAGTCTCCCAGCATTACAAACGCGTTCAATGGCAGATTAACAAGCTGAAGCAAAAAAGAAAAAAAGGAGTTATAATGTTTTTGCGGTTTCATGTCCTTTATATACATACATATTTTATGACTAATATACCTGAGAATTTTCAGAAACCGGTTAGTTCGTATTTTTGTACTCAAACCAAACTGACATCAAATCTGTTAATTGGTGCACACTAAAGACTTTCTGCACTTTCTGTTGAATTCTAAAAAAATTACATAGTGTTTTAGAGGGTTTTGAATTTAGCATGTTGGTGGTCGGAAACGGTAATATCATTAGTCACTTTTGAATGCCTTATTGATGTGGACTAAATTAGAAATGACACACGAAACTGCTATCTTGTATGATATTAGTAATTATGATTAAAGCATATTTCCTTTTTGTACAATTTTCTTAACTTTTTTAAAGTTAATAGTATTGAATATCAATATGTATAGCACTATTCCGTTAAACGCTTAAGTTTGTCCTGTATAAATTTGATAAGGAAAGAGGGCACGTAAGCCATGACAGGTTGTCCCTCGTCGGCCGAACTATTGACCTGAGATGATAGCCTTGTCTAAGGGACATAAATCTTCAATGTTAACTAACGACTAGCGGCGGAGGATACAAATGTGAACGTCAATCAAAAAACCTTATATATGTACACGTTCACTCAGTTCAGTGAAATTCTTTTTTAAGAGAATCAATACATAATTTTTGTGTTAAACAAACTGCTTTGTAAAGTTAACGCTTTAAATTTATTTATGTTTTGTTCTTGCACTAGCTGTCACGTGCTGAGATTGCACCTGTGCTGAGATTATCCCGTCAAATAAAAATGATATGATATGAACGGAGACGTGTTAGTCAAAGAGAGTTAAACCGGATCGCTGAAAATAAAATATGATTAGAAACACAGGATTGAAAGACGAGTGAGGTTCATTTTGGATTCTCGCACACAATTGTCGGTGGTTGGTCTTTTCAACCATACATTTAGTTATTTATCATGAATAAACACGATTTACGAAGATCGGCAGTGTCTGTTTTTAATGAAAGTAATTTGCTAATATGACACCACTCCATCAGATTACAGGAAAACATCTTTCAGGTGTCTTAGATTCTTTAGCTGATTAATTCTGTAGCTAGATCAGCTTGTGCTTTCAAAAAGATGATTATATACGTCTCATTTCTTCTTATCCTGTACGTGACAGTAAAACTCATTATTGTTATATCCTTGTATTCATAGTAAATCACCGTAGCATCTCTGAAGAAGCGTTTTAAATCAATTAATTTTCTTTCGCTTTCAATACTATAGTGTCGTGTGCAAAAAAGTGCATTTAAAGCAAATAGTCTTATTGACTCTGAACATTATATACATAGAATGTACAATAATCAGATTGGTTTCTGTGATGTGTTAATTTTCACCGGAACTCTAGTAATAAACGCCACAAATTAATTTCAGCTACAATAGGCTTGAAATAAAGTTCCCCTTGGAAAAATAAGACAGTGAGACCATTTGAACCTCTGAAACTAACATTACACACTGGTTTCTTAGTTATTGAGTAAGGTCCCAGGGGATTTTTTTTCGTTAGGATTTTTAGTTATCCGCTTGGATAATGCAAGAATAAACAGTGTCTGTTATGAGCAAATGCTGTCGCAAAAATAAAAAAGAATATATCGTTTAAGTTCCTATAGCTTTGACATTAAAGATGGTCTGGGTAATCTGGCGTTCGTTGATTAAGGTAACGATCAAAGGCTCGGACTCTGGGAACTTCTGCCTGAATTATTCGGATCAAAGATTCAGCACAATGCCTTGGGATTGTTTTTGCCAAATTTAAAAAATAGACGAAGCCAGGGACAGTTCAAGACTACAAATTTCCGTATGCTAGTCCATATTAAGAACCTTTATTAAAAGAGTTACAACCAACAGATCCATGAATGTTTTTTTTTTCTTTTTTTTTGTACGAAAATGCTAAATTCTTCGGTGGTCAGACATGCACTTTTTCACAAAAGGTTTTGATGGAAGTAAACATGGGGGGTGAGGGAGATTCGCGAGTTTTTAATAACTTGTCTTGTTCATTTTGACAAGACAATACATCAGAATGACACCGATTTATCACTATCACACTGAAGCAGTGCACACACAATGGTTCTCATCTCTTAAGCCCTTCTCGTGGATACTGACCGTTCCATACTACAGCGTGTTTCTAAATATCACTGATAACAGCTCAGTCTTTAAAATGTACATTAATTCAAGAAACTGAATAATCCAAGTGATTCCCTAATGGATAAAGTGCTTAATTTGCCTTCATTAATTCATTGACAACTAATACCTTTCCCCTTTGGGGTATTTTTCTGCTGGCCTTAAAAAGATCAAATGCGTCTGGCCCTCTGATAACTTAGCTATTACTTGCTAGAAGTTAATATTCTGATTTTTAAAAACACTCAAACACTAGTAAGGCGAGCCCTAGATTTAAAGAATAGGTCTATTAAGCCCATTGATCTAAATAATGTAAAGAGTGAGGCAGTCTTATCCGTCTTCTGCACGAGGATCTTGATCTATCTTTTATATGTGTGTGCGTGTGTGCTTTTAATATGGTCATGCGGTATATGGCTCATGGAGTGGCTTCATTTTCTAGAGGATGAGAGTGGACACAAAAAGATTTATGTTAAAGCCAACATATTAATTTTATTGACAATTTTACTAGACACAATACTAATGTAAATGAAGAGCTATGTTCTAACGGATGAGCGTTGTAGAGGCAAACAATTTTCTCCTATGGCGTTGCTTTGAAAATGAAAAGTAGCCCAGCTTCAGCTTTCCTTCATATTCTTTTGTCAGCATAAAATTTCAAGTCAAGAAATTTACTTAAACACAACATTTATTTGATTTGTTCGATTTGGAATTCTGTTCCAAAAGATGAAGCAAATGGTTGGTGATTTAGTCTGTGTTCTAGTCTGCAATGAAAGCTGGTTTGCATGTCAGGTAATGACCAGTTGACATGTACATGTACAGTGTCGGTTGCATAGTTAAACGAGTGTATTCCATTGTTGTGCTTTCTAAACAACAAGGGCCAGTTTAGGTAAAATGATAGTATGAAAATATTGACAGATGAATGAATGAATGAATGAATAGATAAATAAATAATTATGAAAGATGAAAAACTATGGTTTCAAAATAAAAGGAAAATGTTGGTGAACTTACTGTAAACATTTATGTCCTGTCTATCCTCTGTTAATGAAAAAATCTATCTATCGTTCTTTTCAAAGATCTCATGAAACAGTCTCTCTCTCTCTCTCTCTCTCTCTCTCTCCATATCGCCTGCAATACGGCTGTTGTAGAGAGCGTAACGTACTGTTTGCATGTGTAACCGTGCGGGGAGACTTGTGTCCGAATTGCACGATATATTTTATTTATGCATTTGATTACTACTGTGATAGCTGCACTCAATGTTATCGTTGTTAACATACAAACTAGGACAAATCAAATAGACAAATCCTGAAAATCGCTATAGTATACATCCTGGGCAGTTTCTGTACCTGTAGCATGCAACGCCCAACGCAGCGAGCTGATGATTTCTGAAAGCAGTTAACTTGCAGGTAAGGTTGAATGAAAATGCGTGCCCTCGAAGCTTCAAAGATCTCGTGTTTTAATATTGCAAATGGGTTCTTTGCTTTCTATCTGTCATCGCACAGTATCTCTTGAAAGTGTTTTTCAGAAGGAGCATTGATGATTCCCTCCCTATGCCCAAGCTGTTTAAGCGAAGAAAGGTCGATCCATTACTTCACTGTAATCGACGTGTTAGGGATGATTAAGCAGCCATCAGTCGGGTGCGGTTCTCGGGAAACCGCCCGTTTAATTTTATAAGTGTAGACAGCTAAAGTAAAAGTACCTGTTTTAAGAAAAAGTACATGATCCCTATCAGTGGCTAAAACACCCTGTTATATTGAATCATGCAACCTTAATCAAGAGATAGTAGACTCCACATAATGGGACTTACTTAAAAGGACCTAGAACGCGCGTCAGGTGCTTCCCCCTGATTAACTGTCGTTTAAATGACAAGCAGATTCATGAACGTCCGACGTGGGAATGGTTTATGTTGTACACTTTCAGTCCAGACACTTTTATGTTGCCGTTTTATCTAGATACTGAGGTGCGAAGTCCTCCATCATATTTAAGCTTCTTCATCAGTCTTGAGTGCAGAGTTCCTGGAGAGCTTTAAGCACAATTACAGATAGATTACACTGTGTGAAAACATTTTACCATGTTGGATATGATACATTACGTGCTATTGAGATTTGTTTTGTGATTTAGTCTTTTCCCCTCTTTTTAACATTTGATTGACGATGCAGAGCCATCCGATGAACCATTAATTTGTCTGCTTTATTTCTCGAGTTTCATATATTTTAATGGATATAGTTTATGGTGCAGGTTCTGTAATATATCAACAGCTGATCTTACCTGACATAAGCATCTTTCAGATCCCTGATGCTTTCACACTTATTTTGCAGCCTGAAAATTTCTGATATTGCGGTGGATACATGAAATCCCTGTGAAGGGTTTCAAAATCAAACTATTTTTTTCTTATTCTTGATATCAAAACAAAAGTGTAGATCTTCGTGTATGCCAGACTATACACTATTATTACTAGTTCCTTATACTTTTTAAAAAGTACACATGTGAATACATTTGAAATGAAAAAATCACAAGAAGCATGAAGTGTAATTAAATGTAGCTGTATAAACTTGAAGTATTTTAAACCCGAATATTTAATGATGCCATGTCCCGAAGACACGTTTTTCGACTCTTTTTCCGCAACGGCTCAAAAATTCATAAATTAACATACAGCATCCAAAATTGTTTTCTGGGAGATTTTTTTTCGTTGGAACCTAGTGATTTCCATTGGTAAATCGCAACATCTTGAACATTTATGCGTTTTCTCAAGTTTTTATGTTTCTTTTCCAATTGAAATGCTTAAAACATGTTAATATGATGCCATATACTTCCCGTCAGGCACAAAATCCATTTTGTTTTGATGCAAAATTATCGCTTTTTCTTTTAAACCTCTAAAATTATTTGCTGATAAAAACATTTGTCTCTTACAATTTAGTGTTCTGCCACATGCTGTTCTCTCATCATAGTCTTCACTTTTGCTGCGATGATGTGCAAGTATTATGAACTATGTATCTGGTGTTAATATCGTTACTGCTGAGCAAGTCAACACCAGTCTTGGCTTCGTTGACGGATGCCTGCATTAGCGGTGAATCCAGCTGTGGCGACCGAAGAATTCCGCTCACATAGAGTTGGTGAAAGGATTTACGCTTTCAATAATTTTACCGACTTTTCAATTTTGTGCTCCAGGAGATTTTCGGCAAGTTCATTTGTAAGCTGCTCGGTATTTGCCAACATTGAGTGCATTGGTGTGATATACTCGAGTTTATGTCTGTGTGTGTATTTACATTTATTGTCTTCAACATCTGTAATTTGCTATCGTTTTTTATTTGGCTTCCCGAGTCATTCGGTTTTCAATTACATATTGTTATAATTACTTCAGTATATCAATACCTCATTGCACCCCATCCCAAAATAGATAATCATTATTAATAATTATCTATAGCGTCGACATAATGTAAGTTTTGGGCAATTTCCCATACATATTTTAAGTTTATTAACCGTCCAGTTTCATTTACCCGCCTTCCAAAACAGTATTACACATTTGTGTGAAATTGCGAGCCAAACATGCCACAGTGAAGCCGTTTCATTAACGCTCTGGACTAAACACTTCAGAATCAAAATACACAATGAAATACAGAAATTGACAAAAATAAGCAAAAGCTGGTGGCGTGGATTTATTTATCGAGTATTTTTACATTTGAGGTCTCAATAGCACTTCAGTCTCTGTATGCTGTAGATGAAATAACCCCCTCCCCCGGAAAATGATATGTACATATTTGACTAAAGACCAACTATCTGTATTTGGTCTTATAAACCTATTAACATTTACCTGAAATGCAGTAAATGTGTACTTCTCAACAAAACTGCTGTCGCATTACTAATTGATTATATGCAGCATAAAACGATCTCCATAAAAAGGCTACAGACGTCCATTCTAATATATTTCATGCAACCAATCGGTACTAAGAGTTAAACGTACTTAATTAGGAACTAATTTGTTCACTTATTATATAAACAGATCAGCATTTTTGAACGTGCTTCTGTGTGCAACGCTATACAGGTTGTTTTGGTGTTAACCATTTTACTAATTTGTTTCCATTTCTAGCTATCATCTTCAAGAATGGCAGTGCAAATCTGCGAAAGAGGCAGGTTAGAGGAGTATCTTATGGTATTGTAACCCATCTAATTAATCAACAATGCCTCTATGTTTGGGCTGATTTAAAACAATAAAAATAACCCACGAAAATATAAAATATCGACGTTTATATTTCTCGTTGCAATGTATAAGCATAGGCAACTCAAAGCTTTAATCGTCAATTTAACACCTTTCAATTTTGAGGTGAGTAAGCAAGTGGTATGGCGCATAACTTCATCCCTGAACAAAATTTTGTCAAGACAATTGGCAGAGTTGACCACAAGTGAATGGGCTACAATCCCGTGTCGTCGTTTTGGTTTGATGTTTTTTTAATCGAGTTAAGAGCCCCTAATTACAGATTTTCATTAAACAAAGCCATTGTTTTGCTTTATCAACGATAAAATCTATTACTTCTAAGAAAAATCGCTGGCAGGGTTTTGGAGTACTAAATGGTGTCATTAAATCGGTGTTGAAACGGTGATCGTGGGTGCTCAGATAAAGGAATAATATGAGAAACCGATTTTTCAATTTTTACCCCAAAATCGCAATTATGACGTCACCCGTAAGATAACATATGTATAAATGTTAATTAATTTAGTCACTGATCATTGAAGATTTATCTATTACCCAAAAGAATGTATGTAAGGCAGTAAATAAGGAGATTGCATCGAAGGGTGACAATATCCTAAACTAATTTTGATGACGGTTTACCGATGTAACGGACCAAACGAGAATATACAGTACATATATATATATACAAAAAGCTTTACAAGATTTATGCACTGTGTTAAAAGTATTATTTATGTTTCGGTCCTTATTCAAAAACTTAATGAATTTTACTTTTCCAGGGAATAGGCTTAGATGACGTTATATAAGTGAGTATCATATACGCTATAGAAACTTGTTTTTGTTGATTTCAATGACTCTTTGTCAAAATGTGTGTGGCCTTAAATTTCTGAGAAAGCAGAACGCTGGGAAACCTGCTGCGGTTTTGACTGATGGTATTAAGAAAAAGAGTCGCATCATACACGCAAAACTTCATTTACTTGAACTGCACGTGGCGAGTGCGTAACCTCGCATAACGCCGTTGCCGTTACAGGTGTCTTCATCGTAAACAAAGCGACACTTGTTACATTTTATAATCAGTCGCAAGCAGATAGAGGAGAATCTCAATATTAATTCTGTAGCTCGGAGTAGAATAAGCTACCAAGTTTTTGTTCGTCAATTTACAATCTACAAATTTTAAGATACACGTTACATTCTAAATAACTCGCAGAATAGTATTAATCTTTAATAACTTGTTGCCGTTTTTATTTTCCTGTGATCATAGACAATGAATAACCCTGTCTGTCTGTAGCAGTATTTACCAGCAGATGAGATATGTGTTGATTTATTGCGATCAATGATAGGAGTAGTGAGATAACGGTTAAGTGAAAAAGGTAGAAATGTGTTTTGAGTGAGACTTGTTGACCCAGGAGACAGGAGCCAATTAATAACATTTTGGAGAAATATTCATATCTCTGTAACGAGACGCCATTTTAGCTCTTAGGTTGATTCGCTTGATTTATGTAACCTCTGCTTAAAAGTACCACAAGATCAATAGCTTTACTCCGATAACAACCTGCATAATGATTTCTGGAAATATTGGAATAATTGAATAATTTTGTATTTTTGAAGGAAGAGCTTAACATGCTCCACCATTCTGATGTAAAAAGCGACCTTTTTCAATCTTTTGATTCTTTAAATGAAAGAAGATAATGAGCAGTCTTACCCAATATAATACCGAGCTGTTTGCATAACTATCACGTTTTCTTTACATCTCTGATAATCTGTACTTCATCTGTGACGCTAGACACAAATGCTAATAGGTAAGTGATTATAACAAATCTAGATCTTAACTGCGTCAAGATTATTACTGTCATGGACATACCTGTGATGTTAAGAAGTAAAAGCATCAGCATTTAATTTACAGGCAGCAATATCCTCATAATTATGAGGATAATAGAGGGCGATGCAAAGAAACTGGAGACCCTGTCCTATAAACAACCATTATCTCTCTGGGATTTCTTTGCGCGGAGCAGATCGTTAGAGCAGAGTATACACAACGTCGCCAGTCTATGACAGATTGCCAATTTAACTCCTCTTCGAGGAACAAATCCCATAGGTAAATTTTTCTTTATTTTTTTCTCAAGTCTTTCTAAGTTGCAGTCTTGTATCGAGCGAGTATTGAGTCGCATGAGACAATTTTGGTCACATGCAATTCAAATGACATATATACAGTAGGGAAAAGTACAGAATTAGCCGGAGACTTATGATACGTAGGAATATCTGGTGAAAATTATTCTAAGGTTCCGGTAGAAGGTATCATCTCGTAAGGATTTGAGACCAGGCTTACTTGTGACACTAGTATTTTTTTTTTTTTTTTTTTTTTGGGGGGGGGGGAGTGGGGCATAACACAAAGCACAGAGGAACATTCAGTGTATAGGCAACAAACTTACACGTTGAGTGCATAACCTGGTGTCATTTTCTTTTTTTTTTCTACCATGTTGTTATTGCATTACTAAATCTAAATGAACTTGATTTTAATCGACCCACTGGGACGATATAGCAAATTGGTTGTGTAAGAAAATAACACTTTGACGTGACTTTTTGAAGACGAAAACAAGATGAACTGATACAGTATCGTCATGTATATACATATTACAATCATGAGGAAATAAATATTATAGATATTGGTATTTTAAGACGAGTTTTCAGTCAATGTCGGTCTACCCTAGAACTTGGTGGGGTCGACCTACATGTGCATGTTACTTATTTCGTATACAAGATTTATTTCAGCAGTATTTGTGATTACAATTTCAAACTATAGGAGCCCTTTACAAGGTACATAAGTAGGGCAACTTACCTCAAAGAAAATTGCATCTGGCAAAACAATGAAATAGGATGCACTATAAAAAACGCATTGATGATAATTTATTGAGCTGTAATATGGAAAATATACATAAGAAATTGGTGTCGATCGTGATGTTGGGTTGTTGCTGGATTAGATTGTCAGTCCAGTAGATTTACTACACTGTACCTGTCTTTTTGTCTTCTGTGCTATCACGCTATGTACAGTCAGACCAGCGGCTCTCATAAGGGATTAGATTGGCTTTCGAGAGCTAAAACTGGTTACCAGACGATCTTGACTGGGCAAGCACCTTTAGATTGAATCACTCTTATTCAGTCTTGGTGTTATGATCTGTATTAACACGATAAATAAATCATACTGTGGTTAAACAAGGCGTGGGTTTACGGTTTGTATTGTGTGAGGCACTGTGTTATCGCTCACTTCTTATCATGTAAATAGGCAAAGTAGCACTTATTGGTTGTCATTTTTATTGCTAAATCTTTGAGTGCTCAGGAACCGACTCCTCCTTCCTTTTACACTCTACTGTGTGTCTCTGTCTCCCACATCTTTCAGCTGTAAAGACGGATCTAAGGGGGGGGGGGTGCTGAGCCCTAGTCTTTTCTAAAGGGGGTGAGATGTAATAGAAATAGGTTTGGCATCTCTTGACAGACTAGCAGAAAATAAAGTTATGATTATTTGCCAACTGCGTTGTTTGGTACTCTTCAGTATCATCATTATCAAATGAGCAATCAATTAAATCAATTACCGAGCACTGTAACTGACTTAGTGTTAGGCCTTCGATATAAATTGGAGAGGTTTCTTCTCGAAGTCTCTATTTCCGATTGATTTACATTGGCCTTTCGTGACATGAGTCGAAAATATTGTAATGTGCCCACGTAATTAGCGTTGTGTCCAACGACGTGCTATAAATGAAAAATATTTTTTTTAAACAAAATCCATTACTTTTCTTTTGTACGCCTAGCTTGAGTTGGGATCGTTTATCAATTCTCATGGGACCGTTTTTAGAAGTCATATTTCAGTTTTTTTTTAACATAAGGCATAATGAAAAAAGAGATTCAAACTTTTCCATTTTTATGTAAAATAAATGTGATATTTGCATACTGTAAATGCGGAAAGTACTCGTAGTTCATAGCAGTGGAAAATAAACAACAAAATGCTTTATTTGTTGAATAATTTAAACTATTTTCCTTTGGCAATGATTTTTAGTGGTATGGTAAGTAGGCTTTCTTACAGAACCGACAATGCCTCGATATCGTTGCCACCACTGTATACAGAACAGAAATAACTTCTATCAAGCATTGCTATTCAAACCAGAGACCGTTACTATATTAGAGGTATTTATTTATTAATGAATGCTGACAGCCAAAGAAGATTGAATATGATGAAATCCCGACCAGCTACAATATGTACAATTATGGACGAAGACTTGGGATAGAAACCTATAGAATATCGAAATAGAGGTGACTTCCCCTTATTAATTCAAAAATACCTCACTCGACGAGCGCCATAAAAGATTAATTAGGAATCTAGCAGATGGTGCGCAATCACAGCGCCGGTATGGCGTATGAGGACAAGTAGGCCTATCACTCGCAGTTCATAACGTTTGACCATGCCACTGACTCTTGGAGAAACTTACAGAACTTACAAAGCTTTGTTCCATACAAATCTTAAGAAAAAAGGGGAAAAACACAGAGAGGGAGAGATATGTAGAGATATAGTAATATATGGTAATTACAAAATAAGGCCAAAAAGAAAAAAAGAAAGAGGAAAATGATTAAAACCGATGCTTGAGCCACGCTACAAAGGCTTACCGGTACCTAAGTCAATAGTCGATATATAGCAAATGTTGCGGTAGCTGTATCAACTCGTGTTCGAGTTTATCTTCCCAGTAATGTAAACGTTGCATGTTCAAAGAAGCTTCGCTTTTCAATATCAGGACGAAATAAAGTAGATACGATACACTTGACCATAAGATCCCGCCATGGTAACAAAGAAACGAACGGGGAGAAAATTAAAATAACCATTTTATGTTGTCCTCCAAATAAACATGCAATAAATCAGAGAGTAAATAAACGATGCATCAGTATCTTAAACGAGTCGCCTTTCATCGTCCCAATATAAGGCAAAATAAGGTGTTTTTGCATTGCACGTTCTTCCTTACATTTTACTTTCTTTGGCTGCAAGACAATGCGACAGAAGATTGGATCATTGCGTGAGGTGTAAAAGGTCGGTTAGGGTTGTTGACCTACGAAGACTTGGCAAGTCTTCTCCAAGGGAAAATATCGCATGGCGCCCCTTGTTTATTATCTTTAGGAGCCCACATTGGACAAATCCGGCAATAACGTTACAGGCACTGGTTCAGTCTGAACTCATAACTCACACGGAGAGAGGATGTAGCATGTATCGGTGAGTGAGTATAATGATGATTTAAAGGCGATTTCCATCAGATCAATGGTTCAGAGATAACCTTTGATATAGATATGTGTCTTTTAATGATTTCATCGAATTTGGAGTTTCTATTTGATTTCTGGCTTTTCGCCCCATAGCTGTAAGCACTGACGGGTGACGCCTGGGTTCACTGCCTGTCAGTAATGCAATATAAGGGATTGGTCAAAAAGTCAAAGATAAAGAAAAAAGGAAAAAAGAGGCACTTGTGAATTATTGACCTTTTTTCAATTATGGTCTTACAGGTGCGTATTCAGTATTTATTTGTTTTGTCTAATTTTAAACGTGTGCATAAAGACGCGATTTTATCTTCTGTCCTTAGATTATCTGAAGTCCTTTAATAAGATTGGGACACATTTAGAAAGCTGATTAACAGCTAAATTTAGATACAATTTATTTTCAATTAAGGTAATCAACTCTTCGTGCAAAATATCGTGCGAAGCTTTTGCTTTCCTGCTATTTGATCCAGCTAGTGGAAGTTAGCTTCAACTGAAGACTGATCGTCTTTCATATTTCACGTCTTTTCGTTTCTGGTGACAAGTTGTTGAAATCATTTGGTTTCAGTAAATGTTTTTTTATATGTCACTTCTGATCAAATGTGTCTGCATTTGTCAAATAATTAGAAGTTTCGTAAATTTTAGATTGGCATGTACTATCATCGGTATACATGTACATTGTTATAAACATGCCACTGCTTTGATATTAGAATCTGTCTGACAGCTTATTTGTGTTTATCTGAGGTCACTATTCAGGTTTCCCCGTTTTTGCAATGCCGACGGGATTCTGCATTACATTTCTGCCAAGATTAACAGCAAATGATGAGGAATGTTAATCAGTGTTGCTTTTAAGAAAAAAAAAACGAAATGGTATCATTTTGCGAACATTTTACATGTTAACGTGGAAGGATGCTAACGAGTTCGCTTTTGTATAGCGTTCTATGCATACTACATATAAAGTAGACTATCTCTGCCTCTGTCCCGACTTCTATGGTTAAATGGATACTATACTAAGGTATATAAATGTCCCATATTTTCAATTTAAGCATCCTGCAAAGTTACTTATCTTTCCCAATTCAGAGCTTGACTACAATAAAATCCCTCAAATAAAAGCATCTGGAGTCGATACTTCCTTCCGAAATGTACAGGAAGAAATAGAAGTCTAAGTAACTAGACATGACCAGTCATTTAGAAATGAATTTTTTAATTAGAAATTGAATAAAACATTCCAAGCGCAAGGGTAGGTCGAGTAATGATTCGTGAGCAGGACAAAAATTGCTTTTTTCGAGGAAATTTCGATTTGGTGGTAAAGTCCTGGATATTATTACTTTCAATTGAGGACTCTTTATTTACACAGGTTCCCTGGAAACGCATAGTCATGTATTACATTCTTTTTATCATTACCTTCTTATTAAAGTTTAATCTAAGTGCAACATTAGTTACTGATACTTGTCAGTAGGTCTACCCATCTAGCGTAAAGCATAATAATTTGTATAATACTGTAATGTCTGTAATGGCATTCATCATCCAGCGATTCAAACAGAAGTGCCAGAAAGGCAAACGCCTTACGCATACTGCGCACTTAACTTCTCTGCATGGACTAATATTTGTATCCTATTTTTTCTTTACTATCCATATCTTTCAGATATAACACTAATGTAAACGGCACGGAAGTATATATGTGACCATCTGCACTGATATATGAACGCATTGTGAAATGTTTGGTAACATAATCTCCGTAGCTGCTCACAATACAGGTAAGTTAGGCTGCCTGCATGTTTAATCTTCTTCATTTAAATAAGTCAGTGCTATTTGACTGAGATGCCAAACCATGTATGCTTATTTTTAAATATCAAAACGGGTCGAGAAAACCACATTAATATCATGCCATGCGAAAAAATCTCTTACGGATTGCAGTTGAATGTTTCTTTGTTCACATGAAAAAAAATATTTTCATATTTTCATGTCATTTAAATCATTGAAGTACACAAGAGATAAAAAACCGAAAGCATGGCAACAATAACAAAAGGTATTTCAGGCCATATATGCTGGAGCCAAATGATTTACAAAAAAGTTTAGAATTACAAAAGATTCATGTATCGATTCCTGACAAAACGCATGCCATAAAAGACAAAATCTTCACCCTCGCGATGTACACAAATGCATTGTATATGCAGCTCTCAGCGTTTTCCTTTCCGTCTCTAACAAATGGATTAGTAATTATTTTTAGTCGTTGTTACCCATAGTTCCTGATGCACGGTTTTTACATAGCGTCACACTTAGCCGGTAAATCCTCAATGGTGCCCTCCAAAAAAAGGTAGATCGGGCTAACATTTATAGAAATGCCATAAGTTGACATTTAAAAGTAATGAAGAATGCGTAGGGACACTTATCAACGAGTGGTGGCTTTAAAATCAGATTCGGTTCGGAATTGCGTTCAAATGATTATCGATAACTTTGTGTTGCTGTAAAGATCACCGTTATTGAGCTGAGTTACTATGAAGGAGATAGCATCATGAAGTCTGAAGAGTCAGATTAGTGTGCAATTGTAACAGAACAAAAGGTTTGTGATTTGCATCAGTCAGCTGGTTTTCATTCTTTATATAACATTCGACCTACCTTACACTTATGTAACGTTTTAAATCTGTGAAGAACATTCCTTTTTTAATTTAGTCCGTTTGTTCGTGTACATGCCACATATATTTGTCGTATGTCCTTTGAAAATCTCAGAGGGAAACATAGCAGGATGTTTTTGAGGTTGCTCTAGAGTATGCTATAAGGTCTTTTGGGAAAAAATGTATAATCAAGAAAACGTGGTACGTACCGGGTACATATACCTGTACTGTCAAAATGGGTGGTTGATTTAACTGCTCTGTCGTCTTTAAGTAGATATCAAAGAAGGTTAGCGTGCGCAAGGTTTTTCTCAGATAAAAAGAAAATAATTTTTGTGTTAGCAACTTCCTGCTCTTTGCAACACTCGCTAGGTTGTAGCATGTACACATTTGGCAGAAGATGGCAAACTACACTGTTTTTTATTTGAAATGGGCCTTCGCTTTATGCGCAGTTGCTTCATGAACTCTTTTCGTCACGGCATTCCAGCACATTAACATGCATTGTAAAGGTGTTTTGTGTTGTGTGCAAAGACACTGAAGCCAAAAAAAAAGCCATGTTTATTCACATACATCAAACCAGGCTCCTTGGCACATATGCGGAGGGATTTATAACGTTTGTATGGCACTACTTTGCAAAACTTCCTGTTATTTTCAAACAGCTTTGTGCACCTTGATGTACTGGTGCTTATTTGACTCTAAGACTCTCTCAGGTACACATCTCTCTATTACATCTCGATGTCATGACCAGGTCCACGGGTCACGAGAACAGTTATTCTGATGCCGTACATAACAAGTGCTCGAATGTCAAATGATGTTTGCCGGCAGCCATGACGTTTTGCACTGCGCTAACACGAAAACGTGCTTAAATTGGCATGTAACACATTGCGTTAATACTAGAAACTAAGCTGTCGTTTTAAAAAACGTTTTGCATGCTGTAGAAGCATTAAATTCCAAGCAACATGTTGGAGGGGCCGGGCATCTTTACTGAAGAAAAGGCATGTGCATTTACTTGACATTGGCTCGTTGTCAGTACTAACTGGTGTTCAGGGCCTGATTTCTGCATAAGCAGCAGACTAAAGGGACTAAGCAAGTGGTTAGAACACCACAACTGGGGGGAGGGGGGCACCAAGCTGTCAAAGTAAGAAGTATACTTAAAAGGAAAAAAGGGTTTAATAAGATCTGAGAAAAAAAACCTTTGGACTACAGAGAAAAAAAAACAGAAGAATATATGGAAAGGATATACATACTTGTAAAAATGGGGTTTTGATTGCAGCATGCTATCTGTTCCGGCATGGGGGTGGGGGTGGGGGGGTGTTGGTGGGGGACAACGTGGTGCTGGGAGTGCTTAGGGCACCAAGAGGCCCAAATCTGGCCCTGTTGATATTGTGTGAAGTTTTTTTCTTATCTGCATCATGACACTTTAAAGTGTTAAAGCGTCGCTCTTAGCACGGTGCAGCGAATCGTTTTAAGACAATTAGATGAAGAGACGTTGCAAAATGCGCAGTTTGATGTCAACGTTTCACCGGAAATTATTTTGATAGTGAAAATGGGATATGCAAATCATACGTGGGAAGTAATTGAGAGAGGAAGCAAAAATACAGAAAACACTAAATAAAAGGGCATTTTAAAGGAGTGTTGAAAATGAGAAATGAAAACTGCTTTCACATTTTTAATCCTTAAGCCTTGAGTTTGCCATACTAATTCAGGCAAAAGAGGACCAACAGTGTCATAATGCTCGTTATATGCATAAAAAGAAATTTGCATCCTGGTGCGTGAATAACGTTTGAGTTAGGTACAGAAATCTCGTGTTTGTATCATTGACATCTGAAATAAAGCACTTGCTGCTGGTAGGGCGGGGTTATATAAGGTGTGACAGCACATAAAAAGCAACCAGATTGAAAATGCTACCACACATATTTGGACACTAGAGACATAGGCCTTATTAAAAGTCACTATCAGTATGCATCCCTTTTTTGATACCAACAAAGTGTACGGCCTATGGCCTACTGCTGATTCAACTAGGTTCGCAGTAGCCAATCCTCGTCCACGTTATTTAATGGATATTTTTCACTTCAGCTATGTAGTTTTATGCTAAAACTGTCAGATTGTGTACAGAGCATATTGCTTAAACTAATATTGTAAGAAAGATATAATAACTTTTGTCATATAATAGGAGGACTATTTGTGTATCAGTTCCTCATTTCCGCCATAGCTCATCACGCAAAGCGGCTTGTTATTTAGGGTGGCAACAAAGTTCCTGTACATCTCAGTCCGTTTTTTTTTTTTTTTTTTTTTTTGCAAACGTTTAGGTGGTATCACATCTGTTTCACTTACGCGTCTTTTATTTGACTTTTATGTCTGAAGATTGAAAGAGTCGGACAAACTGTTAAAGAAAATAAATACTTTATTACGCGATCTTAAAGAACGCAGTCGTAGGGCAAACACACACACACACACACACACACACACACGATATGATTTGTGCACTATTGTAAATACATGTATATTACACCAAACTGTTACGCGACACATTTGGCATTGGGCAGGTACAAATGTACCTTGGTTCATTTCCCAGCAGGCACGCCATCTGCGTGTGGCAGGCATCCCGAATGACAGTGATTTGCGTCCATATGAACGCAATAGTTGACATAAAGATAGTTTAATTCAAAAGGTCTAAAGGAGGAAAAGTTTTTTCTTTAGTCTAATTATCTTTTCCCTTGTGCCAAGACGAGAGACATCTCTGTGGGACACAAAATTAAATTATGAGCCAAGGGCGATGTCACCAAATACAGTCGCTACAGGTTAACATTTAAGTCAGCTTTGCCAAATAAAGGTGATGGTTACAGCATGCAGCTTAAATTGACTGCATGAGTTCAAAAATTGAATAAAACATTAATTCTGATCACGTTGAAATCTCCCCATTGACAATTCATAATAACAACGTACCATGTAAATAAAAAAATCAAAGTATTGCTGCCCTTTGTTCTAGGAATGGCAAAGCTACAATGGAAAATGTAACTTTGACCGTGACTTGTAGGGGGTCGAGTTTGAGATTTTGCAGAGCGATTGATATCTTTCAACAGAAGAGCAAACTTTGAAGTTAAGGTTATACAATCTCAGACCGGGTGAAATAAGCTAAAACATTCCACTGTTCAAAGAAACTGCGAACCAATCCAAGACAGCGGTCACACACGGTAGATGGATTGATCTGACTTCACCCAAGCGAATCAATCAGGGTTTAGTTTTTGAGTAATGTTACCACTAAATGTAATGGTTTTTTGATGCCTAGACATTTACAGCTCAATCAAGATGTACCTTGTTTTTCGTTTAATGTTTATACCACTGGGAAGTAAACTTCTGAATGAAATATATCTGAACTCCTATTTCCCCCGCAGGTCAGGGGCTTGATATTTAATGTGTTTTCGCAATCATCTGTTAGGATTGAATCAGGTTTTATCCCTCGCGGTTTCTTAATACCTGAAGGGATTCTTACGACTCATTTCTATTGAAACTATCAGTCTAGGTAGATAGATCTAACTCCGCGGGGACTCTCGCTGAGTGCTATGAGTTGAAATGCCTCCTCCTGGCGTCGAGTTGAATGCAGAAAAGCTGGTGATTATACTTGTACGTTGTAAACAACAGGAGGCGTATCAATCTGTAAAACTGATTGCATTCAGCAAAAGTCCCCACAGAGTTAGATCGATCTACGTAGATCGGTAGTTTCAATGGGAATGAACCCTTAGTCTCATGCAGTAGGACTATATTTTGCCAGTAATGGTACACACTATCCTTTCCTGATCCTCAAAAAATTATCTTTGAGACATATGCAATTTTTGAGAAGTGTCATAAATTATACGGTCCAGAGACGAACAAGCGCCCTCTAAAACGCAAAATATGAGTTAGGAATCTCACTAAAAATATCAAAGTAAACGTTACTATACGAAAATAAACTGCATGAGTAACTTTAAGCATAAGCATAAGCAATTATACACAAGAGAATGATACATGTTACTACTATAACCCGCAGTTCTTCGCCGCCCGCGATGAATTAAAAGTATGCAAAGTAAATCATCAAATGACAAAATCTGGAGCTTTCCCGAAAGGCATTAAGTTACAGATAGAAAAAAACTACGAGCCAACAATATTAAAGAAAAAACTGGCAGGAATGCCTGGTAAAAAGGTTTCCACTCATTAGTAAAACGTCTTGCCACGCAACCGAAAAAAAAAGCAATTTGCTAGAAATACGGAAAAAAAGGGTGACTGATAGAAAATTAAGCAACTATTTCCTCATCCTAAATAAAATGATTGCCATTAATGCGAAACTAATTATTTCATCGAGAAGGTGAACGTGAACGCGATGAGACGATATTGCAGATTGATGCGTCTGGGAATAATAAATGTTTATCATTTTACAAATCCAGAATATTACTGAGAATTAGGCGCATGACTATGGTTAAAAAGATCCAATACCTTTTCCAATATGTTTTCTTCTTTTGATTTAGTCGGGAGGGAAGTTGAATCCACACACACACGCGCTCGCACGCACACACACACACACACACACACACACACACACACACACACACACACACACATTTCGCATGAATACTATAATGTACCACTCTTGATACTGCGGAAACTAATTGGTTCGACCATTAAGGATGAGTCTTGTTAATACAGCTCTAAGTACCTTTAGTCAAAGTTGTGAGTGATAAATGATTAACTATAAAAAACACTTATCTGTTTCAAGGCACCTGTGTTTAGTTGACTTAATTCCCCACCTCTTAAGTGACCACGTGGGGATTGCAACTTGGCAAATTGTAAGATACAGTGTTTCTGTAGACACATTCAGCAACAGTATGATACCTGCATGTTAAGCAAACGGACTTGTATCTTAAGAGAAACCGTACGAGAACATCTTCGGTTTCACAAAAAGGCATGTCTATGGATTAACCGGATAGCCGACTATGTAAAGTCGACTTAACAGCAATGGTCTCATAATGTTTTACGAATGGTTAAACAATTGTAAGATAGTTGTATTCCAATGGCATGAAGATGAGCAGAAATTAGTGACAAGACAACGCCTACGTCGTCACAGATCTCTTGATCGTTGTTATCATGATTGGTTGGGAGGGGGGTTCGAACAATAATTTTAGACCTTGTTGATGATTATCTATCATCATGCGGTCACCGTAAATGTTTTGTGGGGTAAGAAGAACTGACCCCCTAGTGGTCAAAGAGTGTTGACATGAAGTTCACTATAAAAGCTTAAAAGATCATGACCATCCAATCTTCTTTGATGACTTAAATATATCGAGAGTATTTCCTAATTGGAATAATGTTGTGTGCCCTCTTAGTTAACGCTATAGCGTGCCTCACAGTTGACCGAAAATTTTAGTCTTTAAGCTAAATAAATAAATGAATAAATAAATAATGAACAATGTAAGCAACATGTTAGATTTTTCTTGAAAGTCACAGATACACCAGTTTTCAAAAAATCCTAAGATTTAAGACTTTTCGTCAAACAGGGCCAAGGAGTTGATTCTACAAGTTTTTACTTAAGTCCTTGTCAAAAACAGAGCCAAGAAAACTGCGATCATAGGAAACCCATTGCATATGGCCTCATCACCACGACGAATGTTCAGAGAGAATTGATTTCCGAAAATGATTTCCCGTTTCCGTACTAGACATATTGTTTACTGGCCGCCAAAAGTTCATGTCCAAGACAACAAGTATCATCATCCAACAGGGAGGGCGAGCGAGATAAAAAACGATCGTATTAGCTTGAAAGAAGAGGGAAGAGAATGCGTGGAAATATAGTTCTATGAAATGATCAGATACATGTATGAATACCATCTGCGAGCGAGGAAAGTGGCCCACGGTGATTGCTTTAAAGATCGAAATGCGAACTGATAAGGCCTTTTCGAATTATTCCAAATTTGTAGATATGAATCCCTAAAGGCTTCATTAGCTAACATTTAAAACGATGCCGAGTAACTGACTGATATCTCATAAACAAAACCTGTCAATTCATCAAAACAACTCATGCCCACAGGAAACAACTGCAGCTTTTCTTCCTTTTCAAATCGTAATTTGAAACCTCAGGGTGGGCGCGGGTGATTCTGATGGCACAAGAAATGGAGAAGCCTTAGACATCCTGCAGGTTTACATAACATGGAGCACATCATTATAACGCTCATTTTCGTTACGAGAACAAGATCCAAGTTGCTTTAAGTCTGAGTTTATTATATTTTATCACTGATTTAGAACGCATGATTAATTACAGCGTAGCACTGCTCATTGTCAATGATTCTAATTTATTGTGAAAGAGATGAAGTCAAAACCCTGGCAGATACGACTGTTGTTAAAAAGGTCATAAATTGGTAAGACTGATTTATCCTAGGGATCCTCCGAAGTAATAGGTATCATCTTCTTTTAATCAACCTCTCAATGCTCCCACTTTATGAGCCTGATTTTGTTACTTTTAGTATCTCTGACTAGATTTATATGATGGCATGCTGTTCTTTAAGAGCAGGTGTGTTCATTTCTTGTAAAACATGATTCAAATGATGTAAATGACATTCGAGGGTTCAGAACAGTATGTGCATCTTTGCAAAATCTCTTTTTGACGGCTAGTAGGCAAAATGAGCAAGTCGTCTAGAGATTTTGGCCACATATGCTATCTCTGCATGTGGGCCTGCATGTACAATATCTCACATTCTCACATTTTCGATTCTTGAATGCTTCTACATATTTCCGTTTTTATTTTTTTCTGCTCCTTGGTCTCCGTTACTTTGAAGTTTGCGTGCTGTGTTAACAATGTATCTACTGGCGTGATGGTGATGGCATTTATTATTGGCACATAGACAAGGCACTCGCCTGTTTGCCTATTGTGTAACGGCGGTAACTTGTATCCTTTTGTGTATGTCTTTGTTGGGTCATTACACAAAAAAAATGAGCATTGAGTCACGTCAGTGACGCGCGAGTCTTGAGTAATATTTGTACAACTATCTTATATCACTTTTAAATTATTGTTTATTTATTTCCATATCGGAAGGTACTGTACTATAGAGCAGTGGAAATGTGTGACTCACCGCCCTGACTAAAATGTTTGTTTTTTTTTTTTTTTTTTTTTTTTTTTTTAGTAGTCCTGCTCTAATAGTGTAACTGTCTACAGCTACCTTCTTGATGGGTCTTTTACTTTGTTTGTGTGGTTCTAAATTTGTTTTGTTTTTATGCAGAGTTTATTATCCGTGTCTTTTTAAGATATGTCTAAGCATTTGTCTGCTGTTTCCATCCATAAGTGATCAAATAGGAATAAGAAGTAGACAATATAATTTGTTCCATCTGTCCTGAATAAACAGCAAGCACGAAAAATCCATCAGTATTGATATTAGCAGCATCATTATGTGAGAAAATGTGACGTAAATTATGAAAAGGTTTTACGCCCTTTCAAAAACGGTGATAATGTACGAGTATTACTATTCATTACACATTCGCTTTGTTTGGTAAAAATGCGGGTTCCTTTCAAAAACCAGCAAGATCGTGTTATTTTATACGAAAGTGTTCTTTTTAATGGCGAGTACATTGTGGTCAACTGCAGATGTGTTACAACACAATGGGTCTAAGTAAATACATTCTTATGTCTGACTACCTCAACAAATGTCTGTGGTAATAACGACTTAAGTGTCGGATGCAGATGTTTTGTGCAGATTTGAAGCCCTTTGTAATAGGTAAATTATGAAATAAAAACGAAAAACGAACAAAGAAGGCAACCTTAGAGGATTCCTGAACTTTTTAATGCCACGTTTCGCCGTGCTCGGTTATATCACAATGCGCACGGGAATTTTCTTCAGAATCATGATGATAAGAACGCTGATCATAAAATTTGTGTTAAGCTTGCTTTTAATTCACACAATGAGCTTTAGCTAGCAAAATTGCACTTTATTTATGGAAATTTCAAAACCTTTCCCATAATTGACAAGATATGTGCCGGAGGACGAACCACTGTGCTCACCTTGCTTGAACTCAGTCAACAAGCATGGATGTCCGAATGTTTACAAAATACCAACGAGTGCAAGTACAGTGAAAACTTTTATTTAGTCTGACTTTTATTTGATACAATAAATACAGCTACATTATTCAGAAATATGCTATGCAGTAAAATTAAACTTTTCTTTCTCATGTAACTTTTTGGTAGCATACCGCTTGCAATTCTATGGGTCATAGGTCAGCCCTTGGAACTGCATAGAGCAACTGGCAATTTCAATGAGTGCTATACCTTTTAAAAGGAAATAATACATCATGTATTTCATATCAATTGCGTTAAATTCTCTTGTCACTCATTTCCCCCTGAATATGCAATCTGATGTTTGCGTTTTATTTGTCCCAGTAACAAGTTTTAGCATTCATGCATTGGCACTTGCAAATGAGGATGCCTGATGATTTGACAAGAAAAGAGAAGTGCTCCTGGACAGCCGATAGGATTTCGCGTGATGGTTGATTTCCAAAATCAACCATCCCCACTCTCTGAAATGCTGATTGTTAAGACCATATTCTAGTGAAATATTGCACGTCTGTCACGAAATTGCGCTTTTATCGCGCCTAGAAATCAGACTCGAACACCAGATAACAACAACATTTTAATTGATATGTACGATGTATTAAACTAAACTACAATCATGGCAAATATCATAATATCATATCACAAAAACACCCAAAGAGCTATCACACTTAAGCCTATAGCACTTTTTTACGTATTTAAGAGAAATCACTTTTACGCACACTAACGTAAGCTGCACGTTACATTTGTGTCGTACACGTTTCGAGCACGCACACAAACCTGGTTTACATTTGCATAAGTGGGGGTGGGGGGATAAAGAAATTGAACATGTTCAGATTTTTCAGTGTATATGAGCTTGAGAGTCATAAGTAACCCATACGCAAAAGTGAGGCTTAAGGTACATTGCAGTACGCGGTTCATACGGTAGTCGGTAAAGCCAGCGTATGTGACGTAATGCTGACGAACGAGTTACATATCTCTAACGATTGATAAACGTATGTTAATGTATGTCTGGCGTATATTAACGTATCCCTTGCGTATATCAGCGTATGCCGAACTGATTTAATGTATATCTGATGCATGTTTGGCGTATGGAAAATGTACATGTATCCCTTGCGTTTTGTAATATGTGGTATAAACAGAGGTCTCTGTCCACAGCCTCATCACAGCGGTTCCAGACAGAGATACTGGAAGTACCTGTTTCTTAACACCAATATGATCTTTTCAATGTTCAAAGTTATGAACCGTAGAACGATACAAATCCGTTATTGTAAGGCTCACATACGTTGCTCGTACACATATACGGTGCTCGTACGCTCATATACGGTACTCGTGCGCCCGTTCGCAGTACTCATACGTTGATATACGCCACACTTGCGATGACATACGTTAAGATACGCTCGTATACGTTATGCACACGCAATGCAGACGCAAGTCGTACGATGCAAATGCGCTACAAAGGAAAAGGGTGATTTCGCTCGCCCAAAGATGCACGTATAATCGATTTCACATAAGACACTCGTACGAGACTTAATACGCTAGAGTGTGACAGAGCCTTTAGCTACTGATATATTATTATCTCCGATCCACAGTATTGTTCGATCGTGCCGTGTGCACAGGTGCAGTAAGTCTGCACTTGTTGATGGAACGTTCGCTCAGGAAGAAGCTCAGTTTTCAACTTTGCAATGGAATCGAGCACCGGAATTGCGCACGCTCGTAATCACAAACATAGAATTCTTTTGAGAGAAGCAGATATAATAACAGCAGTCATCTCTGTCTATCTGGAAACATGTTCGTATTAGCTTCTTTGACCTTCGTGTGGTTGGTAATAAAAACGATCCCAAAAAAAGAACGTTATTAATGTAACGCTGTGTCTGTATAGATATAATATGGCAGAACCCCACACGCAAATGCAAATTGAGAAAATGCCGTCGTAAAGAAGCCTATTTATTTCATAGCTATGCGGGAGACTTATTTGTTATAATTTTTTTTCAATTTGGTAAACGCACACTACCAGCTCATAGACATTTACGACTGCAGGGATGAGAAAATATTATTTTCTTCTGATTGAAAAGGACTAAGCCTCACGGACTCCATTTTTTTAGATTAAACGACCTCAAAGCTAAGGTCCTCGTGTCCGCTGGGCGATTCTCTTATGAAGAAACATAAATGGACGTAGTTGATTTAAATGCCTGTGCGGTACAATTGCTTCCGTCGGTAATAAAAACCTGGGGATGATCATGATTCTTCTCGTTTATTGGAAGAACGGTAGTGTGTTTAAAAACTGGCCCTCTAAGAAACCAGTAAGTCCTCAGTAATAAGGTTATTAAATGTCTTTGCAAAGATGTAAGTAGTTAACATCCGTATACAACCCTGCAATAGTGAAGTATTTGAGGCAGTGTGCTTTTCAGCTTCACTGTGTAAAAGATATCAGCTTAGCAACCTATCAATCCTCACAAGTACTGGACTGGGAGTTTTTACCTATAAACTGATAAAAACACACCTGACGGCTTGAATGCAGTTTGCCGGTCGTGACTTCATCTCAATGACGACGTATATAAGAACTGCATTACAAATCGCAAACACATGTTAGACGGTTGGATATCGGTGATCACTGACACTCATCTACACGTTGTGAAATTGTGGAAATAATATTTAAAATTGCTCACATGCCAGAACCGCTTTGCAAATTGAAACGGTCGAACATTATTTGTTTTAACATGGAAATTTATTAATATGTGCAATCTGATAATGGGAAATTCCATTCACGGATATCAACACAAGGCATGAAGCCTTCCTAAATTGCTATGCGCCGTTTTCGAGGATGATGGGTATTCACTGTGACTTTTCCTGAGTCATAGAAAGGTTTCAGACACGCTTCTTTTTATTCTGAAAAGGCAAAAGCAGTATTCAAACATCATTTTGACAGGCTTGTAATTAACATTTGCAATTTACATTTATTTTTATGTACTGGACATGTTGCTTGGGTTCTCCTGGATATTCAAAATATTTCCTACAGCAAAAGTCAGAATTTTTCTTCTTCTCTCAATTGCCTTTTGCATTAACAGGGCGCTGTGGTAAAAAAAAAGCTCAAAGTAAACTAGTGTCTCAGAAATACGCACCTCCCCAGGGTTTATTTGTAATATATAAGAAAATTGAATGGGGATGTTGTTATAATGTTCCTGTATAGCCTGTTCCCCCGAGAACATAACTACTGTTAGGAAAGTCCTGAGGTCAATGAACTGACCCGGTGGTCAGTAAGGAATATAAATTCTATCAGGCCCGACGGCAAGAACGGTTTGGGGGGAGGGGGTCAAAAGGACCGGTCCTTTGGCTACAAAAAATGTACACTTTGAATCCAAGTGTAGGGCTATGCTATTGCAAAAGTTGTGTCATCAAAGGGGAATTTTTTTCAAAAGGTCCACTTTTTTGGAAAAAGACCTCCTTTCCCTTTAAAATTGTAAGGTACTGGGCTGGTCTTCCTCTCTTTATGAATATATGATTAGAAGTTTGCGCAAAGCAGATTGGATCGAGCGGCAACGTGGGTCCAGCCACACGTTTGTCAACTAAAGAAAACAGCAGAGCAATGGCAACCTCTTGTAGCAAACGGTTTGAAATAGACTGCAATCTCTTTCATTAGGAGATAGTTGTGAGATGGCTGTGTGTGTGAACGCGACTTCATGAGTTTTGCACCTGATGCCCCCGATCAGCGTTTCAAACAAATAGCACAAAGGCTTTCTTTTGGTCTCCAGTGGCGATTTGCATGAAGAAACTAATACAGAATCTGGGAAATTATTCCGGGAAAGTACTTCAGACAGTGTGATAGAGTAGTAACGTGACGAAGTGCATTTCCCATTAGACCAATCGAGTGTTTTCTTTTACTTCAGTTGTACTTCTACACCTGGGTTTCTCTTTGATATACAGTGTGAGTGTTATTTTACGTACTTTTAACATTTTTTCTGTTGACTTATCTCATCAAAGATTGCGTAAAGGTATTTTGTTCACTGAAACTCAAAGCAGGCGTAAAAGAGCCTTGAGGGACTGCAAATTGCAAATTTCCTCACATCGATTGTGACATGAATGAAATTATCTTGATGAGATTTTTTCCAAGAAGAGATAGGAAAATGTAGACAATTTGGTCAAATATAATTGAGACTGAAAATTTTGTCATCCCCAAGTGGGTAACAATTTTAATAACAGTATTTCTACCTTTAGTTGACTGATTGAGATGGCGAATCCCCCCAAAATACAGATCAGATCCTGTGTGTCAAAATAACAGATAAATGATTTGCATAGATTGTATGTTATACCGTATATCACAAATCAAGAACAAATTGTCTTGGGACTTAGAAAAGCGTGAAAACTCTTTAAAAAGACACGACAGCAGCTGGCACATGAAATAAGGGACAAACGACATTATTGTCGAAAGGCAACCCTGGATCAGAAAGAAATCCAAAATGATGATTCCGCTATTTGGACACTCACATCTTCTAAGTAGGCCCTAATGGCCTCCTTATACAGTGTATGACCAAAGCATCTTTTAGCGCTCAAAAGTAATGTTTTATATATCCTCTCCTGCCAGCAGGTGATAGGTCAATGGCCCTTGATGACCAGATTATACCACAAAATTGCGCATTCATCATGGGCTGTCTTTTTATCTATTTTGCTATCAATTATATAGAATGGATCTTCATCAATTGCTGTCACCGTTTGTTGAAGTGTCGTGATACCTATCAGTCCGTGCCGTAGATTTCTCATTCCAAAGGAGAAGTTTACATTGCGCGTATTCTTTCGGGTTTTTTTTTTTTAAGCAGATGGGATGACTCAAAAATGCAGTGCGGTTAAGAATTCTCAGCTGCAGAACGCAGACAACAATTTCACCGTGTTTTAACGACAGCATTTCGAGATGGCGGGAAATGAATGGCAAAGAATTATAATTTGGAGAAAACAGAGTGCTATAGAAAAATTGGATTTAGAACGAATTTAGCCCAAGGATCAGCGACAAATGACCAAAAGATATTGTTTTCTAGATAGCCTTGTAGCTCGCTAAGAGTACAATTAAGTAACTTGGGCTGCCTTCACAACCAGTTGATTGGCGGGCTAACTATGGATTAACGCCTCCCACGCTCTCCGTCCTAGCAGGGGCATAGCAATTAAGTCTGGGCACGCTTTCAATTGGGTAGCGCCATATTTGATCCGCGGACTAGTTAGTCGGCGGATTAACTGGTTGTGAATACGGCCCAAGTCGATGAAGGTTGGGCAGTTATGACAATCCCGTACGGGTTTAACTTTGAATTTGTTGGATAGTTCGATGTAGTTTTTTCCAATGATCTAAATTTCGTAACAATCTCCAACGGATAATTGGGTTGCCCAGGCTTTGTTTTTTAGATCGACTTTGCTTCTCTTTGCAGATGCAACCGGAAAATGTTATTACAGAATTACCGATAACAGGCTCCCAGTGAGGAGAGTGTGAACCGTGTGAAAAACGCATCATCACCCACTCAGACCATCGGCGAAATAACTAGTAAGGTGGATATTTTTTATAAGAGAATTCTCAGCGGTCATAGAGATACCAGCCATCAGTGATTACTTCCTGCCCCAGTTCTCATTCACGGAAAACAGAAGTATTCCAATGCTGTTTACCTAATAGCTTGGAGATTGCTGTGGGCTGCTCAACTCTTTGACGGTGTGCCAGTCGGACGTGATGAATTGATAAAGAATGCATTGAGATTTTGAATCTGCCTTTTAAATGTTTTGGACTTGAACATTTTTATTTCTGTGTGGTACTGTAGTGTACTTTTCCACTGAAGCCGATAGTAACTGCTTACTTGCCAATTTTCAAAATACGTGGTTAAGTTACAGGACTGGTGTGATACTGTGAATTAACTACAAATCAAACACGTTGTCAAGATGGCGAATGATACTACAGCTTATACAACTTTAACGTGGGTTTCAAATGTGACACCAGCGAGAGGTGCAGGTGAGGATTTAATTCCGCCACACTGTCAAGGACCCAGCGGCCACGCCAACATGTGCTCATGGCAGTTTATATTGCTAACAACCACGTTGGTTATCTTGGAATTCATGGTCGTGCTGGGAAATATACTAGTCATCGTTGCGACGGTGAAATTTCGCAGACTTCGGCGGCGGATTACAAACTCTTTCATTGCAAGTTTAGCCGTAGCGGACCTGCTTTTGGGGATTTTTGTATTGCCTTTATCAATAACAAATGAAGTCTCAAAACACTGGGTCTTCGGGCCTTTGATCTGCGACATGTGGCTGGCAGTTGACGTCTGGTTGTCCACGGCTTCGATACTGAACTTGTGTGTCATCAGCTTTGACAGATACCTTGCCATAACGCGCCCCATCAAATACATGAGCCGCATGACAAAAAGAATGGCACGTTTCCTCATAGCAGGTGCTTGGCTACTTGCGTTCTTGGTCTGTTTTCCGCCCCTGTTAGGGTGGACGGATAGACATTTTGGACAGCCTATAACAGAGGTGACACTGAGCCCGAAAAAGGTGACGCAACGTGACGCAAATCTGACAGTCTTCAAAATGACTATGGAAACAAGCACAGTTCAATTCACAAAAGATAATTACCAGCTGCATACAAATAGGTTAAATAAGCTAGAAGACGTTGGGCAAATATACAAGAATGTGACCCCTCACAAACTGAATTCAAGCAATGGCATGATGTCTAATGGAGAAAGTATGCATTCATGCAATCTTGTCGCTGAACCTGGGTATCGTATATTTTCCGCTCTCGGTTCCTTCTACATCCCGCTTGTATTTTTATTATTTTTCTATTGGAGAATCTACAGGGCCGCGTCAAAGACGAATCTCGCAATTCGCCAAGGTGAGAAAATTACGCGATCGTCTGCTATCGGCAACGAAAAGTCGGATGATGTTGTGACACTAAGAATTCATAGAGGGCGCGACAGCTCGTTGTCGTCTTGCAAATATTCGTTGGAGAAGCCGCCACCGATCAACCAATTATCGAGGAGCAGTGAAGTATCGGATGAAGATTCAATAGAGAACGTAACCGAAATTCCCGAGTTAGGTAGCGTGCAAAGTTACGAGTCTCTCGCTCATGTGCACAGTGTGAACGGAACGGAAGTGGCAGTCACCAAGTGTGTGGTTAGTAATTGTAAACTTAACGTCGACGGTGAAAACTCAGAAACGACCACTACGAGTAGTCATCATAACAGTGAAGACATTGACGTGTACAGCGACGTGGGCTTAGTTTTGAAACCTTACTTTGTGCTTCAGAAAATAAAGACAGAAAAAAATGCTATCACACGGGCCCTCACTGCTACGGCATCTCCAACCAGACGGAGAATTCAGCAAAATAACTCTAGTGCCAATTTGGCCAACAGATACTCTATGCGTGCCATCAGAAGGCAAAATTTGAAAAAGGCCATAAAGCGAGCCCAGCGTGAGACAAAGGCAGCTAAAACGGTGGCTATAATTGTTGGCGCGTTTGTACTTTGCTGGTTGCCTTTCTTTGTAGTGTATCTGATCGGAGCGTTCTGTGTTCTGTGTGTGCCCGAGTCACTCTTTACAATTTTCTTTTGGATCGGGTATTGTAACAGTGCCATCAATCCTTGCATTTATGCGTTTTTTTCGAAGGACTATCGACAAGCTTTCTTTGCGTTAACCACCTGTAAACGCCATTTCATGCAACACAGTGGACAATCGATTTTCCAAACAAACGGCTAGATGTTTAAAAAAACTGCTCTTGATACCAAAGCAACGTTCAAACTGGAAATCAAGGAAGTCGTGAAAAATCAAGTTATTTGTTGTTTATGTGATATCTATTGCTTTCAATTTTGCTATTTAAGAACTGTCCTTTTAGGTTTGCTATCGCTCTTATTTGATATGAAATAAAGGTAACACAGTTGGCAGCTACAGACTTCATATATTGTCATTGCCTGCTATTCAATAAATCCATTAGGCATTTTTACGTTCTTCCCATAGGCTGTGATTATCTCATAGGTTTGTTGTATCAATTTCCATGACATTTCTAACATTTCTGTCCGTGCGTCATCTCCGTTGATTGATTGTGTGATACGGTAGTTTGTCTTTTGTGCACGAATATTGTCAAACAAATAACATAGGGTTCTCGCCCGTCCTTCTGGAATTGATTGTTTTCAAAGCTACGGCTACTACAGGATATAAATGAGGTTGGGATTTATAAAGCAAAGCTATTTCACAACAAAAACAAAAGCTATTTGCGTACCGGAACAAACACATATTGATGTTGAAAAAGTTGCTTAGCTGTCGTTTGTACATGTAAGTACAATACTTTTTTGGCTTTCGTAAAAAAACAGTTCGTTCATGAATTGCTCGCTAGTTTATAGCTGAAATATCATGTATCAACAGTAGATATTTCCCATTAACCGTGAATTGCAAAACATATGCATGATGGAAGTAAATTATTTGAAGGGTTAGCACGAATCAGCACAGTTGAGTATGTATTTCTACTGTATTTACGTCAATACAAAGTGCAACCACAACCACATTACCAAAATGCTGACATATGTAATGCAAGAAATGCTCAGTAAAACTGTAAAAATACTAGTATACACTGTAACTGTATCCCCGCAAGTAAATGTTTCTGAAATATTTTGTTTCACTGTTATAAAGACACACACACACATGTATATATATATATATATATATGTAATTTTGTAAATAATTACCAAGTATTGTTAGAAATAATAATAATAATAATTGAGGCTGCTTTGGCATTATATAAACCCTAATATTATTGAAACAGTATACAAACAGACAACTTTTTCTTTCTAAACAACTAATTATTGGGAAAAGGTGACAACCAATTCAAAATGGAGCAATCATTCACGCTTGAATTTTTCTTTTCTTAAATAACTGATCAGAAGAGGCAGTGTAAACCTGTGAGAAAAGTATCGAATATATTACTTGGTTATCTGAAGCAAATTAGATGAAACTTGGTTTTAAGCAATTACATTATGGCCTAATAGGAGTAGCAGTCGCATTGGGTACTCCCAATGCGCAAATCACAGACAGATAAATTGAGGCAAGAATGCAGAAAAAAGTTATTAGCCAGCGGTGTTGATATTTTGATTGGTTTAACCAAATACATGCAATTACCAAAATCATCCTTGCTTTTGCAATTTATAGTGAAATAAGATCATACGACATCGACTTGTGAAGAACGATGAAGTTAACAGAGAAAAGACACGAAAACGATTTCCTGGACATTTGCCGCAAAAAGAATCCCCCCCCCCCCCAAAAAAAAAAAAAATGGCAAAGCAGAGGCGACAACATAACACATACGGATTGTGGTAAACGAGGTGAGGGGCCTTGTAGTGCGCAGGTTATATTGAGGTGCTCGTAACAGGTATATTTACGATAGCATCATGAAAACATGGGTTAAGCTAGATCACAATCACATATCTGGGGCTCGGAACAAACAGTAATTATGTTTATAAGGCTTGAGCTTTATTTATTTTTTGCATACTATGCACCACAGGTATTTTGTGTCCTGGCAACTTTTTTGTTATTCTACAATATCCAAAATTGGCTGTGACGCAAGAACAACGTTTTTGTTACTTGCCAAAAATCGCAATTATATTGGTCTGCTGGTTTGTGCGTTTGGCATTGGTGAGTTTGCGGTCAACATTTTTTCGTCCTGGGGATAGAGGCCACGATTTTAGATATTTTTGTTTCAACATTTTTGTAGATTGATAATAGTCTCAAGATGAAATGATGTGATTTTCATGAGAATCAGATTACAATTTGCAAAATTTTATAGAGTATTTTAGAATTTCGATCTCTCATTCAAGATAGACGTGTGCGAAGAGAGAGTGCATGAAGTGTTAGACACAATAAAATTGATTGCACCTGTCATTTTTATGTAATTTAAGACAATCAATGAATACTATTGTAAACTGTTTACAGTACTTTGATATCAGAGTGATCCATAAGCAACTTCCACGGGCAACACATTCATCATGCAACAAATGTAACACAACAGTTTTGGTACGTTTTCCGGAGATCAACTACTATCGACACGTTTATTTCTCTGGCTGAGACAGCATGGACAAACCAGCTATCAGAATACAAACTAGTCTCATATATACTATACATGAGATGAAGCACATAAGAAAATACCAAAGAGATATTGAATCCAATTAAGACACGTTTAATACAGACCTTTAACACAATTAAACTGAGACTGATTTGAAACGAAACCGTGAAAGAAGTAACACAATCCTTTTACAACTGAGAGCATCCTTTAAAACTTGATTACAGTTTTTTTTTCTGATGAATAGAATACATTTACAGATTCATTTTTATTTAATCATTGGTAGTTTGGAATATTGCACATACTGTGCTGCTGGACCAAAGGAATGCGTGTAATGAGTCGCATTTTCACATTACACAATAGAAAAATAATTTTAATGGACTTGATATGTATCTTCTAATATTACAAGGGTCTCAAGTATAGCCTGTTACAAAAGCGAAGAAGAGAGTTTTCAGCAATTTTGTACCAGATTTAGAGCGACCCGCGTGGTACGAGAGAGCAGCCCGGCCATAGGAGCCTGGGCACGCATAATTTAGTAGACCACAAACATGCAAAAAACAGCACCATGCCAATTTTGCGAAAAACTGGGCCCCATAGATGCTTATATAGTTTGCAAGTCCTTGCTCTAGCAATTTCATTTATTCATTCATTTAATCATTTATTTGCAGTATTTATTTATTTATCCATCTAGCGGTGCTATTTCAAACACTCAATGCTTTATTGACAGATTTTACAACACAAGGGAATTCACGTAAATCTTCATCCAAACTTGCCACTTGTCACTGCAGAAACATTTATGATCTTTTAAATGACGACATGCAGTAATTACGATGTTGTAGAATCATGACGAGTTCTTTGTTTGACTGGGACTTCCTTTTCCCCGCTTATTCTTTCTGCCAAAGCTGATACACTGATAAAATGTCATGAAACTGAATTACATTGGTTTAATTTGACATAGTGGCTTATCACTTAAAGACAATGGGATCAAGATATCACTCTTATCTTACACCTTTCAAGTAATCTCGTTATCAAAGGAAAAAGAATGAAAGACGTACACCGTGGTTTAAAAAAGGTAAAGGACATGCTCAAACTGGGCAGTTAATTCAGATATATTAAATGGGGTTTCATTGGGCTACATCACATCCTTGAAAAGAGAAGAAAAAAAACTAAAATCTGTGATGATCTTTCACCGAGTAATTTTCATTCTAATAACGTAATAAGAAGAAATTGACAAACTGACAAAAATTGAGATAACTGCATATATATACCCGTTCCTGGGTTACTACTAGGTTCCTCCTGACATGTACCGGTATAATAAAAATGGAATGACAGGCTATTTTAATTATAAAAAGGCAGAAGGGAAATACTCGACTTCAAAAAGCTACGTGGTACTGACACAATTGAGCATTTACATAAAAAAAACGTTCCTTTTGGTATCGATACAACTTATGAATCTTGAACAAGATGACTGCTGTCACTTTCTTGTCCCATTTGTCCTATTCCTACATGCGGATCAAGATGTGCCGAGCTTCTGAGTCAAACATTGCACCCACCGCTAAAGTTAAAAGGGGAATAAAACGTGTGGCGATACACAGAAATGAGTGGTAAGTAAAAGCCACACAGAGAGACCATACATCATTCACTTTAGTAGTCTGGCACCTTGCAAGATTCCCTAGTAAATCTAGTATGCTTCAGTCATAGTGTAGATTTAAGTGTAGGAAAAGGCGTCAATTGAGGGGAAAAGCTGAAAGTATGACCCGTGTTTTCAGTTGGTGTGTGTGTG
>NW_019775969.1:744009-788958 GCF_001039355.2 Lingula anatina
GGGGGGAGGGGGTGCGTTTAAAGAGCGCAAAAAAAAAAACGAAATCGATTTACATTTAGGCTGGTAGTCGAGCGTAAAAATTGGTTTTGTGTTAGTGTCAGTTCCCAAGTGGCAGTATAATCGGCTTTTAGAGCTTATGCAATCAGCATAATATTGGGGAAATAAGTGAAATGTACGATATGCAGCCGGCAGGTAGGTAGGTGGGCCACGCTGTTGGTGCTCACGTAGTAAATAGGGCTAAAAGGAAGGTTGTGGCAAAATATTACCCTATAATTTAACAAATAAAAATCTCCAATGTGACAATTTTTTTGTTTGTTTTTTTCTAAGTCGCATTTATGTACATATACACAAACAGGCTATACCGGTATAGTCGGTAAGATAAGGATTGAGGATTGGTATAATTTTATCGGTATTGTGCGAGTCCAAATGTGACGTCGTTCTACAACGAGTGGAATTTGAGATCAATAAGATTCTATTGGGATTATCAAAGATAACCATCCAAAGTTACCCTTGGCCCCATGATGCCAGTCACAGGTGTAAGACCAGAACAGAGCCTCTCGGTGCCACAATGCAACCCCGAGACTGAACTTGAACATAGGACAACATCGTAGCAAGCGTGTTTACTTATAATGTTGTTACTGCGTGACGGCATATCGTCCATTTCACTTCAGTCAGTTGAGTCGTCTGCACCTTTCATCAAAATCGTCGTTTAACGTTAAGGAAACACCCAGTAGGCCGTCGTTTTATCTTTTTAATTCTCTCTTAAACACTCGACTTTGATCACAATGATTGACTGATGGCTGGCATTTAATGTAGGAACACAAAAAAAGGAAATAGCTTCCTACTTGCGACTAAAACCAGAAAAGACCTTACTGGATAATTGACAGTCATTTAAAACGAATATACCTTCTCTTGTTTTGAAATGACACATTTTACTGGCGCAATCCCGACTGTAAGATAACTTATCAGTATACTCTTCCCTTTTGAACAGTTGTTAATTAAATTACAAAGCAATATGCTATTTTAAAGAGAATGACGGATATAATTTGACTAAGACACTTCCATAAATTGCCAACACAGCAATAACAATATATTGCAGTTTGCCTCTCTCCTTCCTCCAGCCTGTAACTAGAAGTTGTCATTTTTCATTAAATGCGTTACCTGCCGTTTGTGGTTCTGTCGATTTTCATACAAAGTGATTGTATACAAACGACATAATCGGACGCTATACCTAAAAACTTAAACGACGATTCAGTTTCGATACTACTTCCTAGGCTTGAAACAATCGATTCTAAATGTCAATCAGCATTAAGCAGGAACAGACTTACAAATCTTGGGTAATTTCTTTCAAAGGCGAATTCACCGCCGACTTCTTCCTGTTCATCAGAAAGCCATTACACAAGGATTGCCAATGACGTGAATCAATCTCAAAAGGGTTTGCTTTAGCTAGTTAGTATTTCGCTCCAAATCGCGGGAAATTGCCAGGCCTACGCATCATTTGGGGCTGCGTTACACCAGCGTCTCAATTGAATGAGGACAATGGGTGCCAGTTGGCATCCTTGATACCATTTTGAAGATACAGTGATCACGGAGACACATTGCAAGCATGATTATACGAAACAAATATACAATAAAATCGTTAGTTATCGGTGCTACCCAGCAGCTGTCGGTGTAAGTTGTATAAAATATCCATCAAAGCGACCAAACTTAACTTTCTCAAACTAATTCATAGGACTTTCTTCGAAGTTAGCGGTCCCTAGATTGAAAATTTTGTATGAAGAGCTTAGCGACGCTGACAAGATGTTACCCCTCCATCCCTCAGTAATAACACCTCAGTGACCACTAGTTGTGTGATCTTGTCAATTAGTAGATGCATAATGATCATCAACACCCAGAATTAGAAATCGTTATTCAGAATAAAATTTTATTCCAAGATTATCAGCACCATTACTCCGTTTAAGTATAAGGAAAATACAAAGTTACGGCAATGACCGTAGCGGTGTGTTAGTGAAGCAATGCACTGCTGTAGTAATTTTGTTTTTCAACTTATAAAATGAAAATACAAAAACATATAATCAAATACAAAGTGTTTTCCCCACTCCATTCATAATTCCAAAGCAGAAATACGTCCTTTGACTTTAAATTACATGACAATTGTCACGTTAAGAATGGACCACCATTTAAATAATAGCCCAAGATATATTTAATGACATACATGTCTGAGTGGGTCAATGCATGTTAAAACCATGACTTTCCTAAAACTGACTTAATCTAAACCAAGTTTCAACCACATACTGAGTTTTAACCAGGTGAGGTCTAGTATAGGTTAAGCCCATGCTCTTGATGTAACATCTGTCTTTAATGCTTTTTCTCCATCTCAGGTATTCTGTGACTTCCATGCATCAACCTTGCAGAGTGCTCTCTAGTTCCCCAGATTCTTTTAGTTCCTATTAAAAGACATAGATTAAATCAAAATAAATACTGTAACAGTCACATTACGTCTTTAGGCCAATTATGAAAAAGTGCTTTGTGTGTAATTAAAAGAACAGCTTGTGGAATTTTTATAGTCTTATATCTTCCTATTTTCTTCTCCAGGTCTGTGCTTGATCCTAAGTAAATGCAAGTAACTGTTCATAGGCGTTATGCAACAAATTGGTCCCTTTTAACACACAAAATTCAAACTGTGCAACATTTCTGTTAAAAATAGAAATATACAAAAACAGAATCATACTCATTGTAGCATATGCTACCAAGCGAGTAAGAATAATCCACAATTATAATTATACTACTATATAATATATATTGCTCTGCAGCATAATGAATTTTCATTTCATCTACAACTTAACAATGTACATTGAACTTTATTTATAATTCACCATTAAAAGCTACCAAATAAAAAAACTCAACATTAACCATTGTTTTGTTTTTATTCCAAACAAGTCTACAATATAATGAATGAGGTCTTTTTCTATATCACTAACATCTGATGACTATGAAGAGGTATGGAACGGCTACTAAATATCTTTTAGCTGAAAAGGTTTTACCTTTACAATATCCAAACCCCCAATAAGTTCTCCATTGACATAAAGTTGTGGGTAAGTTGGCCATTCTGAGTACTTCTTCAGTCCTTGTCTTACTGCTTCATCCTCCAAGATGTCAAATGTACTGTATTTTACCCTGTACATAAAACAAAAGATTAACATATCTCATTCAATTTTAAAATATTCTCCAAATTCTGAAAATAATTAAAAATTCATAAATAAGCCAGTTAATATTCACTGATCCAAGTTTAAACAAAGTTAATTACTTATGGTAAAATGAAAAAAATCTTATAAAGACCAAGTCAATTCATGTCCACGCTATTTATGCATTATAAGTGCAGTTGATCCTGAACAGATACAACTGTGTATAATAAATGAAGAAAATGCACTGCTTTTTCTTAAACAGCAGATTTACAAACTACTGGCTCATAGAGGAGGCCCCTCTGTAAGTTTGTATAATACCTGGCTCATTCCCAAAGTTCATTGACATAAACAACTCTCATTTATTTACACATAAAACTTTTACCAGGCATGTCAAGTATTAGAGGAACACAGGTTTCTTCCACAATCAAAGACACTAATTGGAGGTTTTTTTAAGAGATTAAAACATATTACTCTTTTTTATCTAAATATCTCTCAGCTAAAAAGGGACACAGTATGAACATGAAGTTCTAGCTTAAACTATCTGAAGTGTCTTTCAAACTCCAAAGTAAATATTTACATTGCTAAGGTCAAAATTTTTTTTTTGCTTTATTTCTCTGGTATTTGTCCGAATTTTATAAAATTTAATCTAAGAGCAATCAGTTTCATTTCAGACATACTTTGAAGCTGGAGAATGTAACTTTCAGTCTACCAATGTATCAAACAAAGTACTTTTTTAATATTTCCTTTTTGGACAATAAGCAAAGTTAACAGGAATTCAGTGGAAAAATTACCACAGGCATACATCATAATATTAACGTTAACTTATGATGGAACTTTTAAAAATGCACAGATGGAACTTTTAAAAATGCACACATTAAATGTAAGATATTGGTTTGGACACACTCTGGCTTAGATTCTTTGAGAATATAAATCCCAGTGACTTAAAATTGTAATTTCAGATGATTGAAATGTTTCATCTGACACAATAAAGCAAATCTTTCAATTAATCTGATGACCATGATTCCAGATCAGTCACTGACTGCAGCATTTTATGCACAAGTTAAGCTGAAGTTAAATGTAGCTTTCAATAAAAGTTCCTTACACTTGTAAACTAAAATTATTTGTAAAATAAGACCAATTTTTATAAGTTTTTTAAAGAGACGCCAATATGAGACTGCAGACTTCAATCCAATACTTACCCTGCATCCTGCAGTACAGCAATCATCTGCTTGCTGAAGCCACATCTTGGCTGCTCCCTGTTCCCTTTCATGAACAGCATTATTTTGTCCTTATTTATTAAACTTTTTAACCTGGAAGGAGCATGAGGTAGGCATTACAGAAAAAGCAAGACCTTGTGTTTTTTTTTCATAGTGAAAGGAACCAGTCCATTATTTTATCTAATGGTTTGTTTCCTTTATTTAACACATAGTAGGTGCTATTTAAGTATTTTTAGCAAATCTGGAAATCAAATCACTAATTTTATTTCTCTTACAGTTTTCTTAGAGCACAGTTAGCTGAGCCATATCATACAACAACTGAAAAATAAAGCATGTCCACCGACTCTCAGACAGCAATAACTTGATTGTCAGCATTAAGTAACAATTTTTTCTTAGGTCAGCTGCAGTGGCACAAATAAAATCAACATAACTGTTGGCATAATTTGTAAACGTTTAAAACAATTGTAACCAATCTAACCTGTCTTCTAATTTCTCCGCCTTAGGAAGCTGACTCTCTAATTCCCCCGTCTCAACCAATTCTTTGACGATATCAAGGCCTCCTAACAGTTCTCCATTGGCATATAGCTGAGGATATGTTGGCCAGTCAGAAAAAGTTTTCAGTTCTAAATATATGGAAATATTTCAATATTAAATTTGAGAACAAATGAGTTAGACATTTATATCAATTCATCTTTGTTAGATCATTTACTATTGGTAGCTATTCCATTCCACTGGAGCTGCTGACCTAAAAGAGTGTTCTTACACACACTGATACCTTTTGGCTAGGTGCTGGCTGATAAAAAAAACCATAACACCAAACGGTGAAAATTTCAACAACCCATACTTTGGTATGGCAGTTTATGTAAGTATGCAACATAAAATTTCATGCACCTTGGTTTATTATCTTTACCTATTTGATTATAAACCCAAACATGCATGAATACTGTATAATCTGTATGAGACTAGAATACACATATACATGTACCTTGCCTTACTGTTTGATCAGACAAAATGTCAAAGGTACTGTACTGCACTCCATGTTGATTTAAAATGTCCACTATCTGTCTGCTGAAGCCTATAATATAAACAGCAACCATAAGACAGCATGTGCATTAAAAATAACCCTGTAAAAAGTGTCTGTTGAAAAATTGATTGGTAAATTGAAATTCTAGCAATAGCTTAGTCTGAGCAAAACTTGAAATTTATCCAGCCAATCACCTGATATTCCACACATAAGACAAAAGTTAACTTGAAGTAACTGACAATCAATAGTTATCATGAGTCATAAGACAAAATTATAATATACAGTTCAAGTAGCAGATCATAAGCAACAGAACCCACCACATCTTGGCTCTTGTGGATTGCCCTTCATAAACAACATCACTGGAGCCGCATTGATCAACTTCCGTAGCCGAACTGTTATGTCCTACAATGAGAGTTCACTAATCATCAATAAAATGTCTATCAATGTTATCATATGCAAGCCCTTCATCTCTTCATAAAAAAGAATGTGAGCAACCATATTTATAACACCAAAGCCTTTAAAAGAGTGAAACAAAAACGTTAAAGTCATGCTAATGAGCAACCATCAAACAAGAATACTACATTCATAATAATTCAGAGTTACCAAAATTTTGATTAAAACCACCTTCTCATGAAATAAAATTATGATCACCCTGTCCTTCTACCACATAAGCCCAGATACAAAACTGACTACATATGTGGCAGCTGTTACCTCTTCTGGAGCAGGTAATGCTGTAGCTGCGACTGAAGCATGGTGCTCTACTTTTTTGGTCAATTCTGGAGCATTGGCACCATTGAGTCGGTCTACTTCTTTCTTGCCCTACACAATAAGAGTTTACATAATAACCACCCACTAATTTAAAAGCATTTCTTATTGAGTATACATAAGATTTAATAAACACATGCATAATAAACTGAAATGTTCAGCAGTATATCTGACTATCACTAAGCTATTTTGTATGTTGCTATTTATGTAAACCTTAAAAATACCACTGTTTAAAGAACATATAAAAAAGTTTAATTAACTTTGAATCAAACAAATTGGCACATAGCGACTCTGGTAAGAAAAAGGACAAGTGGTGAAGAGATGAAATACTTAAAAAATGCTAAAACATAAACATACTCTTAAAAAAACAAATACTGGAACAGCTGATATTCCAAACTTCTCAGACACTTCTGGTGCTGATTCTGCCTCCAACTGGAATAATAATTTTCAATATAATTTCTAAAATTAATTTGAAAAAAAAAAATTAAATAAAAACTTTGTATAATGTAGATTGAAATGCAAGTTTCATTTATTAAGATAGATTTACAGGGTTTCTATTAGCTTTTCATACAGTCAAAAATTGAAACCATGAAGTCATTTCTAAGCCATAGACATTAGTGTAATTGCACTTACTTCAATTACATTTCATTTACAAGTTCTATTTACCTTTACAAATCTGACATTTATAAACCTGGTATCCTTTGTTAATTCATCCAGGACATCATTCATCTGTTTGCACTGTGGGGCCCAGTCAGCACTAAAGTGAACCACAACCAGACTGCTGAAATGACATAAACACATTGTTTACCGACTTCAACTACATGTACATATGCATTATTGAATAGATCTTACATTAGTACAGTGCAATGCAATTATCCTGTTTGAGTTTTTACAACCATAAACGTGTTTTATTTCACTGTAATGGAAACTATGTTTTCATTAATCATGACAAAATGCAATACAAAATGCAAATCAAAATGCAAATGAATGCTAAATGCACAACTTCATCCATGTTTATTATTTAGCTTTTGGGTAAGTACATAAGATGTCATTAAATTGCAAATTTTAGAAGATTAACTGGCAAGGTTATATTCAGGAATTGACAGACTTGCAACTAAATTTCTTCCGCAAGTATCAACCTTTCTTTACGTGAGGACGGCGATAATTTCTCTACCAGTATGTCCTTGCACTGTTACTCCACCACATCATTATTCCCCCTAACAACATTATTACATTACTTGGCATCCTTCCCCTCCCCTAATAAGAAATCTTATAACTTTCAAGTCCTGATATTAACAAATAACTTTTAATTCATGTTTTACGTATTGCATTTTAAGGAGTATTTGCATTTGTGAAGAGTAACACTGTATGGGGAGTAGTGGTGTGGGGGGAGTACTACATGTAGTAAATGGGGCCGTGGCAATAGTCCAAAGGTTCAGTAGTCTGAAGGTTCATTGGTCCAAATGTTAACTAAAAAACCTTCAGCCCAACGAACCCTTGATTGAAAACCAGTGAAACGGTTACAATTTCAGACCAATGAACCTTTATACTCAAGGAAAAAATATATGCGTTCACCTCTATTATTTGTAATTTTCTTTACATAACGAATTGCCCTTTTTTTATCAAAATATGGCCTGATTCTCAAAACACAATACTAAGAAGCTGCTACATAAATTTTCATATTGGTAAAAACTGTTGTACAGCGGAAGTTTATGCTTGCTCAGCAGTTATGTAGTACAAATATGCGTGACACTGACGGGGGGGGGCGCTGGGCAGGTCGCTCTTTTCATTGACGTCAATCTGGATTTTCTACCATAAAAAAACACTTACAGATAATCATAACAACCTGAAAGATAAAGCAAGCACGTAGCCAAACATTGAGGCATCAGACACTTACTTTCCAGTCGTATCAATGAATTTTTCGAAATCTTCTGAAGACGTGATGTCAACACTGGAGGCTGCCATATTGGGTGGAAAATAAAAGAAGGATTTGTCTAAAGTAAGGAACGAGCGGTAATTTTTTTTTAACAACTCGCGAAAAAAAAAGAATCCAAAAAGCATTTATATAATTGGTCCACGTGAATAAACTCTGAATACCAATACATGATGAGAACTTTTATTCTTTCAAAAGGAACCCAGATGGCTTTAAAAAAGAATCCAAAAAGCATTTATATAATTGGTCCACGTGAATAAACTCTGAATACCAATACATGATGAGAACTTTTCTTCTTTCAAAAGGAACCCAGATGGCTTTAAAAATGTATGTGCATTGCAAATGTAATTTTGCACTTGGTTTATGGATAAAATGAAGATAATTATTGTCTACATCACTCATTCCTTGTCTACATCAGAAACAGCAACATACACTTAAAATGTGCAAGGGTATGGTTGTGTTTGGGGGTAGTAGGTACTGCACATAGGTTCAGCCTTCTGGTACATTTGATTATTGTGATGTATACAGACTCAGAGAATACCTGTAGCATTTGCTAACTGCTGTCATTAGGTTTGTTGCATCCACAGCTGGATTGCAAAAAATCAAAATTTCTTTGATTACATATCCAATAAATCTATTTATTTTTCCCAATTCAGACCTTAAAACAATAAAACCCCTCAAGCTAAATTAAAAATGGTACAAAGCATTACATTGTAGATCCAAGTGCTGGGAAAGATCAAGCAATGATTCTTAAGTAGAAAAAACTTTTTCAGGAAAAATCCTAGGGAAGTACGCTGTTTTCAATCCCTTGCATGTGTGTTCTAATTGCATATGTGGAATATTAATTTGATTTTTTTGACATTTTTAAACATTACATCAACATGAAAAATAAATTAAAGCATTTATTCTCCCAAGGTGGAATATACACTGTATAAATATAAAATCATTTGTAGTGTAAGTTCTTCAATTTTTTTGATGTAAATTAAATTGTATGTGTGGTCACTTTTTAGGTTTCTCTTCACATACTGCTGTATTATCTTTAAACATTCAACACCAGGAAGTTTAACAATAAAACCATGAAGAAAATTATTGGACTTTGTCCATGATGAGACTTAAATGTATTTTACTGCATTATCTTCTCTCAAATTGCCCCCCAAAATCTACATAATACCTTTATATAATAATATAAAAAACTCTCATTTTACTTTTCAAATAATCACAAACTGAATTACAGGTGAGACCTCCACTAAACTGTTTGACTGTCCAATATTTTAATTCTATCAAACATGGCCTTTAATCTTTTCCAAAAATAGCTTGATTTGTTTTCTTTATATGTCACATATAGAACTGAAAGATGATGCTGCATCATTTTTCTTAATATTAATATAAATTGGGATTACGCAGCTCTTTCATTCTTGATCATCTAGAGATGTCAGAACTTGTATGCACTTTGTGTCCATACTACACTGTAGTAAAATCTTGTACGGTCTTGGGACAGAAAAAGAAAAATTAATCAATCAAAAATTACAAATTGTTGTCAATGGTTTTTCTTTTTTAAATAATCAAAAACTGAATTATGGGTTAGACCTTCAGTCTACTTCCTCTTGGTCAACTGTTTGACTGTCCAAGATATTTATCAAACATATCCTTTAATCTTTTCCAAAAATAGCTTGATTTGCTTTCTTTATATGCCACACCACATATAGACCTGAGAGATGAAGGTGCATCATTTTTCTTAATATTAATATAAATTGGGATTACACAGCCCTTTCTTTCTTGATCGTCTAGAGATGTCTGCAAACTTGTATGCACTTTGTGTTCATACCAGTTACAACGTGTACAGTCTTTGGACAGTAAAAGAAAAATTAACTGACTGTTGTCAATAGCTTCTTCCAAATTCTTAATTTCTGATTTACCACCATCTCCATCTCGGTTATCATAATAACCCTTCAACTTCCTCCCAGCAATGTCCACCTTTTCAAAATATTCCAACAAATCTTCTGCTACTGATCTGTCATCATGATGGTGACAAACAAAAAAGTCATATTTATATTTAGGTGCAGAAGTGTGTGCAGCAGCTGACATGCTTCCCACTACCCTGGAGCCTGCATATTCCTGGTAACTTCACTACCACCCTGTAACATGTAGTAAAAAAATCAAATTAATATTCCACATATGCAATTAGTACATACACATGCAAGAAATTGAAAACAGTGTGAACACTTCAATTGACTGATGATAAGCATGGTTACATAGGTGATGACAGATTGACCACAAAATAGTGACATCAAGTGTCCTGAGCAATTTTAAGTTTTGTCAAAATATCCCCAGGAAGTGGATCCTTGATTAAAGCACCTGTTATGGAATCCCTGCAACCCCAAAGCAATACTTGTCAGATGAGATCGCAGACGGAGTGAATACCTGGAGGAAATCTATTGCTACTTCTAACTCTTGTTTTTTCCCGAATTGTGCAGGCCGTGGACAGTAAAACAGTGAAACTATAATATAAGATAACAACCGTTGATATGGGCTAGTGATAATGTCTAATGATTGGTTTCTTGCTCCACGAGTCCACTAATATTTCATGTGCAGGTTGGACCGTTTGGACGTTGCCAACTAACGCCACACTCTTCAGACCTGTAATTTTAACATCACGTCATCTGAACATATAACAGTAAAATCCCCTGATGGTACACTTGCATATTGTTTCCGCCTATAACAGACTCGTTGCGAATCAGCCCTGGTGGCTTTGCTGTAGTTTGTACATATAGTTTCGCATATATTTTATATAATCAATCTGAATTGTATGCTACAAAATATATGAAAGCAAATCAAATTTATTTCATGCAGATATTATTGTAAATTTACTAATATTTGATAATTGTCGTATTCTCTTTCTTAGTATATATTTGTTGAAAAACGAATCACATACACTGTAGTCTACTGAAAAGGGGATTCCCCGTGCGAAGGAAAAATCCAAAATCCTGGCGTTATTTACGCGCAAGGAAATCAGTTTCTTGTTAAATGAGTGCCATAATCTTCTAGTTGACGAGGGGATCTACTAAAATCACGAAGGTATGTACTATAATTGACGCTTTAAGCTTGTCTGTTACAATGAAGTTAAAACATCAACACAGTGGCTTTGAGAACTGAATCATCGTCATATGATTGGGAAATTCCAGACTGACGTTCGATCAAATTTGCCAAAAGACTTCAAAATTACACAGGGTGCGGTAGGTATTATTATCATTTTTGTCAAGCTTGTCTCAATCTTAACATGTACCTTGATACTCAGTAGTTCAAAACACACGAAAATTCATCTGGTTTCCTTAGATTATTTGCACTAGAAAAAATCCCGAAAATCAGCGCTGTATATACATCAAAACAAAATAATACATATACATACTGTCCAAAGTGGTGATGTATTCACAACACTATCAGTGACAAAGTGTGTAACATACATGTGATGAGAAATTAGAAAAAAAAGTTCATGAGCCCAAACCAGAGTTATTTTGGTTTGCTGAACATCATTTCACAATTATCCATTACAAACATTACAATATCTTTTGTCTTACATGTAGCACATACTACTAGTGTAGTAATGCAGAAATCAAAAAACGTATATAAGATTGTTAAAGCATTATTTTTCTTGTTACTACAGTTGAAGTTGATCAGAAGAAAAATTTACATTACATATAAAAGTTGGAAAACCTTTTATCCATGGCTTAAGGTAGTAATTAACACGGGTAGCTATCTTCTAAACCGCCCAAGATATACCAACATGTTACATATCAATAGAAAGCTTATTTCAACAGCTCTTCATTTTATATTCTTATTTTATTATGTAATCGTTACGTAATGAGATATAATGCTTAATAGGTGTGCTCAACATGATCTTTACACCTTAAAAACTAGAAGTCCACTACAAATGGACATGTGTAGACAGCTTGACTCGTGAGCCCTCATTGGGATCAACAAGAATGCGCCTCAAATTAGCGATATGTGTTAAATTAGCAGAGATATCAAAATAAACCTGGTTTCTAGTGCAACGAGACCCCCTAGCCTAACTAAAGTACACGTAAGTTGAAAATGGAGCTGATGTTATGAAATCCCAGACACATAATTTCAGACAAACCTTAGATCTAATGAATGAATGCCAGCTTTTATCGGTTGAGAGTTCTAATTAATTTTGACACTGGTCTAAATCGTTCTCTTGAAGCCATAAAATGAAGCGGAGAAATCAGCCTTTTAGTGCTCCCCGGAGATTCCAACGTTATATAATCAGTGAGCTGCATTGGCAAGCTGAGAAATTTAGTTATTTATACTGGTTCAGCCCTCTACTCACTGCCTATGTAACTGTCACTATGTCTTTCATCCATTTTCAACATTATTATTGAACATTTTCAACCGGAGGCCCCCTCCATGCATTGACAGCAGCCACCATGTTAGTCTTGACGTCAGCCTTCTTCACCACGTGGCACCTAGGGGGAGTGCCTTTGCCCATATACCTCTCATCTATATGTCTGCTTTTTAAAGCTTTAATAGATCGTCAAAATTAAGTTCACTGATAAATTCAAAATGAAAAGTATTGTTTGGCAAATGAAAGCGGGACGTAACTCACAGAATGTGACAGGCTTAGCAGCAATCTAACACAGGAAATATACAGCTGCACAGTGGAGCTGCCAATCAAACACATATATGGACAAGTGTGACCTACTTTACAACTCAGACACGCTACCACAGGGGTAAATCAGCAATTAGGCTAAAATTACGGGTTTATTTGTAAACTTCCATTATTTTAAGATAGGCTGATATGTAGTTGATATTTCATCTATCTAATACTGACAAATTCAGAAAAACACCCAAATTTTGACAATTTACTGTTAATTACTAACTTAACAGATATCATTATACAAGAAAAAAAAAAAAAAAACGGCTGATGGAGGCCGCCTTCTGGGTCTTCTGAAAGACAGTCAGTTTCTGAAGTTAACATTGACAGGCATTTAATTTTTTTCTATTGAAAGACAGTCAAAAATTAATTTTGAAGATTTCGTTGACCATCTTCTTATTTTATCTTTGAAGGTCTACATGTACACTGAACAAAAATATAAACAAACGAAACTAAAATGGTCAGTTGAAATGGATAATATTGAAATATGCCCAGGTTGATGGTTTATTTGTGAGTTGATGGATTTGTATTGATCAAGTATATTGGTCTTGTTTCACTTGGCTGCTCCCCGTGACGGTGAGTATACTTAAAGGTTCAGTTTTTTCCACCCATAAGACTAATGGAGCATGACGGAGTGTAGGTCAATCTGCATGACCAATACACAGGCACTCCTTACAGTCTAGGCAATAAAAGGGTACACCAAAATGTGCATTTCTGTCACTTGTCAACATGCCACAGATGTCTGAAATCATGAGGGAGCCTGCCATCGGCTTGCTCAATGCTGGCTTGTGGGTAACAGAAGTTCCAGCATGCCTGAATGTGCATCATTCCACTGTCAGTCGTCTGAAAACATGCTTCAGAGACACTTTTAGCACTAGGAACTGCCTACATGCCCACCGACCATGTGTTACCACACCCGATATGTTGCCCATCCAACACCTGTGGGATGTTCTGGATCAGCGTTCCAGCTCCCGAGAATGCTCACCAACTGCGGGTAGCCTAATACTCTAGGAGGAATGGGATAATATCCCTCAGGCTACTATTGACAACTTAATGATGCCCATGCGCTGCCGGTATACTGCTCTGTGCAAAGCTAATGGTGGCCATACTTGTTATTAATGTCTGTGAACTCAGGATGTTGACCCCCATGGTGTAGTTGATGCCCTAACTCTTGGACTATGCATTTAAACTTCCCGTAATGCTCACAAAGTGATGTCTATTTGTTGAGGAAAATATGCTGTTAATGTTGGCTATATACTCTAGTTCCATACATGAAAATAAATCAACATTTCTTCCGTACGTTTATATTTTTGTTCAGTATATATATATCATGAGACTTATGGTCACATTTGACTACAAAGATTACTTTATTTTCAATAAATATGCATATTGATAAGTCAAAGCATGTATAGGTAGATAGATAGATACGTGTGAATGCGTGCAGGTGTGTGTGGGGGGAGGGGGCAGTGGAGGATGGGCCAACAAAGATAATTTGGAAGACTCAAAAATATCCCTGGATCCACACCTGAATAACATGGGTCAAAATAGGTGAATTGTTTCAAAGTGAACACAGATTATCATAAAAGTATACTCACTCTTTGACTCTCCTTTACTAATATGTTTTTTTAGGTCAAACATTTAAGTGTTTTTTTATATTATGACCTGTTTTTATTTTTCTCATTACAATATTTAAATGTTATTTTTTTAAATTTAAATCAGTAGACTTGTAGCAGTAATGGGTACATTGCACAAAGAGTGAGTGCATTTTTGGGAAACCCTGTATTATATTATATTTGATATGTTAGGTAAATGTTATAAGGACAGTTCTGGACAGTAGCCATCACTTGCTTCTGTGTTAATCATATTGGCTTTCTTTTAACTAAAAGTTTCAGTATTTTGGTATGCTGAACATGAGACTATTGGCACATGTACAATCATTGCAAAGTGAAATGAAATATTGAACCTCACAAGTGTTCAGCTAGTTAATCAGGGAAGTAAAGGTAATATGTATATTTCAAGCTGCTTTTACTTTCATAAATTGTATGTACATGTAGATGAAATTTTTCTACTCTGGGTTTTTACCAAACTCTTCACAATGCAAAAAATAAATAATAATAATACATAATAATAATATATTATTTAAGAAAATAAAAGCAAAACAGTTTTCCATTTCTCCCTCCATTCACTCCTGTTCTGAGCGCCAGGATAGTTTTTGAAAAACGGCACTAATTCCTGGGTGCCAGAATCGCTTTTGAAAATGACAAGAATGATAATTCTGGTATTTTGTGTCCCTAGCTAACAGTACCGATCATTATCTAGCACCTTGGACCATACACATAGTGATGGGTTGAAATTACATGTTCATCCCATGGGTAGCAGTTACTGACATTTACCTTTTATACAATATGGTAACTGACACAGTGGTCATTGGGAAAAGATAACGTAGGGCCTAGCAACAAACAGACAACTTCCTTTCAAAAATGACATAATTTCATAAAATTCGAAACATCTGGAATTTCTGAGCAACTTCCATTTCATAAATTTCGACACCAAAACAATAATATCCTTTTTTGAATTAGTTTCTTCTGTATGAAATTCATGGTACATTACCATAATAATACCGTAATCTAATGTAAAGAGAACTGGATTTGCTTTAGATTGTTTAAAAGAATACTTGAAGTAGATTGAATATATTTCATTTTCATTTTAGTGGTTTGTACATGTACTGTATATAGTCTAATATGATATGTTAAATAAAATGCTATGGTATTTGTCATCCTTAAGCATTCCTTTATGACCTCCATCAAGTACCTAGGTTATGGTTTTGGTTCTGTTAGTCTGTTAGCAACATTATGCATGAAGTACTAGTAGTCGGCCAGTTTTGTAGAAATGTTCAAGATAGATCAGAAATGGGTTAACTTTTTTGGTGATGATCCATTAAGAAATTAGGATTAGTTAATAACGCAATAAAACAGCTATTGTTTTTTCTTTTTCTTTTATGCTCCAAAGGTGCCTTAACTTTTATAGTCATTTTTTTGTAATTATAGGGAAGATGTCTAGTGTGAGGTGTACCCTTCCCATGCAGGCAGGCATTTGTGATAGTGGAGAGAAGGAGGAAGGTGAGGATAAAAGCAATGGTTTGTGGACAATACCTTTTTCAGTGATAAAAAATAGAAAATGCACAAGTGTTAAGATCTAAGAAATCTCTTTTCATTTGTTATTACATGTGTGAGTGTGTTTCATTGTAAGTATGCTGCAAAAAATGTTTGAAGGAATCTGACTGTTTGATACTTTACACATTTTGGTTTTAACCAAATGCCATTGCCTGCCTCTGGTCCCGCCATTGCTGTCAACATTGCCATCCTTGTGCATTTTCCATGAAGTGCACTTTCTTTATAAACCCAAAAGGAAAATCAGTTTACTTTTTATTCTGCAACTTGCATGAATGATTCATAGGACTAATAGACAGTTCCAATTAAAAAACATTTTGATTGGATTGTTTTTCTTGAAGTAATGAAGTTTTTTTTACCAATTTTTTACTTTTTTACATATTAGCATTGTACTTGTTACATTTTGTTACTGTTCATAATAAAAGTAGTACAAGGTTAAAATTTGGTGGTGATTTTCTGACCACGCCCTACTTGAACTTGAACTGTACTGCAAAACTACTTACAACAAACATACAAAATCAATTCAGCTGATGCCAAAGCCAACTAAATTCATTTGGGAAAATAATTCTCATATTAAATTTGTTGAGGCCCTGGGTGACATGGAAACAAAACAAAAGGTTGATTACTTTATGTCACAAGCTCTCTCCCCTGAAGAGGCATTACCCTTAGTAAATGAAATATTCACAACTGCAGCTGAAAAGGCTCTTAAATCAAGAAAATACACCTTAGTCCACCCTCCAAAAAACAAGAAAAGGGCAATATGGTACAGCAACGACTTAAAATCTCTGAGGTTCCACTTAAAAAACTTACCAAACTTAGGAGCAAGAAACCCTTTGACAATTCAATCAATGCATCATACTACCAAACATTCAATCGTTATAAGAGAGGATGTAAGAAAGCAAAAAAATAATATAAAAAAGGCCTACTTCAAAAGTTGCAATCCATGGAAAATGCAAATCCCAAATGTTTCTGGAAAGCGGGTAAAGATTTAAATATGGAGTCTACACAAACTGAATTTATTGAACCAAGTGAATTTTATGAGTATTTTTAAAGTCTTTGTGAGGAAACTGAATCAAGTAAACATAACTTTGATAAAGATTTCAAGCTTAAAATAGAAAATAAACTAAGGCAAAGTGAAATAAATTCTCCAGACAGAACTGCACTTGACCATGACATTAGTGCTGATGAGATCATGAGCAATATCAAAAAATTGAAAAATGGCAAATCAACAGGGGAAGACAAGGTAACCAACAAAAGATAAAATCAGGGAAGGATTATCTTATAGATGTAATTGTAAAATTGTTCAATATTATATTCAAAAGTGCTAAGTACCCATCAATATGGAACAAGGCATATATAATCCCTATCCACAAATCTGGTGACAAATCAAATGTTAACAACTACAGGGGAATATCTATAACAAGCTGCCTCGGATTGCTGTACAACTCGGTCCTGTTGAACAGAATTCAAGCATCACAACAAGGGGTACCCTACCTCATCAAACTGGGTTTAAACATGGTCATGGTACTTCAGATAACATCTTTATACTTAAGTCCATTATTACAAAATTTATGAAAGGAAAGAAAAAATTATACACGTTTCATTGACTTTTCAAAAGGATTCGATAGTGTTTGGAGGAATGGACTACTGTTCAAGCTAAGTACTCTAGGAATAAGAGGACTTATGTACAAAAACATTAAGAGCATGTATGAAAACTCCCAAGCATGTGTTAAGACAAGTAGTGGTATATCCCTGGCCTTTAATACAAGACTAGGTGTAAAACAAGGTGACACATTGAGCCCATTTCTTTTTAATATTTTTATTGATGACCTTCTTAGAACAATTGACGGCGAAAGTGCTGCAAGTCCAGATATAAATGGAATACCAATACAAGGTTTACTCTATGCTGATGACCTCATCCTTATGTCCAAGACCCCCAAGGGGCTAAGGCAAAGTTTGGAAATTGTAGAAAATTTTTGTAACAAGTGGAGACTGACTGTAAATGTCACCAAAACTAAAATAGTTATTTTCAACTCAAAATCAAAATCTCACAGTGAAAAATTTTTTTTGTATGGAAAACCAATCCAAGAGGTCAACAAATACATATATGTAGGTCTCCTTCTAAATCGATCAGGAAGCTTTACAGAAACCCAAAGTAATCTCCTCCAACGTGCTGCAAAGGCATTCTTCAGTCTGTCCAAGTCTCTTCCACTTCAGAGTAATGTTAACACATCCTTAAAAGAGAAATTATTTGATACCCTCATTTCCCCAATCCTTACATATTGCTCAGAGATATGGGGCTACTGTGTGTCAACGGATAACTGCCGCACAGAAAAGTTACACTTAAAATTTTGCAAACAAATCCTTGGCCTCCATCAAAACGTATCAAACTATGGTGTATACACTGAACTTGGCCGCCTTCCCCTGTATACCAAAATACAGTTTGCATCTGTCAAACTATGGTGTAAAATTATTCAAATGTCTGATGATACACTAATGAAACAAGCATACATACAAGAGATAAATAGTTACAAGTTACTGACACCTTATGTTCCTCCCGCAATCCACACACTCAGACCAGCTTGTATGTCATGGTCTGAGGGGATCCAAAAAATCCTTTTCACATTTGGCCTTGGGGATGTGTGGCTTAGCAAGTCACCTCCAAAAAACTTCACCACAATTTTCAAACAAAAACAAACTGACCACTTTACCCAAATATGCAATAGCAAACTTCAAGCCAACAGTAAATTGTCTCTCTTCCGTTTACTTAACCAAAAGTGTGAAAGGGCAACTTATGTTGATAAAATAACAAATTACAACACCTTGTCAACCCTTGCTAAACTACGTCTTAGTGACCATAAACTCCACATCGAAACTGGGTGGCACACCAGGCCGAAAACTGAAAGGTGCAACAGAATCTGTGGCCTGTGCACCCAAGGGGTAATTGAAGATGAATACCATTTTATATTCCAATGCCCAATGTACAAAGCAGACCGAGTCACCTTTTTTAGTAAAACCTCAATCGTAAAAGCTGATACAAGATCACCAGACAGTCAATTATGCCATGTATTTAACAGTGCCAACAAAGATACTCTAGTGTCCCTCTCCAACTTTATAATCAAATCGTTGAAGAAAAGAAGTGAAGTGGTTGCTCTGCTTGGTAACTCTTAGCATATCCCTTAAAATGTCAGTGTATGGTCCCACTGTTGTGAGAAGTGACTCGGCAGTGGGACTGAACATGGCACAATATTTATATCTGTGTAATTTATTTACTTATCTGTCTTATGTAAATGTCATTAATCGAAATTATCTATGTCATCAAACTGGCTTTAAACAGCCATGTAAACAGCTATGTAACTGTGGTTTTAAGTTTAAACATATCCTTTTGTGTAACATGCTTATAGTATGTTTATGGTAAATTTATAATCACACCAAAGTTTATCTCATTGCTTAGATAGAATATTTTATGAGTAATTTTACTAGTATGTATGTTCATTATATGAAGATTATTTTTTCATTCACAAATGGCTAGCCAACATAATACCAACTAGAGAAATGGTAATGCACTAATTGTATTGTATCGTCATTAGTATATCATATTGTACAAGGTCATGGCAATCTATTTACCAGTACAGAAATAAATTGAATTGAATTGAATATGTTCCTGAGCTTTACAATGTCATCAACGTTGACAAAACATTTTGTTCACTGTGTTACTTATTAATCTCATCCTTTAATTATTCATAGGACTAAAATGCAGCTCATCAGCTGATTCCATTTTATTTGTAGAATTTATTTCACAAATTGGCATTTTCCCTATGTGACTTTCAATTTCAGTGGATATTTAGCCCTGTGCATTATTTAATATCATTATGTAATATCATTGTTTCTGTCAGTTTTATCAATATTATGTCTGTTTCGATATTTTGAGCCATTTTTTTTTCTTTTTCATTTTTTCTTAGTGATTTTTTATTATAAAACTCACATGAATAAAAAAACTTGGTTTACTGTAAAGGCTGGTTATCCAATTCCTTGGATTGGGTTGACTTTTGAAGTTTTCATATCTTTTTTTTATCTCATTCAGTTTTTTGCATAGATGAAAACATTGAATTTATCTTGATATTTAAATTCTTTAAAAATTGATATCATTTTTATTTTTCAGATAAACAAAAGGGTCATAAAGTGTGGACTTCTGATGATTCAGGTCTGATTATTTAAAGTCTTAGACATGTTGCTAATTTGAAATGTGTGCTTTAAGTTTTTAATAATTTGAGGTGCAATGTAGATCTACATTGTACATTTGTGTTAAATAAGCCTCATAGTGCTTTAAAAGTGAGAGGCTCATTGTTTATATACATATATTGTGTATATTTTAGGTCAAATGGATAGTGGGTTAGAGACAGATGTAGTATGCTCCATCTCCCCCAAGGATGTAGAACCAGATGCTGCACCCTTAAGCCCAACGTCTGCTTTTGCTCCAACCATTCCCAGCCAACTTCCTGCAAAATTCACTCAGTCTTTGTTATCAACCAAAGAGAGCCCCAGTGATGACAAAGAAGATGACACAAGTGGAATCCAACCTAGTGATGATGTCAACAGCTTAGATTCTGGTATACACTCATTAAGTGTTTCTGACATTGATGAGAAAGACTTGCCTCTGAAATTTCGTATTCCACAGTATGATGCCTTGCTGCTCTATGATGAACGAGATAAGACTGATGCTTTGGAGTTGAGGGACATATTGGAGACAGATGACAAGTTACTTCTGAAAGATAAAAGCCACATAAAAATTTGTACCACAGACGATGAGGTTTTCTGTGAAATCCAGTCTGACCTCCAGCAAATTGATACTGCAGTGGAATGTAGCACTTTCATACTGATGTACATGTCAGAACATTTTGTTGGTGACAAATGGTTAGATTTACAAAGAGATGAGATAATAATGACTTGTATTTCTGAAGAAGAGAAAAAATGGTGTGTCATTCCATTGTGGACAGTCCCTAAGAGAAAAGCACCTTTCAAGATTCCATTTGGTTTGCGTTCATTGAGGGGGATTGACATAGGATCAATAGACCAGTATTTCTACAGGAGTGTGAAAAATGTATTTGATGCTAAACTGTCTCAAAAGGAAAAACGCAGAAAGGCACTTGAAGATGAGAAGCAGATTGTAATTGAGAAGCTAAAGCAAAAAAAGCAACTGGCACAGAAACGTCTTGAATTTGAAAGGGAAGAAGAACAGAAGCAACTTGAAAGCGAGGAAAAGTTATTCTATGCAAAACAAGAAAAAGAAGCTCTAGAAGCTGATCATCACAGAAACTTTGAAATTTGGAATCAGCAACTTCAAATGTCAAAACAAATACAAAACCATTTACTACAGGAAGAAATGTTAAAGCAAGATAAAGAAAGAATACAAAAGTGGCACCAAATCAGTATGGAGAAAATTCAGCGTGGTGAAATAACAATGAAAAATCCTTCACTACAGCCTATTCCACCAGAAATGATGGTCTATCAAATGCAGGGGCAGCCATTTCTTCGGCAATACCCAGTGAATCAAGGTCATACTGGATCACACAACATGAATTTATATGGACATCCTCCTGTGCCACAGTACAGTTGTCACTATCCAGCACCACCTGGTCATCCTTACTTTGGGGTTCCAGAACCATTCCCGTATCATGGATCACATGGGCAGCCTTATATGGGACAGTCACAGCCAGTATTGAATCCTGGATTGCAAGGGTATGGAATGCCTTCTCAACAGCCAGGGTACTCGCAATACTCAGGCAGACCCCAGATGCTGGAGTCCCAATTAAGCACAGTGAGCATGTGTCCACCACCTCGGTCAAATCAGCAACAGTGTGAAAGGCAAGAAATACAAAATTCTTCACCAGCAGCCCAGTCATCAAATGTTGGAACCCCTGTGTCAAATACTAAAACCCCAGATAACCAGACAGGTGGAGGTGGAGTGCAGATGGGTCATGGTGATGATCACCCAGTGGTCACTGCATCACATCAAACCAGTGTGTCCCAGCACAATAACATGGCTGCTGCCACTTCACAGGGTGATATCATGGGTACAGAGAGACATGATGGTTCAGATGTGGTGGCTGACTGTTCTCTTACACCTGTCACTTCAACAGGTGTCCTCTCAACAACTGCGACTGCTGGCTCCTTGACATCAGTGGTGCCACCCCCCTTATCTATCACAAGAACCAACAGGGAGCCCACAGAGCAGGAAGATGACAGCATGGTAGAATCCAGTGAGACAGGGAATGGTGGAGATGAGAAGCTTGAAGATTCCACTAAATTGCTTATGGGACAAATATCCTCACCTCCCAAAGAATACTGCCCACTGGCAAGAGACAGAAGACAAGGAGAAAGTGCCCAGTTTGTCAAAAGCAAGAAGAAAATGGGGCTGGATGATGGAGAAAGAGAAATATGTGGTTTTGTGACAGGTGGCCCACAGACTGAAGTCATGGGTGGAGAGTCAGCAAATGCGGGCCATCGTGGAGCCTCTCCAGTAGCTAGAATGAAAAAAAGAGACCCTGGAGCTGATCATGAAGCCACTGGAAGTCACAGAAAAGGAGAAAATTCTTCTTCATATGAAGAATCTGATGGCAAATCAGGGCCACACTCCCACAGGAGTTCAAGAGTTGTGAAAGAGGTTCATCACCACTATTATGGTGCACGACCTGAGACCACTTCTAAAGGTTCTGAGAGGCCTCCAGTAGCCCCTGCCCCTACACCAGCAGCAATTCCCCCACAGCCCCCAACACAGATTATCAACATTTATAACTCTAGTGGGATCCAGATTGGGAATCATAACACTGCGGTGGTGGGACAAAGTCAAGATGTCGTCACTGATGGCCCAGAGTCACCACAGGATGGCCAGTCATCACCAATACGACCACCAGAGGGCCCAGCTTCACCAGACAGTGTCAATGAATGGGACACCACTTTAGACAGAACTTCTGTACAGAAACCTAGCAGTAGCACGTAAGTTTTGTAACAGAACTGCATTATATTTTTTGCAATTTATCTCTAACAAATGTAAATTTGCTTGTTTTTTCATGATAGCATGCTTTATGGTATATAGATACATGTATGTTATAAATTGACTGCACTTCATTTAATAATCCAAGTGTTTGATAAAACATGTTTTCACTTTTTCAAAAAGGTGAATTGTTAATGTAGAAGATCAATATAAGTGTGGTAATTTCCTTAACTTCTACTGCAATATTTCAGTCCCTGCAATAGTACAGTCCCTGGTCAAGTACGCACAACCAGCAGAGGTCCTAATTTACCACCTTTACTTCCAGGTAATTAGCTTCTTCCTAGTTGGCTTAACTGAGCTGTCCACACTGACAGTCTTCTCTCAGCTAAATCATCTGAAAATATGAAAATTCCTTTGTACAAAATTATGACCTATGTCTGGAAAGACCCAGGAGGCTGTTTTTATCTTTCTTTGTAATTGACTTTGCATATATTATGATGTGAATAGATTCATTGAACATAAGCTCACTAATCTTAAGTACAATTGAAATATAGCTCTGTGATATAAACTTTATTACTGAAATGCAACATTTTATTATTCATACACAGTTAATGAATTTTTTGTGAAATCTATACAATTTATCAGATTAAAAATTGCCATCTAACTGCTTTGTACAGTGAAATCATCAGGAGAAATGAAGTGTTAAAAGCACAGTAAGAATGAACCTTGTAATGACCATGTTCCTTTTTCTGTTGCAGCTAATGGCCTATTAACAGATAGAAACAACCAAGCACAGACACGTGATCAAGACCGTATATTCCCTGGTCAGGATAATGTCATAGCATACCATGACCAAGAAACTGGCAAGGCAAAAACGCCACACAGCAGTTTACTTTTTCAAGACAATGAAGAATCTACATCAACCCATGTCAGCCTCTCAGATTCTGTCGTCCCCAGCATACTACCAGTGGCGACTAAGACACCAGTAGCAACTGCAAAGCCAACCGTTAGAATAAAACCTGTTGCTGCAGTCAGTCCTATTAGACCACAGGNTAAAAATAGTAGATATCACTCTTGAAAACTTCATGAAACAAATCTTCTCATTTGTGGTAAGAAAGTTCTTATATTGGATATAAATATGCCATTTTAATGGCATATTAGGATACAAAAAAAAAACAAACAAACATGATTTTGGGTAAATATGACAAGTTATCCCTGCTTGCAGCTTGAAACTTATCTTATCATTATTACAAAAATTTGATAGAAATGAAACAAAATAAAAGGTATACCAAGGAGAATCCAGAGTAGGTTTGCTTTGGATGTAGCGGCCGGTTGTTATGCCAACTAGATTGCCAGAGGGATGAACAGTTGCAGCCATCATGCAGCATGTTTCAGATTCATGCATTTCCCAAGATCCTCCAATTTTCACCATGTAGGTCAGTTTCTGGTCAGCATTGATGGCGACAATTTCAGGGAAAATGGCTAGACAAAAAATTGGTAATAATGTAAGCATCTTTTTCATTTTCTGCAAAGTTCAAAATCTAAGATGACACAGAGAAAGTGGCAAAGTACATGCACCCATATACACAAATTGCAGGCAATGTAAACTTAAAAAAATATTCTTTAGAAATATTTTACCAAGAACTGCCCACTTTACCTTCAGTGTCTTCAAATTTGTACAGTGTGTTATCTGTTGGATTTCCAAAGGCATTAGAACTCCCTCCCGCTATGCCTGGCAGATCCTCATATGCTGTTGTAATAAGATAGTGAGTGCCCTGAAGAAAAAAGTACACATATTTACATGTATAACTATATGACACACATGACAATTTCTGAATAGGTGTCACAAGGAACATATATTTTAAATATTGATATCTTAAACAACATAAAAATTGTTTTGCAGTTGAGGAAATCACACAGTTGGTATTTTAAAGCATTTTGAATCATTACAAATTATGCCCAAAATGTTTATTATAAAGCACTGGTTATACAGGAGATTAAGGAGTTTGCGAAGATTTATTGCAGTAATCTGGAATAGAGGAAAAGTACATGTAGACCAACTAGGTAACCACAAGGTAACAGCAAATCTATAAACTTCAACAATGTTGAAATGAAGTATTTAAAAGCTCATCCAAGATAACAATTTGTTCAGTGTCTGGTGATTTTAGCTCAATCCTTTCTAAAGTTATTAAATTTAAAAAATGTTAGGATGGCCTGGACAGAAGACATAGGATGCAAGACAGATGTATAAATAAACAGGAAGTCTTCACTGAAGTGCCAACTCTATGCATTTACACACTTTCTACATTCTATTTAGGACAGACTTCCATTTTTTACGTTTTATTCCGCTGTTAATGAGAGAATAAATCCATGCATTCTGTGTTCTATTTTGTTGGCAACTTTGCTCCCACTTTAAAAATCGCAAAGTTATAAACATTGAAAAACATCTTTTTTTTTCTATTTTTGATCTACAAAGTAAAGAATTTGTTAATCATTATTATTGGAAAAACACACAATAGCCAAATTGATCCATCTGAAAGCTGAAATCAATAATTGGGTTGGCTTGGATCAACATTGTATTTAACACAGAGCAGCTGTTGGAAATGACTGTTTATGCATGATAATTTAACATTAAAGTTTACTGTACTTGGGAAGCTACAACCATATTCAGAGATTTCTATGATTTTGTCAAACTAAATGAATGGTCTGCAAGTGAAGGCACTATGGTTCAAGATCAGACCATTTAGCCATCAATATCGTGTATGGAATGAGGAATTGACCTGCCTCTGTGACGTTGGTGCACTGTATTTATTCCTTTTTTCATCAAAAGATTAATCAATAAAATGAACTACAGCAAACAGTGTGATAATAATGCTTTACCAACATAATCAATAGATTTTGTATGGAAGCAATAATTGTTTATACCACACTCACTTTACAAAGGACCTGATTAAAAAACTACTGGAATAAGCTTGGCTCCAAACAATTCATCCTGTCATGCTTCTATGCTCCCAGAGACACAGTTAATATTTCAAATGCTTTACTCAATTTACTTCTATGAACATTGCATTATGGGCCTCATGATATTGATAACTTAAGAGTCTTTTTGAAAATACCAAATTTTCCAATGTATTCAGTAAGAGCCAATAAAATTGGTGCTGGCAGACAATATGCAATATATCTCATATGTGACTGTGCTTGTAGAAAATACAGTCTACATCATTATATTAGTTTAATCAGATTAATAAATGAGCATTCTCCCAGACTTAATTTTTTATAAGTATTTAATTTTATAATAGTTTTATCTCTTTTCTGTTTTCCTTCTTTTTTTTAACAATTGTATGCTCTCCTAACATGTGTGCCAAACACCACACACCAAATGTTGAAAGTAATGGGATAAAAGACAATATGAAGAAACACAGATGTACCACTAGAGGTAGGTTAAAATATAACATTTGGTACCATACAGGTTACAATACATAGTAATATAACAATGTGTCAATGAGCACATTCAGAACAGCGGACTAACAGATCCACGGATCAAATATGGCGACCCATATAAAAGCTTGCTGCTTAATTCCTGATTAGACAATCCCTACAGGGATTACGCAACACGCATTCCAGTGGGTCAGCCATATTTGATCTGCAGATCTGTTACTCTGCTGTCTGTTCTCAATTTTTACCTCAGTGACAAACCCCTGGAGATCTGCTGTACTACTGGGGAGCAAGTTCTGCATGTGCACATATTTCTCCAGAACCTCTTCATATACAAACACTTTGGACAGACCTGCATCGTAAGTCCAACAGCAGGACTTGGTGGACCTAGACAGAATTTTAATTTAAAATGGGTTAAATTTTTTTTAAAAAGAATTTAAATATAGAACAGATTAAAAAATTCAGCTGGCTTTGAACTATAACTGTTTTAACTGTTATACTGGCATATACGTTATTCACAAAAAATTCTCCTAGATAAAGACCTATCTGGACATTTATTAATAAAACACTATTATCATGAAGTATATAACAGTCATTCTTTGCTAGTGGTGCACTGCAGGGGGGCCATAACAAGAATGTTATTTAAATTTAGATAGCCAACCAAATTCTCATGATATCGTTGTGTATGTTTCAATAACAAATCAAAGAAGCTGCATGAGCAAGGACGATGCTGTTATAAAAGCAAAATAAGAGAAAAAGCAGAAAATATATCAAAATTACCCTCAAAATGGCATCCTTTTTTGTGGAATTTCGACCCTACCTCTATTTAGGAACAGTTTGTTTAGGGTTTGAATGGATTATTGAAGCAGCAAATACACCTACTGCAAGAAGATATAATAAACAGAATGTGCAAATAGTTATTTAAATAAAAATTTATTTGAAGTCACTGAAAAATGATCACAAAATTAGCGTATCTTACATCACATGCGGTGTCCCACCCCAATGAAAATTTCATCTAATCCTATCTTTCCGTATTAAAACTCTTCAATCGCCCAAAGTAGTCTGTCGGTTAGTTTGTGTCACGAAGTCCATGATGATATCAGTTTTCTTAAGAATTTCACATTTCTTTCTCAACAAGGTTGATTTTTCTACACCGCGTCCCAATGTAACGTTCGTTACTCTGAAACTTCAGAGATCGATTTTTATCAGACGACTTTAAAATGCCGCGTGAAAATTATACATCGATAGCGATCTTCTTCCATACTCACTAACTGATGACGTCTCACACACGAATGGCTTCTTTTGCACACTAAAAAAACAGCTCAAACTGGCGGGTGTCCCATTCTGATAACGTGTAATGCAGTGACGCTTTTGTGATCGGATGCAGGGCACAGGTGTAATTCCCTCGATTTAACTGCCACAGGACTGTTTATAGGGATCTTCTTTGTATGAAGGTGAGAAATACTGAGTTTCGTTTCATTTTTCTTCAATTGTTTCAACATATATGTGTACCGATTGATTATTACCATTCGATAAGTAGGGCGACTTCGTCTGAACTTTCGTTTTGTGTCTGTGTCACATGGGGGACTAAAGTTCATATTGTACATGGTAACGCGGCGACACCGTATTCATGTTCTCTTGTTCTCGAAAACTCAATCATCGAAATTGAATGACGTTTTTTTTAGTTTTGTCTTAAATTAAGCTGCTACACTGTATTCAGTGCGTTTAAAATTTAACCGTCTGTAAAAACAGCAATAATGGATTACTCGCAACACTTACATTACACAATGAAGCACCAAAAATGGGTGAAGAAAATGTGTGTCAGTAATGCGTGTTTGCCACTCATAATGCACTGTACTTTGTTTGAATAAGCAATAAACTATTTGTGATCATAGGTTATCCATTGTTCGTTATCAGAGTTAACAGATTCTTTGTATGATTTTTTTCAGAATCCCAAGAGTGGATGCCTTGGTGAGCACAGAGCAGATATCACCAGGAAGAATGTTATAATACTGAACTTTGTGTTACACTGAACTTCATTTTGTTAAGTTTTGTATTTAACTGAACTTTATTGTGTTAAAATAATAAAAAATAATAATAATTCCGATAAAAAACTACAAGCTGGAACATTCTTTAGATCAACTTTGTTCAGTGTGTGTCCCATGTGACAGAGTTACAGTAAACAAAATATGTGCATTATTCCTCTGTGTTTGCCAATTCCATTTTAAAAGCATGTGAGAGTGATGTTTCCCTCATGATTGAAGTGTGTGTGGATAATAGCAAAAATATTGTTATTATTTACATGATTATAAAAAGTTTTTGTACCCGCGACACTAACATTACCGTGACCCACATATTCACCATTTTTATTAATCATGAAATGTGGATTGAATTCTTCAAAACCAGTTTTAAAGCATTGAGACAACACCCCCTAAAACTAAAAACATTCCATTAGATTTTCATTAGTTTTAGTGCCAAATATATCTCCCATGTAACGCGTCTTGGATTTGGAGGGTATAGCTGTTCAACTCTCTTGTGTGCCCTGACAAGGGCATCTGCTGTTTCCCTTTTGATGAAATGATAAACTGTGATGGTGTAGCTATCACATTGCAAAATTACAGCTTCCCAGAGAAAGTTTGAAATTTTCGGTCAAATTCAACATTTTGTAACCACTAGCAAAGAATGACAGATAAAGAATGTATTTTTTTTTTTACATAAATGAAATCCTCAAGACAATATCAAATATATTTCAAACATTAAAATAGGTTATATCTGAAATAATTAATAATGCCATTCTGTCCTTTTTCTCTGACATCATCCCCTAATTGAAATATTTGTCAGACTAGCTTATATATTTACCTGGAGGCGATAATCAAGTAGTGTTTTCCATTGATGGTCATGTGTTCCCCATTGACTCCATAATGTACAGGAATAGTCTGCACCAGCTCTGGGATGTGCTGGAAATCTGAAATGTCATCAACCACCAAGAAATGAAATAATATATACACTTCAGGAAATTGACACAAATTGTTTGTTCACTTTTAAGATATGGTTAGTAAATGTGTTATCTCAACAAACTGGTCTGCTTAGTAAAGATTGGATATGTCCACATGATAAAGCTCATCTTAAACACTCATTATATAATATACTCAAAGTCAAAGTTATAAAAACTATAAATTTTATTTACGTGGAAAAATAATCCATAAAACTTTACAAAAATGTTATGCCCCAAATTCATTTGTGATACTCTACCTTGGAGACATGTTTTTCCATGCTTATTTGTTGGGCATTCACATGTGAAGTTTTCTTTGTCCAGGCAGTCATTCTGGCAATAAGGGTCGAACTTGCACTCTGTGTAGTAAGGACAATCAGCGTGTCTTAAGAACTAAAAAGATGAAGATGATAATACTTGTACTATTAACAGTGAAGAAACAGCATCATCTCAAGTCCTGAACATTATGATTTGTACCATAACAACAATGCTTACATCAATTTATGTTGCTTGACTGAAAAATAACAAAAATATTAAATGCTCACTTAATCGACAGGGGTTTTGGGGGCTGCCATCAGAATAAAATTAAAAATCCCTGAATTCCATGAATCGGAGGAAAAGCTAGTGTCTAAATACTAGAGCTGCAGATATTATAGATACTCGTACCCATGGATACATCTTCATAGTTTTTCAGTGATCAAAACTTTTAAACTCTCTAAATATTACATTATATTATATTAAATGCATTATTACAAAAGAGGTGAAATTCTTCACAACAAAATACACAACTTACAGTTCTATAGTCCTGGGTTGTATTGACAACATAATAATTGTCCAGTGTTATTGGCCCATTGTCAGTAAACAGAGAGCAGACCATTTTTTCCTTGTCATAATGGAAAACGCGGCACCCCTGTTCAGTGATACAAGATCCCGAGCACTGCTGTTCATGACGGATGTGGTGGATGTCTCGGAGGTGCTGCAAAGGACGGGAAATATCAGAGGATGCCGTGAAGTGGGAGTAAAGAATGCTACTCTTACAGGAGCCATCAGGATTCCATTCTACCCCCAATGAAGCCTGAAGAAAAAGGACTACCAGCAAGATGCTGGAAATTCCCATCTTGTCTCCTCTTCTTATGCAACCTTAGTAGAGTTGTATAAGTACGAAGTTTCTACCAATTTGAAAAAACTGCTACAGGAAATTTGGGCAAAAACCTTACTCGAGTATTGAAATGCCTCAACCTAAATGAGACTCTGACAGGGTTCAAGAGTGGATTCATTGATCCATCTTAACATGCATGAATCTATTGTTTAGGACTTTCAATGACCTTACTTCAACAGACGGGAAATACTGCTAACAAGTAATCAATAGGGTAAACAAAGGAAGTTTTGCATTAAACAAACAAGAGTTGTAATGGGATTCAACTTACTTACTGAATAGCAAATGTAAGCTATGAATAAATATTTTTCATGAAACGTTTTGGATATTAATCAACTTTGAATGACAGGCGTTTCACTTAATTTTTTTCCAGAGTACTAAATCAATATCATGAACTGAAACTTAGTAAAAAATCAATGTTTGGGCTGAGATATTTTAACATATAACAAGTCAATCACAAATTCCTCATACAAGAAGCAAGCTCCACCTTTTCTGATTGTGTAATTGTTACACAGGTTTACCTAGAGATGTGTAGCATGGATATGACCACTTCAAAAATGGCATATCATTTCAAATACCCATGCTAGAATATCTGCAAGTTTCTTATTAAACAACTGTTTGGTAGAAAGCGACACCTAAAGCCCACAATTCTGCAATCATAAACAGTGGAAATTCTCAGTTTATATCTTAGCTGCTGATAAAAGGACATGTACCAGATGCTGGACATGATCGATACTAGTGAAAACATCAGCAATTTTCCATTTTTTAAATTTGTATAATTTAGTATTTATGAAAAAAGATAGCATAATGATTAAACCTAAAGTTTTGCAGATCAGAGATTTATCAGGCCCATTCTAGAGTTCTTTGAGAAAAAAAGCCACTATGGGTAATACAGATGTGCTAATTATATAAATATTACAGAAGTTTTGCCACTGTTATCTGACAGGACAAATGCCTTGTTTTGGATTCAAAATTATGCTGTATTATTACTGTGCATCCCTATTCAATCCTCTATCCAAAGACCAATTCGTATAAAATGCATTTAGAGCAGAAAAATCTATCATTTACTTTAACACTCATCAAAATGCTTAAACATCCAAGTTGTATTCCCAAGTTTTATTTCATCCAACAGGTTTGGATGTTAACATACAAAGTTATAAAAATACTGTTAGTTGTTAAGAGTAAAAATTCAATACGCTTGAACATTGTAATATCTTTCTTAATCAAATTACACTGGTAAGCACTGGTAAGATAAGCATCAAAACATAAAATAGCTTGATTAAAATATCAACTGAAGTTGCTTTCATCAGGATTTAAAATTGGCTTCCATGTGTACATTTGAAGCACAGTACAACATCATTTTTACTGAAATATTGATCATATCTGAAGATTATAATGCCCTTTTTTGAGTGTCATCATGCACCCGGTAATTCTAAGGCCCTATTCTGAATAGGGGACTAACTAGTCTGAGGGGTGACCCACTACAGAACTTGCCGTCTAATCCGCTTATAGACACTGAATAGATATCCCGTGGGGAAGTATTCAAGTAGGTCGGCCATATTTGACCCTCTGCCTAGTTATCCCCTATTCTGAATGGGGTCGTAATAAAATGATAATGTTAACAAACTTGATGAATTTCCACACATGGGATTTTTTTCACATGACCAGTACAGTGGCTGTCCATGGGAAAGGCATAGTTATGGTGGATTCAGTCAGTTTTAAGCAAATGGATCAAAATACACGAAAACAATATTCTTAAAGTATGTGGAAAAGTCAAAAGCATTGTTAAGCAAATCAGGATCTTATTCCCTCATAAATTTAGGAACTATCACCTTTGTGGCATGCCGAGTGGTTTGACATACAGAGGGGTAACACATAATGACGTTAAACACAAACACAGTATCTGGTGCAGCCTCCTCCCCTGATCTCCTTTATCCTACCACAATGTCTTAGTATGGTAAGCACACTCCTGGAACTAGAGTCCATCTTTAAACACAAACACAGTATCTGGTGCAGCCTCCTCCCCTGATCTCCTTTATCCTACCACAATGTCTTAGTATGGTAAGCACACTCCTGGCACTAGAGTCCATCTTTAAACTGCTCAGTGACTTGATGTCCCCATCAACTATGAAATGCACACCTATTTGTAGGAAAAATTAAAAAGAAGAAGTGGTAAGTCTCCTGTTTTTGTTTTTGGGTTTATAAAACATAGCAATGCAGTCTTAAAGAACAAATGAATATAAATTACATATAAATTAACATGGAATATTACAGCACTTATCTCATCAAAAAAAAAAGCAGTTTTGATTTCTGACTGACCCAGAGTTAACATGTCTGAACATGCCCATTCTAATAATTATATAATGTATCACATATTTACTATATTGCATTTTTGACTAGAAAAATCTACTACATCTTCAAGATGCAATTCTCACAAACCTTTAGTCTCCTTTGTTTCTTGACTTTTAAACTGGTCAAACTGTTTCTTTATGGCATCACTGCTTTTCATAATGACAGATCTGGGCTTTCCAACAATACTGTACTTGGCAGAAACAGCCTTGTTAAGCTCATCAATAGCCAAATTAACACTGTCATAATTTATCCTTCCTTTTATGTACCTTCAAAAAATTATCAAAATAGGTTATCATTTTCCACATTCTTAAATGACATAGTCTTCATGATAAAAATCTTAAGATAGGAAAAGTGAAAAGCATTTTAAATGACAAAAATTCAACCCCATTTTCAAGGAATAACTGGCCAGTCTTTCTAAGTTAACAATGGCATATGTCAAGTTACACTAAGCACCTATTAACACATACAGTGCTACTGTCTACCAGGCTATGCTACTAAACAGACTCATACTGAGAGAAAAAAGTGAACTACTCACTTAGGCACCTCCTCATATTCATCCTTTGTCAAATATTCAATAGCAGGAACAGGGGGTCTGGTTCTTTTTCTAGCTCCCTGCACCACCATACCATTTTCTGAGCTCACTGCATCTTTCTTACTTCCTAATGGGCTGCCAGTTGTTCTAAAAAACCAGGAAATTCTTAAACAAAAATCACTAAGCCTAAATAAAATCAATAACACGTCGTTCGAGCAAATTCACCTAAAAATGTGCAAATGGGTATTAGGAGTGAGAAAAACAGCCAGTAATAATGCCTGCAGAGCAGAATTGGGTAGATACCCAATCCTTACAGACATCATTAAATCCATGCAAAAATACTACATCAGACTTAAAAATCTCCCGAATACAAGAATACTGAAACAAACATTTAGCGAAGAAAAACTCCTGAAAATAGATAATTGGACTAAAACAGTGGCGGCATTTAGACAGAGTTGGGGAATTGAACATTGGGATGAAAAACCAGACCTAGAAAAAGAAATTAATCAAAAAAACGAAGGCCTTTTTTGGGAAGAATTGAACAACTGAACAACAAGAATTGATAAACTGCATACTTATAGAAAAATAAAAAACTCATACGATATCAAAAATTACTTAAAAATGAATGCCACAAGCTCAGACAAAACATACATTGCCAAAATGAGAATTAGTGACCATGAGCTGGCAATAGAGAAAGGCAGGCACAAGAAAATCGCCCTGGAACAAAGAACCTGCACAAGCTGTAAAAAAGAAATAGAGGATGAGAAGCATTTCTTCCTCACATGTAGTAAATACCAAATAGAGCGACAAAATATGCTGAGTTCCCTCCCAAATACTGTGAGACATAATTATGAATTAGCAGGCAATGATCAGAAACTATTCATCCTTCTCAACCCTCAAGACCAGAAATCACTAAAAGCATTATCACAGTATATACAGTTAGCACCACGATGAAGTAGCACTCTCTCTTTTTACGTAAGCACAATATGGTATATTTTGTAGTAGCCTAGACAGCAAACAATGTTAAATTGTAACATTCAAAGCTGAATAAATTATTATTATTATTATTAAAAAACAAAATGGCCTTACCATATGATGCAAATCTAAAATAACCTATACATTGTGCATGAATGAGGTTCAAGTTTCAGGCACCATAAGAAACTAGGGCTGAACCCCAAGTGTAGAAACCAGATCAGAGATCTATTTCAGCCCAGAAGAGGAGTATTTTTTGAAAAAGCAATATGAATAATTAAAAAAAGGGGGGTTTCTGGGAAATAAAATCACTTTTCCTGTAGGTTCAACTCATATTGCTGAGCCTTTTTTTTTCTTATTCCAGCATCACCTTTACAGAAAAATAATGTTTATTTTTTCTTCTCAGATTTAAAGAATTTTTAGATGTTTTCTTTTTCAATACCCAACAACTATGTGGCCAATATGCCATGGGAAACTGAGGAGTCCACTACTTACCCATTTTCAGATGCCTCATTTTTAGTGCAAACTTTTTTCTGTGGAAGCCTTTGTGGAAGATTATCATTTGCATAATGGAGATTCTTTTGGAGGTCTAGAACCTGTTCCTTTAGCACCTAGAAAACAAATCCATGTAAATGATTTTTTCCTGAAAAATAGCAATAAATATAATCACAGTTAACAGAGTAGAGGAAAAAAGTTAGAAGAGACAAAGATCATTTATAAAATTCAAAGGGGGAGGGGGGGTTAAAATAATGATCTCCCGCTGACGATCTTCCACGAACGAAGTTCCCTTGAACTAATATAAAAAGCGCATTTTATTCTTGCTTACATCGCGAACGATCTCCCGCTGAAGATATGAAGATTGGTTTTCATCTCTCTCGGATCGCAAACGATCTCCCGCTGATGATCTTACGCGAACGGAGTCGGCTACAAATATGAAAATTATCTTCTCGTCTCGTTTGGATCGTGAACGATCCATTGATGATATTACACGAACGATTCTCGCATTGCGAACGATCTCCATGTACGAGCCAGGTAATCATTAAATGGTCCTAAATTGCTCAATGGACATGAATAGAAGTGACGGGTAAATTTCCCTTCGAGATAATATCTTGATTTTTCATTGTGTCTTCTTCATTTAGGACAGCCGCCTATAACAATAACGGCGTTACAACTGACAGAGCCGCGGCCTGTGACTTCTATTTACCGGCTTGATAACGCACCTTGAGCCAGGTAATAGTAATGACACTAAAGATAAAAGGCCGACGTTCCCGCATTTGAGAACGGAAATTCGCACGTAAACAATCTATATTGTGGGTAGCCGCTCGCATGGGCGCACTATTGTTCCTATCTCCCATTGAGAGTGTTATCGGCAACGATATCCTGATCGTATTATTGTCCTGAATCAACTGACGCATTACCTTCATGGTTGAGCTGGACAACGCGGCCATATTAGGTGACGAACTTTTAAAAAATTATCGAGTACCTGATTTTCAAGGTCGACGAAGTTTTCAAAGTGAAAAAAATTACGTCGGCGGAAAATCGTCTGCCGACGAAATTTTCAAGAACGACGAAATTTTCAAGACTTTACCGTAAGTAAAATTAATACAAAACTTATACTGCTCAGTAGATAATGTTGGGTGATGCTTCTGCAGGGAGGGGCAGGTGCACAGGATAATCATTTCTATTCACAAGGGAACAAAAAATAACAGAAAAAAAAGCTGGTGGTTTATATTCATGAAACTGCTCTTACCTCCAGGGACTTCAAATTTTCTTTTTCTCTTGCCACCTCTGCTCTCATCAAGGCCATCAAAACTTCCAACTCACAGATATCTTTATCTATACCTGTCAACAGCTGCTGGCAGTTTACATCTCCACTGCAGGCTTGGAGCTTAAAACAATTCTTCAAGTTTTGGATTTTATCACCAAATTGTGAAGCAAGTTCCATAACAGTGCAAGAATTCATGTTCTAAAAAAATGATATAAAATTAAATAAAAGGCCATTTTTGAACACAGAAAGTAAAAAGTGGCATAAAAATAATGTGACCTGCTTAAAATAATGAATCATTCTTGTTTTAGTGTCACAGTAAAAAATCATATACAGTACCTACTCACTACCCAGTAGATAGTAGATACCATAGTTAAATGTTTAAAAATAAATCTTTGTTATTCTGCTGAGAGACAATATGTGAGAAAGTTTCCAATCGCACTGATAGATATACCTACTACAATACACACCCTTAATTATTTTTGAATAATTGCCCTCTTGTCAGCATTTATTCTCTTAGTTTCAAGTTTCAAATCACCGCCTTCGTAGATGACGAGATTTGACGAGATTTTGCGGTACGTCTAAAAATGAGAACAAATGTACGTGCGGTTAGCCGAATTTATTGATGTACAATTTACAAATTGAATGAGAATAATTTTGAACTTACCTTAATAATGCCTTCCATACTGTGATGCAACATTTAATATTAAAACAAAAAGGAAAGCGTTAATAAAAATGACAACAAAAACGCTATATAAAATCCAATCTTAATTTTCTACTTCATTGATATGTTGTTGCGCACCTTGGATACGTGACGTCAGAGAATGGTGGAACAACATTGATGTCTGCAAGGTTTTAGCACTGTGGTTGATTTAAGTATTTTTAGGTAAAAAGCGGAACGTTTTCATCTTGCCAAGATGATGGCAACACAGAGGCAGCGGCGGTGTAGGGAGCACACTGGCCCTTCACCACATTCAGTCGCTATCGTAAGTATTTTTGCTTAATTTGTTCCATTGAGAGTGTTTTACTTTTTAATTAACAAGTTACACTACTTAGAATTAAGTTATAGTACCACTGGCAATGAATATCATCCTTGGCTTATCATAGAAATGAGTTAGACTTATTTGGCACAGAACTTAGTAGGTACAGAAAGGAACAGAAGCACATTTAAACTTTTTACCTGAATAATTTTCATTTGTTTTAACTTCAACTTCATATTATAACTGCGACAATAAATTTTATAAGATGTGAAACAATAATTTGCTTGACATTTATGCAACAACATTATTAACATTGGAAAAAATGTCAGTTATGTGAGTAAATGTTGATACAACCACTCTCCTTAGTCGTCTCCCCCCCCCCCCCTTGAAAATACTAGTATATATGAAACATGTCTTTGATCCTTACTCAAACCCCAGATCCCTACCAAGTGTCAGAGTATCACTTTATAATACTCATTGAGTCATCAAATAAGCCCTTAATACTTTAGGAATTGTAGGGCTGAAAGAACTCTCTTTTTGGCAAAAGTTATGCCCATTGTTGAATCTAAAGGTTGAGAGTACTGGTAGGCCATATGTAGGTCAATGAAGTAATGCTTGGCAAATTTTGCTTGGTTTATTTAGTTTTTAAAGACAAGATAGCTTTTCCCTATATTTGTTTTAATAAATGATTCAGTGAATATTATTGATAAAAGTTTCAGTTTGCTGTTACAAAAATTTTCTGACTTTTTTGCCCAAATGTACATCCGACATCTCTTTTGAAAGGATCTTCATTTATTTAGATTGGTAAATTTGAAACTACTTAATGTACAAGTGAAATTTGAAGCTTGGTTTAGTTAAGGTATTTATCCATTATCAACAGTGTTCTTTAAATTGAATATATCTTAGAAAGAATTCAAATTCCCCATGAAAGGCTCAGCAAACTAAAAGCCATCTGACAATTGACAAATGATACAATCTATTTTCACTTCTTCAGGTTGCTCGCCCTACCAATAAAAGACCTCCTGAGCATCTCATCTTAGAAAGAAGAAAGAAAGAAGAAATGAGAGAAGAAGCTTTACATCAGACAAAGTATAATGAATTTTGTGATTTGAAAAATGATTGGGAGAGATGGACAGACAGACGAATACAGATCAATACAGTGAAGAGGAAAGTGGCAGGTTTGATGCAGGCAGAACAGTTTGGCATTGAAGACAGAAGAGAAAAGTAAGTTACATGTTGTCAAGATAATTGTTCATTTTTTAAATGAGAAGAAACATATATGAGTATATATATGAGTCATTCTAAAATTACACGCTAGTGTTTGCAAAACACCACAAATCCTTGCTGCCTATATGCAAGCTCATTTCACATTGATAAGTTAATATTATTTAAGCAAAACATTTTACAATATTATTTAAGCAAAACATTTTACAAATAGAAATTTTCTTATAGTTCTACCATGCTGTGGCTTGTCATATCTTAACAAATGTTTAAGAAATATTCTTTAATATTGTTCAGACTAAGAGATCTTCTAATGGAGGAGGAACAACAGTATCTGAAGGAAATGGAAGAAAAAGAGGAAACTGTGTTAGAAAGACAGGCTAAAATGAGGGGCAGAGCCAAGGACCTCAGAGAGAAAAGGGAACAAGAGAGGATGCAAATTGTCAAGGAAAAACTAGACCAGAAGTTTAGGTATGCACCAATGTTGCTAAATAACCTAAAAGATTTAATATCTATCTTTGTTAGATATATTCATTTGAGAAGAAGTAGTCAAAATATTCACCCATATTATGAAAAAAAAAACTAACTGTTTACCCACTCACCTTTTATCAAAATTCAATACTTCCTTTTACATTTTTTTCATTCAGTGCCTGGTGAATACATGTATCTGATGTTGTTGTTTCAGAAATGAATGTGAGGAATTGCGTTCCACATTGAGTAAGCGACACCAGGACGAGGTGTGCACTGAAAGACTAGAGCAGCTTCGAATCAAAGAAAGAATAGAAGAAGAAAAGAAGCAAGAAGAGGCCATGTATGCTGACTTGTGGCATAAGGATATGCTGTCTAAGATGGAGAGAGAAGAGCGCGAGGCTCAAGCACAGCATGCTCGTAATCGTGAGGTGCTGGGAGTTATTCAGTTGCAGAGAGCTGCGCTGGAAGCTCAGAAGGAAGAAGCTATAAGACTAAGGGAAGAAGAAGCAAGGTTATTGGTGAGTGCATTTACTTAATTATTTCTTTTTTATTGACGAAGAAAATCAAGCAGAAGGAAAATATATTTTATGTGTTTTAAAGTGTCATTTTTATAAAGATTCCATGATGTCCAAAATTTTGTATGTACAAGCAGGTAAGCTCAATTCATCATGTCTGCAGGCATAAGTAAACTAGTGGAAAAGTTTGACTTATTTTTTGTCACGTTTCAGGCACAACAAAACCAGCTGCGTAAACTTGAAGAACAACAGGCCCTTGAAGAAAAACGTCGTCAGCAGCAGGAAACTAGAGAAATCTATGACAGGTCTGTGAGGATGAAGATGAAGAGGAAGGCCAAGGAAATCCAAGAGGAGCTGGCATTTGACATGAAGATTCTGGAACAGTTGTTAGAGGAATCTCGCAATGAAGCAATGGAGCAGGAACAGAGAAAGGTATGTTTCACTTTTAAAGTAAAAAAGCTAGACTAGTGTATAAAATGTTAACTTTCAGCTATCAAAATGAAATAAAATGTGTATCCTTTTTGGTAAGCCAAGACTGACAACTGAATGAAAGTGTTGAAACAGTTTGTTTATTTAGTGCTATTTTCCCATTACAGAAAGAGCTGAGGGAGGAGGATAGGCGATACCGTGAATACCTGAAACAGATGTTGGAGGAAGAGAAGATCAGGGAGAGTGAAATGGAACGGTTAATCGATGAGGATGTTGAAAGAATGTGGCAGAAGCGACTGGCTCAGTGGCGTCTTGAGAAGGAGGCTAGAAAGAAGTTGCTAGAGGAAGTTCTTGCTGTTAGGAGGCAGCAGATAAATGAAAAACGTGAGTAAAAAACACATGCATACTCTATCAAATGCATTTCTGTTTTCCTTTATAAGAATAAGATAAAGTAATATTATTTATATCAATTTTTTTAATATGACCTACCAATTTTTGTTTTCATTAAGTACAATACATTTGCATTCTGATTAATTTGGAAAATTAAAATTTTCTTATTTCAGTGTCCATAAATGAAAAGAAGCAGCGAGAAGCTCTTGTTGAGCGGGAAGAGATTCTGAGAGCGATTGAGGAGAACAAACAAATTGAACTGGAACAGCAAGAAAGACAGCGTCAGAAGAATCTACAGTATCAGTCAGATCTTGAAGGACAGATGAACTATACACAACGCCAGAAACATATAGAAAGTTTAGAAGCTCAAAGGGAATATGAAAAGCAATTAGAGGCAGAAATGGCATATAGACATAAGTTAAAGGCAGAGTTGGACAGACCATATGTTGATAAGGTTCATCCCATGAGGAAAAAGACAATTATCACACAAAATCTTGGTTAAAACATGGAATTTCTAATCTGTACAAGTTAATCAACTTGAGATCTTCCTTAGATAACATTTATGGAATTTTTGGAATGAAAAAAATATGACTCTATGGGTAAGATTGTTTCATTAAAATTGAATAAGTATTAGTTGTATGACAGCAATAGGCACCCTATGTAATGATATTGCTGAAGATGTTGTATAATGACCAGTCTGCAATTGGCTTTTATCAGGTAAAAAGTATTTTGTGAGGTGAATATATTTTTACTTATAAAATTAATGAAACCAAAATGTATATTGACTACACTATGTTAAGTATAATTTTGTACATGTGTTGCAGTATTTATCTTTCTTGGGCTCAATTCTATTTTTGTTGGGTCCTCAAATTTTCCAATAATGTAAATATAATCTTATAATTTGAATATTTGTCACTAATAATTTGAATATTTGTATAATCACATATGGCATAAATATGCAATAATAAAATGAGGTTTTGAGAACTGTATTATAATCTTTTCTTTGGGCAGCAAAATACATGTGCAAGCTCATACTAATTGTGCTTGAAAACTATGCACGTCCTTTTTATTTTATCTTCTGTTGGGGGCGTCTCGATAGTCCGAAGGTTCATTGGTCCGAAGGTTCATTGGTCCGAAAAGTGGTAGCATTTTCATCGATTTTTTAATCAAGGGTTCATTGGTCCGAAGGTTCTATAGTGAACATTCGGACCAATGAACCTTCGGACTATTGAACCTTCGGACTATCGCTACGGCCCCCTTCTGTTAACTCAAAAACGTAACAATCTTAGCAATGAAGAATTTTTGCAATGAATGGGAAAGGTGAAGTTAAAATAAGTGCAGTACAAGTACCGGTATATTAAGTTCTTAATTGATTCAGATGGTATATACATGGTATATTAATGGAAGATATGATGAAAAATAGCTTTGAAGAAGCATGTTTAAAAATGGCCCAGTTTTGATGGGTAAATTGAGGAATACCTTCACGTTTGAGCTGTAAGCATTTGCAGGATATTCCCTTCGCAAAATATCAGACCATAAATGATATATAATCTGCAATGCCCCACATGGAACAATCCTGTCATGAGTTTAAGAGCAGTCCTTTAAAAACAACATTAAGGATAACAAAATAAAATAAAATCTGTTCGCATTTAGCAATAAAGGACTGAGAAGAAAATAAAATACGTAGAGTCTAAACAAATTGTGAATGCCTTTGAAGTGCGATTTCGACGCCCATTGCATTTGGTGAACCGCGGTCCGAACGATTCTCTTTTCGGACAATAACCTTTGACCTGTTGATAATGACTTGCAAGATGGCGACTGACAGGATAGAAGCAGGTTCGTTTCTAAGGGTTAAGTTTGTCGAGATGTTTTCTATGGTGATATAATGTTTAACTACGAATGCTATATTTTTTTCGGTAATTTTGGGCATAGATTGTCTGTAGAGATATTTTACCGTGTTTGTTTCCCATTGAATATCTTGAAAACGAGCTTCCAGGGTAACTTTCTGAGTGCGGCTGAAGCACCGGCGATAGAAAGAAACGGGACGTGTTTGTTTGAAGAATTATTTATGACTTACATTGACCAAAATGATTTGTTTCTTTCAAATTTTGGAATAATTTTTATGAAATTTAGATCTGTAAATGATACACAGAGTCCAAATCTAAGCTTAAAATGGGAAGTCAAAACTCTTAGCACCCGCCCCCCATTCCTTCTTCCCAAATGCTTTTGCCAATCCAAAGCAATCTTTACGACCAAGGGATATATTTTCAAAGCAAGAAAATTTTATTGTAGTTATTTATATTTATATAGTTTTATATTTATGTGTTTTTATAATTCCCAGTTGCTTAAATTTTTATTTAAAAAGCATTATGTTCTCATATATGATCAGCAAATGGACAAATTAAATTTCTTTATCAAAATATATAATTTTATCTTTAAAACTTATAGAAACCATGTTGAAAAAATCAAGATCTGTATCAGTAGGTTGATGTTAAAGATCATACTTGTAGGCTTCTAATGATCTCATTTAGCTAGTTTATAAATATTGGTGACTGAAATAAAATAATCTGCAGTTGGAGAGAGTCTTAAAAGTAATGAGCATATGAAGTGAAGTTGGCGTGTTGCATTATAGAGTAAAAACATCAAATAAGCATAATTAAAATATCATTTAATCCCTGTCTTTTGTTTCTATGCATCTCATCTTAATGAAGGCCTCATTAGAGAAAACTTCAGCAAAAATCCAAATTTTGCATATCTGCTAAGGAAAACAATGTAGATAATATGGTGGTTATTTCAATATTATCTTAAGCTTTCAGTTAATTGTAGTGAAATGAAGCATGGTTGTACTGTAAACATCAATGATAACAAGTCAGATTTAGCCAAAAGGTTCCACATCCGCGATGTGTCATGTGGATTCAGTGCTACACAACGAATATTGATCTTGTTCATTTGTTCTTGCCAAAGAGGAGTGTGCCGTGGCCACTGTTGAAAATCTCAGTCATAATTTGAATTTCATTTGTACCTAGCTGAGGACACTAGATTCATCAATTTAATGTCACTCATCTAAAAACCTTGTAAGCATAAGTATGCTCTGTTTTTATAGCTGATGAGTGGATAGAAATATTAAAGCTGGCTTTCTGTCTGATATCAAAACCTTTATATAAATTTCAAACCCGCATTTGTAAAGTTGCTTTTGAATGCAAAATCGATGATGTATTGTCATTTAGTAGTGATCTTTTCATTAGTAGAAAAAAGAAAGAGAGATAGGAGTGTCCTTATTTCACCTGACTGATGTTATTTCATACACCTGGGTATTGTTAAAAAAACAGTGCGGTTCTGGTTATGTGACATAATTGTGATTTGCTTCACTGCTTCACTGAAAAAAGGGCAGATGCACTGATTGTCGTGATGGGTCGGCATTGTTTTTATTGTCCATGAACTTTTGTAGCATCTTTTGACAGAAGCAGTAATTAGACGTCAGAACTCAAAGCGAGCCGCACTGACTGTTAAGTGATTTGCTTCATTATATCCCTTCCTCATAAATCAAATGACATGTTCAATATCCTGGATGGAAAAAGTAATACAGGAGAGCTTGTGATGTGGAGAAAAATTATGGTACATGCTAGTTTTCTCTATACTCCAGAAATGACAGGCACCTGTCACACTCCAACAAAGGGCTTATATACAGCTATAGACTTGTTAAATTAAAGTCTGTATATATTCTGGATCAATGAATGTTCTTACCCTGCTTTCAGATACATTGCAGTTTTGTTAGCTGATACATATGCTGACTTGGGTAGAGAAGGAAATAGTAGCTGAAGTGCCTACTTGGTTGTCCTCCGGCAACTAGAGATTGGTGAGTCTTTTTAATAATAAATGTGAGATTTTCAAATAGACAATGTACATACTAATAATATGTAGACTAATATCATATCATACTAATGGTAGCATTTAATTATTGCAACTAAATCAGGGTTGCATTATACTTGATGTGCTGAATTTTTTGGTTCTGATTGAATTTATTTATGTTTGGGGTTGTGCCTTTTTATTTTTAACAAATTCTTTAATTCTTTGTGGTAAGTTATTGTTGTGACATCTAAGTTATTTGTAATGTGGTAATGGAAAGCAATTTTTCTATTAAATGAATAACCCCATTTAACATATGAAACAAAAGTTGAAAATTATTTTTGTGAACATGGAAAACGGAGTGAATTCAAACAGTTACTGTACCTCAGTATTTATGGGTCACATATGCAGAAGTTCAGAGGGAAACTGCGTTGCATCCATTACCACTTATAAATTACTACAAAGTGTTATTAACAGTTTGCCATTGTCATCTATATTTGTACTGTTAACACTTTTATTTTTTTTGTATAAGTGTCTTATCCTACTGATTGAACTGTATGAACATCTTAATCGGTACAACATGCAAAAAGCTACACAATAAATGAATAAATTCCTTAAGCATTTATGTACTGTAACTGTAAGTATTAACCAGTAAGTAATTAATTGTTTCAAAATATATGTATATAAAATCAATCATGGGACATTGAAGATATAACCTTGGTTGTTGCCAGGCTGCTTTTCTTTGGAAGCAGTTGCTACTATACACTTTGAGTGGTTTGCACTGTAGATGAGGGCCTTTCTTTACTATTGATTAAACCATAAACATATTTATACTGTAACCAGTGGATAATACATAGACTTTGTTTGATTACAGAGTTTTTAATTATATTCATCTGTGCAACAGTACTGTTTTGTTATCTCCACTGACAACTGAAT
>NW_019775970.1:0-26542 GCF_001039355.2 Lingula anatina
ACTCGTGTAACTAATAGGTCTTTTATAGTTAATCCATCTACCTCAATATCTCTAGTGTCCTATTCTGACCTTTCAAAATATCCATGAATGTATTCGAAGACATTTGTTTTGCGTGCAGCTGTACCGCATAAAAGGAAAAAAAGTCACAATAAAGAAGGCATGGTCATTTTAATATTCACGAGCTTCTAGCGTAAGATATTTTTTTAAATTTAGCTGTCGATGTCTTTTACAAGCCTGACAGCATAAAGAGTTTCTTTTGTCACTTGGTAGCCTAACCTATATGAAATAAAGTTGGATGTTTACATTTTAATTTTAAGTTGCATGTGTTTTATTTTGAAACTTTTATTGGTTTTCATTGCATATCATTTATCATATCCACATTGCATTAATCAAACTTTTAGAGGTTTGTGCTTTATTAAATTTCGAACTCGTTTTGCTCTTTTGTGTACCCTTTATTTTATGTAAATATTTTTAGGTGGTGATACGTTTTCTTTTTAAGGTCATAGACACCTTCAACCTTTTGGTTGCTGTGTATTAATAAACTTATTATATTAAGCCCCAAGGAAGTCCAATATGACGGACTTGCCTTTCTAGGACTCCGATAGCGATGATATCGCGTCAATCACTCAGAAAAAAAGTGTTGCCCTATGGTATTAAAAATCAAGCGAGGTTATCAAAACAGCTTAGGCAGATCATAAGTGAGACATCCGCTAGTGTGTGACTGCCTGTGCGTCTGTCTATCTGTCTATTTGTCTGTTCATCTATCTATCTATCTATCTATCCATCTATCTATCTATCTATCTATCTATCCATCTATCTATCTATCTATCACAAAAGAGGCAATTTGCTTTAACGGTTTTCAAATGTTTGACAACAGTCCTATTTTTGTCTTATAGACCGTATGAAATGTAATTTGATGTTAACATCCAGTGGTACATATATCTGCTTTTAAAAATGAAGGTAACATGGAATTGGCAAAATGTCGAATAGGGGACACGTGTGACTAATAATTTTCATCCCGAGAATACTGCGAAATGATGGTATTAAAATACACCACTCTCTCTTTAAAAAAATAACATTACAAAATAGATCATGATTAAAACACGTACGCTTTAATAAAAACATTAGCAGACGGCTCGGTTTTTTTCACTTGAAAGCTTTCGATCAATGACTTTCATTGAAAATACTAATGAATAGACGATTAAAAAGAAACTGTTACAGCTAGGGGGACTTCTGGTAGAGGGTTCAGTGTAGATTTTTCCTCGGATGAGATTAACATCTTGACAGCAGTATCACGACCTAGGCCTAAGCGAGTTGAATGGAAGATTTTGTCCAAGCATCTTTTTCCTAACCACTGAGTTAGGATGAAGGTGTAGTTACATGTACTGTACATTTACAAGACGTGATCAAAGAGAAAAATTTACCTCCATGTGTGTGAAATAAAGCAAATTCAGTGATTGAATACGTACTGATAGTAAGCAAGCAGCATCGTTCACAATAGGTCTCTTAACATGCGACTTTCCTACAAACGGACATGCGAGAATGACCCCTGCCGCCACGTGTGGAGACAAAAGGCAGGTTCGGGTGGAATATAAGGGAGGCAATACTACAGGGAACTGCACGGCTGCAGATATTTGCTGAGCGAGCTGGCTACGCGAAGTTTGCCAACATTTCTTTGAGCTGCAGGGATCCAAACGGTTACGCTCGCCAGCCACGCTCGTCGAGGACTGCCCTATAATTATGAACACTTGGGGTTCTAGGTATTACGGTAGGGAGGTAAAACCTTTAACCGCTAGTGCGTATTTTCTAAACTACTAATCATGTTAGTTATGGCATCTGGAATGAAAATCACTATTCATTGTAATTAACTCCTGTAATGTAATCATTTATTAATGAAAGCACATGATACTTTCTGTGTCGAAAGTGGCTGAAAAAATGAAAAGGCTTTGCAGTAAGAAACGATAAATTGCAGTTGGATCTCTCTGAGTTGTACATATAGCCATGTATTTGTGTGTTTTTATAGTGGATGCCACACAGTTAACTGCTGCGATGAGTAAAATGGCGTATAAAATAAACTAAGAAAAAACATATCGTTGGAAGCCCGCATGACAAACTTAACTGCTACGTAAATATAAACATACATAGAAAAGCCCGTCCCAGAATTACTGATAAGAATTAAAGTCACAGTGGGGTAGCTTACACCTGAAATAATCGTAATATAATAAAGATTGAATTAGCGGAAATAAATAGTATAGTGAACATATATAAATATAGCAGTTCACCTTAGTTAAACCAAATGCGCTGAAAGCAACGGGAAGAAATATAAAAAGTAAGAGGGGAATATTAAATATCTGCGCTTTTTTTCTGTCTTTACCTAAATATGTAGACATTCATTTCGTAGTCATTATTTTATCCAATAAAATTATTGGGAAAATGGGCATGCGCAATAAAGGAAAGAATGAATAAATACTCTGCGTCACTCGTGATGAGAATAAAGCATCGCTCTGCAAAGGACAATAAATGTTTTATCAGAAACCACCCGGCGTGTTCGGAGCATAAGCTTTACAGGTAAAGGATCAGCATATGGTACGAATCATGATTTTCAGAAAAAAGTACTTATACTGCAAGTATTTCTACTTTGAGTTGAAACAATGGATTGGTACAGTTTAGTGGCAGACAAAGCAGAATGATGGCTTTTATGTGCTTTATTCGGCTAATTTTGAAGAAATTTAAGTCTGTGTCTAAATAAGTAAAACGATGGGTAGTTGACCTTGGATTGCATATTTATGTGCAATCGCATCACGAGTTGTTAAATTATATAGGAATGGCCACAAATATTACCATGTCTTTATTGCTGCACATTAATAGCGGTAGAAACATGTTGCACGGAATTTTAGACGGCTTGCAGCTCTGACACAACCAAAGTTGTTTGAATTATTGTGGATACTTTCGGTACACTTACACTTACAACATAATCAACAAAATTGTCCTTTAATATGGATCTGTTTTCAAAAAATTTTTTCTTGCTACTTACTTGAATTATCAGATAAAACCAGGATGTCCTCCTTAGCTCCTTAAAGATTATTTAGTGTCTATTTTGGGACTTTGAGAACCGTAAGTAAAGCATTACAAAAGTATATGGCTGTTATAAGTGATAAAATAACCATAGCATACGTTTTTTTTTTGGTATCTTTATTTCCCAAATTAACCTCATAGAGTAAAGATTGATTAGTAACTGCTTAGTAAGATAAACGTCTCCCCTTGCTGCAGATACGCTCTTCAAGAGATAATACCATAATTCTGACAGGTTTTTTCTTAGTCGGTCTTACTCCTAGTCTTTGTCGGTTCACATTTGGCAGTTTTATGAGTGGACTGTTAAATCAGAGAGTGATTTATGCCCTATGTTTTAAACAGGGTTCACACCAGGAGATCTTGGGTCCCTGTTAGGAGCCAAGGTAGCTAGCTGCTCAATATTTCTGCAAGTAATCTGTTTGAAGGAGCATTGATTTCCTTAGAGACAATTCATAACAGAGGTTAATTTTACAAATTCAAAGCTTCTAGAAATGGATAAATGGGTATTTGGAAAAATAATGTTTGTATATTTATATACTTTGAATAATTGTATTTTATTTGAATACCAAAAGGTGTGTTATTCATTTTTTTTTTTAATTACAGGTTATCTTCTGACCCATATTCAATAAAGAATGTTTTCCATCAAATTCGGAGTGTTGCTGCTTTCATTTGTTCTAACCTTTGATTCGTCATGTGGAGGGAAGGTAATTCTTTAGTCTTATAATTTTCTTTCATAACCGACTTAAATGATGTGCTGGAAATTGGAGAGAGCCTCTTTAAATACAGACTTGACATTTAATATGGAATATTTCAGTTTCGAATGTATGCCTAGGTAAAAATGCATCCTTTTTTCAAAAAACTCAGATCTCATATAAGATATGTGAATGGAGAAGTGTGTAGTCAGGTGTGTCACTTCCAATTCACTGAATTCCAGGTTTGTTGCGCTGCTGCATTATGTAATATGCAGTGATTTAATTGGGTAGTGCTCCTTTGGGCAGGTCAAAGCTTGGCTTTGGCAAAGCATGGTTCTTCCAAAAAAGTATCCATATGTCGGTAACTACTGCATAGAAGAATTTGAAATTTGGCATGCAAGTGGTCAGTTTTGCAAGGTGTAAAATGAGCTATGCACTGCTCCGCAAATTTGTTAATCTGTGGCAGAATGGCTCGAAAAAGCCAGGCATTGCCAGACAGATAATTGCGCCAAACGAAACGGTCCGCACAGTTTTATAGAGTAATGTCCAGACTGATGCACCTACACAGAGACCACACCCAATGTATTGAAATCTTACCACCAGGGTACAGGACGTACTGTCTGTCGGGATATGTTGTTGCAACTAAACNAATGAATTGGGTACCTTGACTGTTTCTGAGTTGAACACTAAAAACTCGCGGCTTTCTTTATTGAAGTCAGTTTTCACCTATACCGCTCAACTTGTCAAAACAGAATTTACAGACATCCAGAAGAGGCCAACAACTAAGCGTGTGCCGCGTTTAAAGTGACTTAGTTCATTAACAGCGTCGGTAATTGGAGCGGATACCACATTGGTGCCAAAACACCAATGGTGGTCATCCACGAAAACCTGAACCAGATCAAATAAAGGAATAATCTGGGAACCACTTGACTATCATTTGACAGGGGGCACCTTAGGAACAATTTTAGGTTGCACGGTGAAATTGCCGGTACACACAGAGCACTTTTAAAAGCAGATTACTAACAGAATTAAGGGAATGAGCAGCTACCTTGGTAATCAAAATCGCCACATTTGAACCACATAGACAATATGTGGGTAGGCCATTACTCGCCGAATCAATGGCCTACATGTCCTACAACAAAACTGGACCAAATAGGACAGATTTTGACCGATGCCTGGAATGTTATTACAGATTTAACTCTAAAAACCTAACCCAAGGAATGCCTTGCCCCTTGAGAGCGCTGGTAGCAGACAGAAGAGGTCAAGCGTAACAGCGACCGTTACTGTGACTAGACACTGACATGGGGGTTCTTTGTGAGGCGTGTAACTCTTTTACAGGAAATAATTTGGAAAATATGGAGATCCAAAATATCTCTTTTAATTGTTGTCGTATGACATAGAATAGGCAATGTGTTTTTGTTTGCTTCTCTGGCGAATTCCATTAATTAACTGAAGACACAATGACATCAAAAGGATAATTAAAAGTTATTAAAACCCAATTTTAAGCCTTATTTTCATTTATCAGTCAGCAAAATAGGAAAAAACTGATGAAAAATGATTTGGAAAAAAATATTCCATATTAAATGTCAAGTCTGTAGCATAAGCCCATAATGACGGTTGAGGTTATCGTGTAGTTCAGTACACAGAGAGACTACAATGTAGCATGATGTTGCCATCAAAATTATATGACAAATATTTTGTGATTCTAATTAATTTAATAAAAGCGTTAATGTAGCCTTTTAGTAGCAGGAATTTTAGTGATCTCTTCAATTTAAAATGTAATTTTTTTATCCAGGTTGCAGAGGATAACAAAGATTTTACTCCGTATTGGCTTAAGAAATTCAAAACATTCTTTGACATCTGTGACGTCAATAAGGACGGCAATGTAACGAAGGAGGAGTACATTGATTTGTCCACAGAGCGAGCTGCACTGCCATCCTGGAGAGTTAAGGCAGTCAATGGTTTAATGACCATGGCCTATAAGACCTGGTGGTCGAATGAATACACCGACTTTAAGACGTCTATTGCATTTGAGGATTGGGTTCAGTCTATTGAAAAGGTTTCCGGCTCTACCAGTGATATACATGCAGTCTTCGAATGGGCTATGGATTTTTTCCATATTGTTGACCTCGACTGCAGCGAGGACTTAACGCTTAGTGAGTACTCTAAATTCCTTGATATATATCGCAGCACGGCGAATAAAAGGGCCGTTTTCCATGTCATTGACAGGGATGGTGATAACGTCATTGATGCTAAGGAGTTCACGTATGGGGTATATCATTTTTCCTTCGACCAAGCTGCCAACTCCGCTGCTTATATTTTTGGCTCACGAGATTGAAATCGATTTGGGTAAAAAGCAAGTCAATGGATTTCCATTTAATTTTGGTTGCGGGATGACTTTTCTGATATTTCACAGTGTATTCTTGCCTGTCGCAATATTTATTTAAAAACGTATCCGCTTTTGAAATGTATCATATTTCATTTAATTTGAATTTTTCAAGTAAATGCTTCAGGCCTACGCAACTACCACTAAATGATCCTGAATTCACCGGTAGATCGGACCACAATATCCGTTTTCAAGTCTGGTAGTTGGGTAGGCCTGTGCTTCAAGCATTCAAATTGCTTTGACTCATATTTAGTGTACTGGGTATTTGAATAAATGGATTCCATTCTTTTATCTTTGAACTATCTATTTTCATTCAGAAATATTTTATATGAGAGAGCAAACAAGGAAACATGTATCCTAAAATTTAACATCCAAACATTTTTATCCTTGTGTTTTTCACATTGCGATCGCCTGTCTTGATAACACAAAAAGCTTTAAATTAATAAACATGACGTAAAGTTGCTTATTTTCTCACGAATCGCGCTTATTATAAATGCATGTCATTTTCTTTAAATATATGTCAGCAAATTCCCAAACTGCTGGATCAAATAAAGAGTGTAAATGTAAGCTGGTCGAGTATTTCCGCTGATTATAGTGTCTACACTAGTATATGTATATATATTACTCGTGTTACTAATAGGTCTTTTATTGTTAATCCATCTACAGGTACTTCAGGTGTCCTCTTCTGATCTTTCAAAATATCCATGAATGTTTTCGAAGAAATTTGTTTTGCGTGCAACTGTCCTGTATATAAGTAAAAAAAAGTCACAATAAAGAAGGCATGGTCATTTTAATGTTCGCAAGCTTCTAGCGTAAGATATTTTTTTTTTAATTCTGCTGTCGATGTCTTTCACAAGCCTGACAGCATAATGAGCTTCTTTTGTCACATGGTAGCCTATCCTATATGAAATAAAGTTCGATGTTTACATTTACGATGATGGATGGCAGAGCTCTGTGCATCATTCTTTGCGAAAATAAAAAAAGGAAAACGACAGAGACAAGCTGAATTACCAATTTACTTGCAAACCAGACAGAAAAAGGCATAACCAGTGATAATTTAGTGTACCAAAATTCAGAACCGAACGTTTTAAAAATAGCTTTATTTCGTTTTCCTTTCAAAATTTAGGGATCGGTGTTTCATTCTAGAACTTATCTTGGTCCTCATTGCATATCATTTATCATATCTCCATTGCATTTATCAAACTTTAGAGTTTTGTGCTTTATTTATTTTAGAACTTATTTTGCTCTTTTGTATACCCTTCATTTTATGTAAATATTTTAGATGGTGATATGTATTCTTCTCAAGGTCATGAACACCTTCAACCTTTCGTTACTGTGTATAAATAAACTTCTTATATTAAGCCCCGAGGAAGTCCAATATGAAGGATTTGCTTTACTAAGACTCTGATAGCGATAAGAAATCACATAAATCACTCAGAAAATTAGTGTTGCCCAGTGGTATTAACAATCAAGCGTGGTTATCAAAACAGCTTAGGCAGATCATTAAGTGTGTTATCTGCTGGTGTCTGTCTGTCTATTTGTCTGTCCATCCATCCATCTATTTATCTATCCATCTATCTATCACAAAAGAGACAATCTGTTTGAACGATTTTCAAATGTTTGTCAACAGGATGTCCTATTTTGTCTTATAGCCCGCATTAAATGTAGTTTGATGTTTACATCCAGTGATACAAATGTATGTTTTTGAAAATGGAAGTGTAAGATGATTGGTAACATGTCGGATAAGGGACAGGCGTGACTAATAATGTTCATCCCGACAATCGTTATTTTAATACACCACTTTCATTGAAACAAATAGTAGATAATACTGGGTTCTGTAAGAGAAGCAACAAACCTCTGGTAAGTTAAGGTAAATAGAATTATATATTGATGGATATAGTCTGTATTGAATGTGTCAACAACTTCAGTCATTTCAACCACTTTAAGATCCAATGTTCACGAACATTGGAATTTCAGTTGATCGACCGAACTCCGAAGCGTTTATGGTACAAACCTTATGATATTGCACTGTCTGTGTGCTGTAAAGGTTGCCACATGTAGACCTACCAAAATACAGGCACTGTTTTTTGTTGATTCCAGATTACATATTTAAGTACCTATGTATGCAAAGCCAAGCAATAGTATTTTCTTATATGAAGGGTGTTGTATAAATTTGTATTTCACACTCGATGAACGTTGTACAGTTTAGTTTAAGTTGTTTGTTACTTTTGTTTTAGAAACCTGAACAATACAGAATCCATATAAGAATGTCCTCAATTAATCTGAAAGTTCTTCTCCTTCTTATGGTTGTTCAGAATAACTGCTCTTCGAAGAAAGTAAAGGTAGGTCCAGACACGAATTTGTTATTGTACTTTGAATCTTTAAAGAAGCTAGACTACTTTAAATCGGGTGTCTACAAGAATCATAAACTGCTACTGTAAACAGTGAAGGGACAACAAAGTTATAAGAAACACAGAGCACATTTTGTAACGCATAAAAAATTATAAAGGATGCATGTAGTTCAGTGTACCTGTACTACTGTAAATAGAACCAATTTTATAACAGGATATGAGCACAGGATTTAAAGCATAATGTTAAAAAGGTATACTGCAAGAAACCACGCTAGTCACTTGGACCCCATTTCCAGAGATTACATCGATCTACTTTAGATCGACCTAACTCCCTGGGGGTTCACGCTAAATAGCTGTCAGCCGGGCGGACACAAAAGTTAATTACCCCCTTACAGCTTGTAGTAGGCGGGACGGACATTTAAGCCGGAATATCTGACAGTAATCTAGTGAGACTCCCCGCGGGGATAGATCGATCTAAAAGCTCTGGGAATACAGCCTTGGTCATTGGGGTTTGGATTAAACTGATAAGGTGCTTCTATAAAAACAAACAATTAAAGTTAGGATGAACAATAGGCAATGTTTGTTTCATAGTATTTATTTTATTATTATTATTATATTACCGCTAGAAATGTGCAGCAATAAAAACATGGTAATATTCACATTTATGGCCACACCTATAAAATTTAACAATCCGTGATAAAATTTTATATAAATATGCAGTCTGACTTCAACTACCCATCACTTCTTCATTTGGACACAGACTTGCAGTAATAGTACGTTTTCTGAAAATCGTGTTTCGTGCCATATGCTGATACCATACAATTTCATATAAATATGCAATTCAAGGTCAACTACCCATCGTTTTCTTCATTTGGACACAGACTTAATTCTCTTCAAAATTATCCGAATAAAGTACATAGAGGCCATCAAACTGCTCCGTCTACCACTAAAATGTACCAACTCATAGTTTCAACTCAAAGTAGCAATACATGCAGTATTAGTACTTTTTTTCTGAAAATCATGTTTCGTACAATATGCTGATCCCTAAGGGCCCTATTTCACACAGACCACGAATCCCACGAATTGCCAGGAATTAACAAATTTCAGGATTCGTAAGGACTCGTGAGATTTTGCCAACTTTCTGGTCTAATTCCACACGCTCACGATTCAGTTACGATACAGGTACGATAGTGTTACGAATATTCATGAGATTCGGCTGGAGTCGTGAGATTTTGCCAATTTTCTGGTCCAATTCGACACGCTCTACGATTCAGTTACGATACAGGTGCGATAGTGTTACGAATATTCTTGAGATTCGGCTGGAATCGCAAGAATATTGTCCAGAAATTCACTACGATTTTTTGGAATCGGGAGTTCGTGGCCAAAACTTTGAACAGCTCAAAATTTTTGCCACGAATGCCCGATTGATCAAGAATTGCAAGAACTGACTACGATTATATACGAATCTGTTAAGAACTGATTACGATTCAACCACGAATCCTGAAATTTTCAATTCCTGGCGATTCGTGGGATTAGTGGTCTGTGTGAAATAGGGGCATCAAAGTTTTTGCAACCAATTCCTGTTGGCCAAGAAGTGCAAGAACTGACTACGAACACATACGAATCTGTTAAGAACTTCACGAACTGATTACGATTCAACCACGAATCGTAAAATTTGTCAATTCATGGCCATTCGTGGGATTCGTGGTCTGTGTGAAATAGGGGCATTACCTGTAAAGCTTATGCTCCGAACGCGCCGGGTGGTTTCTGATAAAAACCTTTATTGTCCTTTGCAGAGCGATACTTTATTTTCATCTCGAGTGACGCAGAGTATTTCTTCATACTTTCCGTTATTGCGCATGCCCATTTTCCCAATAATTTTATTGGATAAAATTGTGAATACGATATGAGTGTCTACATATGTAGGTAAAGACGGATAAAAAAAAGCGAAGATATTTAATGTTCCTCTCTTCCTTTCTGTATTTCTTCCCTTTGCTTTCAGCTCATATGGTTTAACTTAGGTGAACTGCTATATTTATATATGTACACTTAATATTTCTGCTGATTCAATCTTTATTATATTACGATTACTTCAGATGTAATCTACACCATTGTGACTTAAATTCTAATCATTAATTCTGGGATGGGGATATCTTTTACTCAACAAGTGTATATATATATATATATGTGCTACATATTACGAAAACCGTGGAACAGGTAATTTCACTGTAAAGTACCTTGAGCTTGGTCTGCAGAAACAAAATTCAGGGCATTACTGAAATGTATGATAATCCCTGTGTATTTTAATCCACTCGTCATCGACTGGCGCGTTTTCAAGATCTTATTTTCATTTCCTTCAGTGCAAATCTATGATTCATATTGACTGCCAAGTTCAAAAATTTCAATGCTGCTACTTTTGTCAATTTTTTATGATCTCCTACTTAAATTTAATTTTACAACGGTCTGGGAAATGCTATTATTTTGCCAAGGATTTGTAAGGTACTTCTGTTTTCACTGAGGTCGTCTTTTAAAATGATGGTATATTTTGGTAATACAGAGATTATCATATATTTCAGTGACCAATAAACAATATTCACATTATAAAAGAGAGTAGGATTCCATGAACAATGGAGAATAACTGGTAACTATATATCCTAAAAAAAAAAAAAACATGAACTTATAGCCCAGTCGCTGTCAGGCTTTTGGTGTTGCAAGTTAAATCTTTACAGCATATCTGAAAAATGACATGCCTCGTCGTATAGCCTGAGTAAGAAAGTTTGTGAAACATATGACCGCAAACAATCGATATTCTGTGTTGCCTTCTTTCTTGTTATGAATGGAACTATGAAAGTTTGTGGTACACTGGGATGGAGGTGACATAAACAAAATAATATTGCTGTCCATGCTGGAATCACTCGAGGAACTGCCTGTAAGATCACATAGTGCCATCGAAGAGAGCAACATACCCAACCAACTATTAACCATTTTTGTCGACTCTGTAACTTCAGCCTGGGAGCATCGTATACTCTGGGAGTATCGTCAAAAGGAAACATCCCCGGACAAATTGCTAAAACGTATACAAGTTTTCAGAGGAACAATCGACGCCATATGCAGCCTTTCAATCGGTGACCTTGCCCAAGGAGTCAGATTGAGCTTCGTTACCTGCCCCGACTTACAAGTTTCAAGGCAATATATCGATATGACTTGCACTACATATTTTCAGCTCATTTTTCCCTTTAATATGTAGTGAATTGACTTGTGTCATATACTACCGTAGCATTGTAATTACATATTTATGATGATCTTTTTTCAACCCGCATACGATACTGCTACTGGAAATGTATAGAGTAGGAAGGGGGGGGGGGGAGACAGTATATCGTTCGAGATACGGTATGGTACTTTTAACACTGTACAGCCAATAAATGAGGGGGCTCAAATATCCGAATCCATCAGACGTGTTCTGGGCATCTCTAAACATAGGATCAACAAGGTAAGAAGCGTGATTTTCAGCAAACCGATCATGATTGAAAGCAAATTGACTATTTGAATGACACGCTGATACATTTTTTATGCAAGAAAAGGTGTTTTGCTACAGGTTTTATATGAGAGCGATTTTAGGTAAAGACATGGTTCTGTTTTACAACGAAGGAAATGGTGGGTGAATGACCTTAGATATATTTTTTATACGAACGTTGAATCAAATAAACATTAAAAAAATGTATATGGTAATGGCCACAGGGGGTTACAATTATTCCATTGCTGAAAATTCCAGGTAAGTTGTCAAAGGCAAACTATATGATATGTAAATGGGAAAGTATACACCCCCTAAAAAAATAAATAACAACAAATAAATTAAAAATGTAAGAGAGGGATTTAAGAGAGTGACACAATTGTTTTTGCATTCGGGAATTCGGGGCCAAAATATTTAGCAGCTCAAAACTTTTCCCCTGATTACTTGATCTCTTACGAACAGTAATAATTTACTGAGATTAAATGAGAATCAGTTAAGAACTAAAAACAATTAATCACGATTGAACTAAGAACCCTAAAATTATTAATCCTTGGCGGATTTTGAAATTCCTAGTGAGGGTAGAATAGGGACATAGGCTGATATTTGTTTGTAATGCAACCGGTAGATGTCTCTGTGATTTAAGTACAGTCTGCAACGTTGCATGATCTATTTTGATTGGTAACTTAAAGGTAAAGATGTTCACTGTATAACTTATTCTTATTGGTGGATATGTATATATGGGTTGACATGACTATAAAAGCACTGCTTGAAATAAATCGTTCTTTTCTATGCTGACTTTAGCAAGAAAGCTACATAGTGAGTGCGTTCATCTTTAGTCAATCGAGAAATAAAGTACTTTAATATAAGGCACTTGGCCACAATTACGTCACGCTGCAATATTAATCAGTAAGTATAGTTCGTAAGGTCTGATTGGAAAATGCTCTTAGAAATGAACATGCTTTTCCTTTAATATTTTGAGTGTAATAAATGCATAATGTCCCATAGTAACTATTTTTGGGTCCAATAACTTAATATTCAATGAAAATTATGTCATGGTTTGAAGATTTAGATTGGAACTTCCTTTCTTATCAATGTGGTGTGTTGGATAGCTAACATGTGCTGTCAAATTAACGCTTATAATCTCTTGTAAACTTGACCGTTACTTCCACTGGAAAGCTAGGAGAGTACAAGTGAGTACTGTCCTGCAACCAAGCCACTTCCTTCAAAAACGCCAAAATCAAATTAGCCCGATTTCTATATTCTTAGGAAAAATAATATGTGCGACATTATTAAGTTCCCATGTGTACTGGTACACTACGCGACCACGTCTTACACGTTGCTAGCTGGTACAAAACTGTGGTCTTTCCACATATACACATACCCCTGGTGACAAAGGAGTATAATTCAACATTTGAGTAAAACACAAGTCAACAGGTGTGGGAGAGTTTCAACAATACCTTCATATAGTACGCGGCTATGACAGTTAAATCTTGTGCATCTATATAACCTTAAACAGAGATACTGCACTGAAATCTGTTAATAATTAAAGCATATTTAAATTATTAATGGATTCATTGCATATGGCACCCACATTCAAGCTTACCATGGCCAGAAATGTGCAGCATTTAAGCGATACGCGAGGGCGCAACAGTAGGGCTTCACGTGACTCAACTAACCAATCACAGCACAAGAATGGCATCGCACACAGACTCTGTGATAAGTGCTCAGCCCATTGTCAAGTAGTGTTAGTTCATGGTAACAAGCGTCTGATATGTGCAGAGAAGTTTATTATTATAATATATATTGTTCTTATTGTTACATTATTAAATCTAACTCTGTATCCAAGTAGTAACTATACTGTACCTAGTCAGTTACTGATGATGTACAGAGGTCATATATTCCAGAATAAGCCATTACCACTGATTTATAACTTTCATTTTAGTTTAATATGTTATTCATGAAAGAGTTCATGAAAGATTATTTTAATTTGTTAAATCGTGATCTTATTCTTTTTATATTCAAATAATTGAATACTGTGGGTAAAATTGGTCTTCCACTTCTTATTTGCATTTTTCCTTTACTACAAGATTATTTTGGAACAGTTGCAGCATTAAAAATTTAAATAAATAGCAATCTGAAAGAAGAATTTTGCATAATTATTAAATGATGATAGGAATTTTGGATTAAGAGATTAGTTAAATACTGTGATATGGTCAGTCAATTTATGTAGAATCTGATAATATGATTGAAAATACTGATTGAATTCTTGGCCTTGCACTGGGCAGTTTTACATTTGTGCCAAGTGCTCTTTTTGGACTCCATTGTACAGTGGTAAAAAATCTTCAATTGCCATGAAATTTTTTAATCAGACTCTGTACTGGCTAGTATGTTACTGCTATCAGCTGGTGCTATCGGCAACGAATTAATTTCCCTTTGTTTCTGAGTGAATCTACCGTCTAAAATCACTATAACTGAAAATATTTGCGTTTTGCTGAGGGTAGTCTAGGCAATATACGGCAAACTTCTTAGTACGTGTGTACAACAGAATTTTTTTAAAAACCCTAGCGATATTTGGTCAGGAGTTGCTTGAAGCATAGCACAGCGTTGCTGTCTATCGGCATCAGGCCGTTAGTTTGTCAATTCTCACGAATTACCCACGAATCGCGAACCCATTCATTTTCCTATGGCAATCTAGCAACTCATTAAAAATGCACGCATGCGCAGTGGGCTAGGCGTGACGTCATGCAGTGCATTTCTGGGGATGACATATTATTTTTTAGGTATCATATGCTACGAAAGACCTTAAACTTTATCCCTGGAAGGCTAGAAAGCCATTTGAATTTATTTTTCATTTTAATATATGTCTTTCCGTCTCCATGTTGCACACATTCAATATTCATTCTTTTTTATTATTGAACTTAAGAAATGTAAGTTACAGTATACAATACTTCTTTGTTACCCCTCGCTTACTTCTCTCTCACACACATACATACATACATACACACATAACTGCTACTGATGTCTCATCATTTTCATTAATAAATAAGATATTTTGATAAGCACAGCATTTTTTTTTTCTAACACAGATAGCATTCGATGTCCCTAACCGACAGATGTCCCCCATTTTTTTATTTAGTGTAAATGTAATATTTTACCTGGGAAATTAATAAATTCAATTATCGTCATTGTTTCCAAGAATAATATCCGATGCAAAAATATGAATATTGACTCCCTTTTCTTCCCTTAACCACTTTTCGATTTGCATCCACAAGTTTTTTTTTGCGAGATCACAATCTACGAATAGATGTTCAATTGCTTCCATCCTTGTGCTACATAAATTGCAATGAGGATTATCAACTATTTTATATTTGAACAGTAAGTATTTTGTCCCTAGATTTCTATGAATACATCTAAAGTTAAACCATCTGAGTTTGGATTCTTTTATATCTGTCAGGAGACGATTGTAGCTAAGATTCCATGTTATTGCTTTATTAAGGAACCTTTCCCATTTTATTTCATTTTTAGGGGTTTCGTAGAGTTTTTTATAAACTTATCATAAATCGCTTTACAACCTTTTTTGTTTTTCCATATATAAGCATAAGCGGTTTGGGTATTTTCAGGTTATAAGTTTTCTGTGTACCAGTTATTTCTTTTAAATTGGGAAATGCATTATAGATAGCATTTCTTAGGCCAAAATATTTTGTAATTGGGAGACTATTTTGTATGCATACGTGATTTCTCTATATGCCGTTTGGATCAAGCAAGTCGAGCACCACCCGGAAACCTTTCTCAAATAATGGTTTTAAGAAAACGGCCTTGTTTTCGATCAAAATACTCGGATTATACCACAATGGAGCTTCCAGAAAATCTTGTGGGTCATTTCCCTGTATTACACTAGCGTACTGTGAGTAATATGAAAATAATTTTTTCCAAAATAAATTTGTCGTGGTTTCCCCGCATTGTTTCGCATATACAGGCCCAAACTGGCAGAGCGACGTCGTGTCACAACTTGTAATTTCGGTAAAAATCCTTCCGTATTGGTTAGTATTCGATAGTATTCTGCGAATACAAGTTAGTTCTAAAGCTTTAATACATGATTCCAAATGCACCATTCTACAGCCCCCATTTTCGAAGTCTTGAATAATTGTCTTTCTCGATACCCTATCATTTTTCCCATGCCAAATGAATTTGAAAAGAATTCAGTTTAACTCTTTTATCCATTGGGCACTGGGACCTGGTAGTGACATGAACAGATGAGTAAACTTTGGTATCAGTAGTGATTTAACCGCCGTTATTTTTCCTAGGGTGGATAGATACCTTTTTGACCAGTTATTAATCTCTTTTTTGATGACAGCCAACTTTATATTATAATTGCGTTCTTCTATACAATCAAGTTCAGCTGGAAAGGTAAAACCTAGAACAGATACAGATTCATTTGCCCAGTTTATTTTTTCGTTTCTACACAGAATTTTCTTACTATTGATTTTTGAGCCAATCCATACTGCTTTTGTTTTGGAGATATTTTGTTTTAAACCGGAATATTTGGAAAACTGGAACAAAAGGTCTAATGCACGTTTTAGCGATTTCTCTGAGCCGTCTAAAAATACCACTGTATCATTGGTATATTGTAATAATTTTATCTCTTCTCTTGCTATACCGATTCCTCTTATGTTTTTTTCCTGTCTTATAAGAATACCTATTATTACTGCGCATAAATTAAATATATAGGGTGATGCAGGGTAACCCTGTCGACACCCTCTGCCTATTTTAAAAAATCGAGAGAAAATTCCATTCTATATGACACACAGTTCAGCATTTTATGAAGGATTTTAATCCACCTAATAAGGTCATTTCAAAAATTTTAAAAATCTAATGTTATGTAAATAAAAGACCAGGATATGCTATCAAAAGCTTTTTGAAAATCAATAAGTAAAATAATACCTGGGATTTCTTTGACGTTTGTATATTGCAGAACGTCATACAGGATTCTGATGTTCTTTCCTATATACCTCCTATGTACCTCCCCTTTAAAAAGACCTTCTGATTTTCGTGAATTAAAAATTCAATAACAGATTTTAACCTATTAGCAATACACGAAGAAAGAATTTTATAACAATTATTTAACAGGGAGATCGGCCTCCAGTTGGTCAGAAATTCCCTTGGTTTGTCACCTTTCGGTAGTATAGAAATAACCCCCTGCACCTGGGTGGTGGTGAGTATTCATTCTTTACAATATCAGACATTTTACCGCGTACAACCTGTAGAGTTATAAACTGTAGAGTAAAGGCAGTATTGGGAACAACTCCTGCATATCTATACTGACTGTGACAAACGTGATTTATTTATTTATTTATTTATTTATTATTTTGTAAACTCAACAAACCTGGGTCTGTTTATGACACTTCTCTTGTGGTTGCATATTGCAACAATTATATTGTTGGTTCCCTTAATTCCCCAAACCACAATGGCTTTCAAAAACGATGTCACCCAGCCGATGGTAACCTTTTTAACAGTGCCGTACCGATTGATACCCCGCTTATTGTCACAAATTGCTCCTTCTCTTTAGTATTTTATAGGTGGATTTTGTTGCTATCTTTAAAGCCCCTGGTGACCCCCCCAAAAAAAAAAAAATAGAAAAAAAAAAAAGATTCATAGCAATGCTGTGAGTTTTATTGCAGTTTTTCTCTCCAATTTCAAAGATGTCTTTTTTTCATGGAATCTTGAGAAAAACTTGTGCTTAACCCTCTTGGATCACATATTCCCACATCCAAAGGTGCAACTGGCTATTATATTAAATTATATTATATTATAATTTTTGGTATTTTGATTTTAGCACATGACCATTATATTAATGCCACAGAGCAATGAAGTGTGGTGTTTATATTAGTACATCTGGACACCATACCACTTGAAAACAATGAGAATAAGTACGTTATCGAGGTAAGTAAATTAACGTAAGCATATTGTACATAAAATGCTATTAAGCATTAACTGAGAATAAAATTGGAGTCGTTTGACTCTCTAGTCAGAGCCCAGCACCCCTTGACCCTCGGGGTTAATATGACTCCTATATAAGGGTCAAATTACCCCACTACCAAGGTCTTTAGACTATCTTATTAGAGCCAATCACCCCCTGGCTCTCATGGAGTAAATATTACCCTAAAATTAGATTCAAATTACCGGGGGCCAGTGTCAGTATAAACATTACTTTATTGGCCATGGTCGGTTTTAGTTTTGCATGAACAAGAGATTTTCTGTGTGTTTCTGCACGCAGAACTCGTGGACTTATTACTGGCCCGGGCTTTCAGTTGCCCACACCCTTTATGTGATATGTTGGTATATAGCCAGCAGGTTTTGTTTCCAGGTTGTAGGTTTGACCCGCTTATGCATGTCACTGGGGAGGAATGCTCACTCATTGGTATATTTGTGGTATAGATATATGTCATGCTGTTTATTACCAGACTCACAAACTGTTTGTTATTGCTGCTTGACTATTCTTCTTGACCGGATGGCCTTGTGTTTAGCGTGTCCGCCTCCGGAGGGGAAGAACGTGTGCTCAAACCCGCTCGGGGTCATACCTGTTTTTTTTAGTTTTGTTTTTTTAAATACTAATGTGTCAAAGAGTCAAAAATTCCTTAATATGGAGTTATGGTGACTCTTTTGAAGAGATAAATCAAGAGATAAATGGATGTGTGAATGGAATCTATTGTTACTCTCCTGTGGAGTCTGGGATGGCGTCACTCCATCGGAGTTACCTTGACTCCAATTGGGAGTTATTTTAGGCACCACTGCTGGACTCCAAGTTTGGACTCACTTGGACTCAGATTTTATTCTCAGTGTTTATTCAAGACCAACGATCATTCGGTTTAAATGTTAAGATGGGGATTGCTTGTTCGTAATTTGTGTACAATTTGTAATTTGTCGTCAAAGTAAAGGTGTAAAAGGCTGCGTTGCTTACGACACTTTTTCCTGGATTTCCAACATTAATCATTTTAATTATTATATTTACTCAGCTTTTATTATTCATATAATTGCTTGTTTTTCTGATAACTTTATTTGTAAACAGCACTGAGACGGTAGTGTCGTGCAATTTTTTAGAAGTAAATATTATTATTTTTTCTTGAAATTTCCTGGGACTGAAATTTGAACAAATCTGTTTTATTGGAAAGGCTTTTTTCAACAGTAGACCGACACATATTGATCACAACGGTAGGGAAAATGTACAGGTCTTTTTTCTTCGTCTTCCCGCTGTGTTTAAAAGGGATATTAAAACCATTCATCTAAGTTTTGTTTACTTTTAATCCTATGACCTGGTTACTTTAATTTTCTTTCTAGATATGCCATCAAGGCGGTTGGCCTTTTAACGTTTTTGTATTTGTTGGCCTACCTTACCATCAACCAGAAAAATGCCCTTTCTTACGTGGCAAACCTTTTGCCAGAAACCAAACAATCGGGTGAGGGCCTAAAATTGAGCTATAGAGTCTTCATGGGATTACCCAGAAACCTGACCTGTGACAGATGGGTTGTTGTGGATGCAGGAAAACATGCATCCGCCCAACAGATTGAAAAAGTGTCTGATAGACTACATTTTCCCTGGTGCGCTATTGTAGTCTCAGATACGTTAACATCGTCACGTTCTTTGCATGTCATTTTACCAAATAAACAAAATGGCATAATATACGTAAATGGAGTGACTGAATACAGCAGCCTTTTCAAGTCCCCAGTGAGTAGAAAAACGATCGGCTACTTGTTTGCTATAACCAGTGGAGCAACTATGATCTATGACGACGATGGAGGAATGGGATATGAATGGTTGGCCTCTAGTCCACCCCTTGATAACAAAAGTACTGAGGTTCCTCTCGTTATACCAGCAGGCAAAGTGAACTTTTGGAACCCTTTTTCGTATTTCTTCTCTAGAAGTGATGTCTGGCCTCGAGGTTTCCCAGGAAACATGGCCAATCGTCCTGCCTGCAGTGCTCCGCCGGTGCCATACGCATTGCGTAATTCGAGCGTATTACTTGTGCATTATCTCATAGATGGGTATGCCGATGTGCCGGAAGAACTTCTCAAGTCGACATTGAAATTCGACAAATCAATCATTGGTCCAGTGGAAGTGCAAGAAGGCACATTTGTACCCTATAGCCAGCATTCGACGCTACATATGTATGATGCATTTTGGGGACTTCTAGTACCCACTACATGTGAGGTGTCGATATCTGATATTATTCGTGGTTATATCACTCAAAGACTTTTGTGGGATATTAACGGCAGCATGTCGGTCTCACCGCTCTGGACAAAGAGAACAAACCCACTCCGTCAAACACTGGGGAAAGGCTCTCAAACTTGTAACAAAACTCAAATTGAAATAGTCAATCACTTAATGGCGTGGTCCAGCAAGTCGCCATCAATTAATGCAAGGTTAAAAGAACTGTACCTACATTTATTCGATAAAGGAATCATTTTGAAAGAAGATCTGGTGATATTAGACACCTGGATAGAGTTGCTGACGGCAGTTGGGTATGTCTTCCCGCGAGCCCAAGTACCAAGCTGGGCTGAAAGAAGGGCGATGGCCAAACCCTGGGACGGTGTAAGGTTGTGTGTTCATTTCAACCATGTCCCCAACAAGCAAGCATTTACAACATTGTATCAAATGTACAGTAGACATTTTAAAGAGATAACATTCACCGGGGAAGGCACTAGGCACCCGTTTATGGACCCAAGTGTTCATTTTCTGCCCTGTAATGATCAAGAAGGTGGCATTTTTCTGCATCGGTGTCTTCCTAAGCACTTAACCTATGGTGGGTTTGGAAACAATAGCACGTCGTATCTTTTTGTAAGTGATGATACCTTCTTCAATCTTTCATCCTTTTTGTCCTATCGCCGGGATGTTCTGTGGATATTGGGGCCTTTAAAAACACTGGACATTGACGTCACGTGGCCAGATGGGTGGTATTGGTGGCCGTTGCCGTACGGTGGCGCCGCGCTGCGAAAAATCATCGATATTCTCCCTAAAGAATGGAGGGACCACTTGGCCCTCGTGAAAAATTGGACACAATCAGGAAAACGATTGATTTCTAGGTTTAATGCAGATACTGTATTCATTCCAAATAACCAATACAAAACACGCTTTATTGAAGTTTTGAAATGGTTGATGGGACCGAACATGCCACGATTATTTGCTGAAATCGCCACGCCATTGCTAGTTGACCTTGTAACCACCGAAAAGCCGGACCGATCTGATGTCATTCCATTAAAGAACAATTATCCACATACTGGTCGCGATACGGCACTTAAGGCGCGGTCGTGCAATTTACTTCATCCTTTAAAGTTGTCCAAGGACAGGGATAGGCTCATTTGGCTGTCCATGTTTAAGAGTGTGGAAACGATTTTACAGACGCCTCCATAGTTGAACTGAAAATGTCATGATGAATAAAATGGGCAAATGCCAATGATATGGTATTTGGTGGGAGCTTTTACGGTGTGACTGCTTTTTATGTGCTGCGAACCACCAGGTTCTCTTAAAACAGACGTATGGCATTATTATCTCTGCAGATTAACTAACAGATTATTTACATTGTGTATTATATAATAGATGGGACTTTATTGACAGAAATTTTCATTTTTTTATCTTTCATCCCTGACGTCACCTCTTGTATATGAGACACCAGGTTAATTGCCTCGATCAGTAGTCTAAGAGATGCCAGAACCTGGCCAGCCGTCATTAGAATCGAGATGTATTTGATGGAAGTTTTCAATTTTTGTTTTACCCTATCGATGGTAGACAGAGCGTGTGCAGGGAAATACCATCGAAGTGCTGGATCAGTCCACGTTTAAGGTGCAGTCCATGTTCATGTTTTTTTAATCGTTCATTCCGGAACAGAGCGTTAATTGGGCCATAACATTTTGCAAATATCTCACTACATTTGCAAGAGGTGACCTCAGCAATATCTACAAATTTCATCATGACAACGGCCTTGCTCACAGCTCTCGGTTTTTGGTTGAGTTGTTGCAGAAACAACGTTCTGGGGTTTAAACAAACATCTTTGAGCTCGAATACTAATTCTATTAAGGACCTGAGGGATGATTCCGAGTGCACAATGCAGGAAATAATCATCTCCCTAACAACCTGAAATACCTCTGTCAAGCTGTTATGGAAGAAAGGGATAGTATCCTTGGAAGCAATTATATCTGCAGATTTGCAGCTATAATTGTAGTGCCTCATCGGATTGCATGCTACTTGACACGTGCATTTTGATGCTTATATTGCGTATCGATTCGAATGCATTAATTGGTGTTTTAAAAGTTTGATGATTATTTTTACTTTTATGGAAAATTAGGCTATATTTGAGGGGGTGCTTGTCCTTAATTTGAATAAATGATATTAAATATAAATATCTTTAAAGGAAATTGGACTTTTTTAACCTAAAGTCATCTCAAAGTTGGTTGATGGAACAAAAATACTAATCAAAACGGCTTACAGCTGCCATGTGATTATTTGTAAACAAACGCACATCAGATTGAAGGTTGAACAACTCAAATGAGCCTGAGTGAGTCATCCAGCCGTTTCGAGGATATGCGACTATAAAATATTAGCCCAAGGAACAGGCCTACCCAACTACCAGACTCGGCACCTAAGGATCCTGAATTAACCGGTATATCGGACCACACTACCCGTTTTCAAGGTGTGTGTCAGATTGCATTTCGGAGTATCAGCCAGAACACCGACAGGATGAACCCTGGCATGCTCGGCTGTCACCTTGATTGGATAGTAAACGATTGTCGTAAAATCGCTATATGATTTTAAAACCGGGTGCATAATTTTGAAAGCCACCTGAATGAACCTTAGACTGCCACATTAATCTAATACAATGCAAAAAAGCTCTATCAAAAGTGGTTAAAACATTCAAACCGAATGTCGTAAAGTCCCCATATATCCCCATAGAGACAATAAAATAGAGTACTCTAAAGTAAGAGTACAGTTTAAGGTTGTTCAGCCGAGCGTGGATGAGCCCGCAGTCGTGCTACAAAATTTGTTCTGGGGTATGATACTCCGAAATGCCATCTGACACACACCTTGAAAACGGGTAGCGTGGTCCGATATACCGGTTAATTCAGGATCCTTAGGTGCCGAGTCTGGTAGTTGGGTAGGCCTGAAGGAAGCAAAATATTCTCGTGCAAGAGTATATTGGATCTAATGTAAAACAAGTCATATCATTGTGAGAAAAATTAAAAACGAGACATTTATTTTATCGTTTCACTTGCCACAGACAATTAAAAAACAATTAATGTTATTTAAAAACTAATATATAGTGCTGATTTTCCACTCTGTCTAATGTAGACTTCCAGTAATTTATTGTTACGTTATATTTCGCCATGATTTTTATAAATGCAATGTATTTGTACAACAATTGCTGTTCAGGGACGACCTCGATTCGATATCTTCCACAATATAATATATAATGATTTAATTGGATTGTGCCCCTTTGGGCTGGTCAAAACCTGGCATTGTCAAGATATGTTTCTCTTAAAAAAGTATCCATATGTCGGCATTTACTGCATAGTAGAATTTGAAATTATGCACGCTTAAAAATAAAAAAATTAAAAAGGTAAAATGAAATCTAACCAAAAGGCCATCCCTGAATTACATGGGTACGTCTTTATAATCGCCGACTTAATAACGAGCGCCGAAAATGAGATCAGAGGGGTTGGGCTCTTGACCAACAAAGTAGTCCTCGAAAGCGTCTATGAACTCGTTGGAATCAATCACGCCATCCTTATTCCAATCAGTCTCATCAAATATATCTTGAGCCTTAGCAGTGTTACGGAAAACAGTAAGAAAGTTTGAATACTCATCTACCATCAATTTGCTATCGCAATCGAGATCAAACGCGCCAAGCCAGTCGTTTGCGAATTTTACGGTCTCTTCTCTTAAGCTTATATTAGTGAGTTCATCTTCGTCAGCCCAAAGCATTTCTTCAAACGTGATGGATTTGGAATAGTTGTTGTATTCATTTGACCACCACAAGTAATACGCACTAGACGATATACCATTCACCGCCATGGCTCTCCAAGACGGGATAACTTGCTGAGCTCGCTCTGTTGTTAAATCGATGCATTCCTCTTCAGTCAACCTTCCATTTTCATCAACGTCCATGATATCAAAGAATTGCTTGTACTTGAAAATCCAGTGCGCACTTAAGTTTCCTTTGGGGTTCTAAAATACGAAAAGGTATTAAAAATTAACACGACTTGAACACGGCTGGTAAGGCAAACAATTATCTATATTGTCTCTTTACGACTGTTTTTATAGCCGCAATTGATAAGAATAATTATTACATTAAACACCATACCCAAGTGATTGGTGCTGTTTATTGTAGTTAATTCCATTACCATTTGAAGTTTACCCTGTGCTAATTCATCGCATTAAATGATGAGATTTATGTAAAATAAAACAATGAATTATCACTTATAATTTTCTATGCGTTACAAAATGTACAAGTGTTTCTTATAATATATTTAACCCCTGCCCTTTAACTGTTGCACTTTGTTGTCCCTTTACTGCTTACAGTAGCCGTTTACGATTCTTGTAGACACCCGATTAAAAGTAGTCTTCAGGGTTAATACTCAATATGGAATATTATTTTTGGCGAGTAAATTTTCTACAAAATATTTATTTTCTCTCAAACTATTTTAAATCTGAAACTGAGGTGTCACTTAATGTGTAGCTAGGCGAGCTACCTAATTACCAATCGAAACAACTGGTGCATGCAGTTGCATGTCCTGCGATCAGAAATGTGAGGGGTGGTCTTTTCGGTAATTTCTGCCCTTGTATAAAAACGCATGGGTTTGGTCAATCTTTGGAGGATATTTCGAGAAGGAACAAAGGGATCGGTCTGAAACTTGACAGGTAGCTTAGAGAAGATATCTTTCGACGTTTAAGCAACTCAGCTTAATATGGGAATCTTGCTCTCAGAGAAAATGGCCAACACGGGCAGCCATTCCCAGGCAATTTAACATTTTACAGGGAACCGTTAGTGAAGTCCTCCAAAAAATGCTACTTCAGGCGCACCTTCTCCAAGACCTCTACCAGGGTGTCCTCGTATCACAACAAGGAGACAGGATTGCCTTCTCCTTACACTGTGCCGAGCTGGTCGTACAACGACAACCAGTGTCCTTAGAAGAAAGTGACCGAATTTCATTCAAACGCCCGCTTCAATGTCCCTCGTGAACAAGAGATTACTACACGCCGGTTATTTTGCAGGAAGACCAATTCGGAAACCACTGTTAACAGCAGGTCATACACAGCGACGTCTGCAATGGGCTTGGGACCCCGAGAGTTTGCAGCCAAACCACTGGCATCACGTTGTTTTCAGTGATGATCGAGGCCAAATATGGAGTTTTAAGGGTTGGCGGTCAAACGTGTCCGCCAACGTGTACGAGAGGCATATAACGATGATTGTGTACTGCCTAGGGTGCAAGCAGGCGGTGTTAGCGTCTCTGTTTTGGGAGCATTTCATGTCGGTGTCCAGAACCAGTTGGTTTTCTAGAAAGCACCATCTTCAGGAACAACTCTGTGTACCAACACGACTACGCATCCCCACATCGTACTCGCAGAATCACTAGTTTTCTTCAAAAGCAATGGGTTCAGCAAACTCCCCAGGTATGAACCCAACTGATAATATGTGGGCAGAAGTCATCAGCCGGTAAATCGTGATGAACTACGACAGGCAAATATCACTGCGTTGAATGATAGCCCCATCCAAACTCTGAAAAGCTTGTCATGTAGGTTGAGGGCGCTGCAAGCGGCTGCTGGAGGATATACCCACCAATGATTACTTGATTTACTGTAATGAGTTCTTTGTCTGTTTAGCATATCACTGTCCGAAGTCTAACGTTTTCTTTAATAAGTTAGCATACAGTTCATACTGTCATCAAACTGTTGATATGGTTTTCTGGAGGTGTTCTTTTCTTTTGAGAGATATTTTATATCAGATTTAATATTATTGGCCAAACTATCCAACAACAGAAGCCTGGATATTTTTATCACTCAGTGACATACCTTTTTGGTGATTTAAGCCACAAAAAATAATCTGCACTCAAAATTAACAAATGATTTAAAAAATCCCATATTAAGTATTAACTTTGTAGCTTCCTAATACTCAACACACCGTAGCAAATCGTGTTTGGAGTTCTACCTTCACCATTTTTGAGGAGCAGAGAGTTTGAACAACCACAAGTAGGAGCAGAACTCTCAGATTGCTGGAGGACATCCTTACGAACTTTATTCTGTTAAGATATTTAAAACAACAGACTTAAACTTTATAATCCATTATTCGTTGAGTGGGAAATACAAGTTTATATAGCACAGTGTCGGTGTTAGGGGGGGTCAGGGGGGTCCTAAAATATATCACACAAATATTCCCCACTTATAGTTCTAAACTGTTCCAAAGGTTACTGAGAGCACTGCTTGCTCTCCAAAACACCATGAATTGTTCGGGGCTTTGAGCAGGCCCTACACCATGGGGGGGGG
>NW_019775970.1:26560-150228 GCF_001039355.2 Lingula anatina
GGGGGAGGCTGTCGTTTCGGACCCCCTTCAAATAAGCTTGGATCCGACCCTGTAGCCATCCCTTCATATAAGCTAACTATCGCTAACAAAAGCATTTTTTGCATTTTCGTAAGGCCTACCTGTTGCACATTTTACAGCACGCAAACAGCGCCTGCTGTCTACCCGCTGTTTTCCCAATCAATCTTTTCTGATGTTTTGTATGAGCGTTGTCTATTTAAAAACAATCTGTCGCATTACTGTCGCATTTAAGATAATTAGTCACGCTTGCCCCCCTTTCGCCATGTTATATATCCCCTTTCTCTTTCACCTCTAAGAATTTACATTTGAACTTTAAATGAAAACATCAAACCAGTTGGTTTTCTAGAAAGCACCATCTTCAGGAACAACTCTGTGTACCAACACGACTACGCATCCCCACATCGTACTCGCAGAATCACTAGTTTTCTTCAAAAGCAATGGGTTCAGCAAACTCCCCAGGTATGAACCCAACTGATAATATGTGGGCAGAAGTCATCAGCCGGTAAATCGTGATGAACTACGACAGGCAAATATCACTGCGTTGAATGATAGCCCCATCCAAACTCTGAAAAGCTTGTCATGTAGGTTGAGGGCGCTGCAAGCGGCTGCTGGAGGATATACCCACCAATGATTACTTGATTTACTGTAATGAGTTCTTTGTCTGTTTAGCATATCACTGTCCGAAGTCTAACGTTTTCTTTAATAAGTTAGCATACAGTTCATACTGTCATCAAACTGTTGATATGGTTTTCTGGAGGTGTTCTTTTCTTTTGAGAGATATTTTATATCAGATTTAATATGACACAGAGGTCAAACTTTTGAAAATCATAATCAAAAGCAGATAATATTTTTTTATATAGACAGACAGATAGATTCTTTTAGAAGAAAAACTCGAGCAAGCGGGAAGACAGCAAGCGCTGTTTATGAAGGCCTGGTATGTCCCGGACCCACGTCCTCCCGTTCCGGTGGCGGACATTCTGACCACAAGACCACCTGATAGATAAATAGATAGATAGATAGATAGATAGATTGGTCATCAAACATCACAAACGAAATAAGCGTTTTTAAACACGGTTGTCAACAAACACAAATACAAAAAAAATGTTTATTTGTAGTTAACTATGATGCCAACAATGAAACGCTGACATATACAATAATAAATAAACATTTCAACGTATACTCTCAACAGCGCTTAAATAAATACCTGAATTAAAATGTATGAAATAAAGATGGACAAATTTGCCTTGACTTTGGTAATTACCATATTATAATTGTGAAGAGCAATCCACCGGTTGATTTTGAACAAGAAAGTTAGGACATATTACCCCAAAATGTACAGAGGAAGACATGCACATCAGAAAGGATGATTTAATGGTTATTCTAAATAAGATACACATCATATGCAAAGCAAACAGTAAAGCTAATGGTTAAAAAGCGGTAAAGGCATGTCGTATGTGTTTTTTTTTTGTCTCACACTGTTCCGAGGAGAATCAACAAATACAGTAATGGTGTTTTTTTTTATGCGGAGAGGCAACAGCTAAGCAAGTACATTTACATTTCAAAAGTTCAGAAGTTAATATGCAATTTATAATCAAAATGGTCATGGCCAAATTAAGTTTTTATGATCATACGCTTAATAACGAGTACCAAAAAGGACATCAGAGGAGCTGGCCTCTTGTTCATCCCAGTAGCCCACGAAAGCGTCTATGAACTCGTTGGTGTCAATCACACCATCCCCATTCCAATCAATGACATCAAATATATCTTGAACCTTAGCAGTGTTACGGAAAATAGTAAGGAAGTTGGCATACTCATCTACCATCAATCTGCCATCGCAGTCGAGATCAAGCACGTTAAGCCAATCTTTTGCGTTTTTGACGATCTTTTCTCTTGTAATAGGGATTTCCGCCTCTTCAGACCGAAGCATTTCTTGAAACGTGAAGGATTTTGGATAGATAGTGTTTTCATTTAACCACCACAGGTGAAAGGCACTGTACAATATACCATTCACCGCCATGGCTCGCCAAGATGGGAGGACTTGCTGAACTCGCTCTGTTGTTGAATCGACGAATTCCTCTTCATTCACCATGCCATTTTCATCGACGTCCATTATATCAAAGAATTCTTTGTACTTGGAAACCCAGTGCTCACTAAAGTTTCCTTTGGGGTTCTAAAATTTTGCAAAATATTATAAAACAAACATGACGTGGACGCGACACAACTGCAAATGGCCAAACAATGCTTATTGTTCACCCTAATTTTGTTTGCTTTCATAGCAGCACCTTACTACTAAATCACTGCGCCAAACACCAATGACCAAGTGATTAGCGTGGGTTCTCGCTGTTTGAGCTTATCAAATTGTTCCTTGAATTTTATCTTGCGCTATTATCCTGTTATATGATGGGTTCCTGAAGTAGCATTTATATGCGTTACAAAATGTAGGCTACTTTGCCTTTTTTATAACATATTTAACCCCTGTCCTTTAACTGCCGCACTTTGTTGTCCCTTTGTTGTTTACAGTACCCGTTTACGATTCTTGTAGACACCCGAATTAAAGTAGTCTAGTTTCTTTTCAATATTCAAAAGACAATAACAAATTCGTGTCTGGACCTACCTTTACGATTTTCGAAGAGCAGATAGTCTGAACGACTAAAGAAGGAGCAGAACTTTCAGATTGTTAGAGGACATTTTTATATGAACTCTGTATTGGTAAGATTTCTAAAAAAAAGTAACAAACAACTTAAACTACACTCGACAATATTAACGGAATACAAATTTATATAACACCTTTAATATAAGAAATTATTATCGCTTCACTTTGGTTACGTAGGAAGGTATATTTGAAATCTGCAATTAACAATAAACAGTTTCTGTATTTCTGTAGGCCTACATGTGTCTATGTTTACAGCACACAAACAGTACAAAACCATAGGGTATGTATCGTCGATCAATAGAAATTACAATGTTCGTGAACACTGGATCTTCAAGCTGTTGAAATAACTAAAGTTTTTGACACCTTAGATCCAGACCATATCGTTCAATGTGTATTCTATTTAACTTTACTTACCAGATGTCTGCTTCTCTTAGAACCCAGTCTTATGTAATGGTATATTAAAATACAATCATTTCGAAGTATTGTCGGGATGAGCATTATTAGTCACGCGTGTCCCTTATCCGAAATGTTACAAATCCCAGACACCTTCATTTTAAAAAAAGTACATTTGTACCACTGAATATAATCAGTAAACTGCATTTTATACGGGCTATGAGACAAATTAGGTCATCTTGTTGTCAAACATTTGAAAATCGTTCGAGCAGATTGTCTCTTTTGTGATGGATAGATGGACAGACAAATAGACAGATACGCAGACATACACTAGCAGATAACTCACTTAATGATCTCCCTAACCACACTTGATTGTTAATATCACTGGGCAACACTAATTTTCTGAGTGATATATGTGATTTCTTATCGCTATCAGAGTCTTAGTAAAGCAAATCCGTCATATTGGACTTCCTCGGGGCTTAATAGGATAAGTAGTACAATAAGTTTATTTATACACAGAAACCAAAAGGTTGAAGGTGTCCATGACCTTGAGAAGAATACATATCACCACCTAAAATATCTAAATAAAATGAAGGGTATACAAAAGAGCAAAGTGAAAACCTGCCAGAAAGATGGTATTGTCTCTTGAATCGCAGCAAGGGGAACTACTGGCCGTTTCTCTGACTAGGCGGTTACTAATCAATCTTTGCCCTAAGAGGTTAGTTTGAAAAATAAAGAAACCCAGATAACGTATGCAATGGAATGGAATGGATATTTTATTACTTTAAACAGCCCTTTACTTTTGTAATGCTTTACTTGCGGTTTGAATTCAGGAATCAAAGTCTCGAAATAGACGCTCAATAATCTGTAAGATTAACAAGACATCTTGGTTTTCTTTGATAATTCAGAAAAGTAGTAAGAAAATAATGTGTTTGAAAACAGGTCCATATAAAAGGACACTTCTGTTGATTACCGAATGCTGTAATTGTAATAAGATGTGCCAAAAAATTTACAATAATTAAAAAAAAAAAAAAAAACGTGGTTGTCTCGGGGCTGCAAGCCGTCTTAAGGTCTGTGCATTATAATTCTACCGCTAGAAATGTGCAGTAATAAAAAACATGGTAATATTCACATTTATGGCCATTCCTATATAATTTAGCAACTCGTGATACAATTTCATATAAATATGCAATATAACTACAACTACCCATCACCTCTTCATTTGGACACAAACTTGCATAAATAGTACCTTTTCTGAATATCGTGTTTCGTACCATATGCTGATACCATACAATTTCATATAAATATGCAATCTGAAGTCAACAACCTATAGTTTTCTTCATTTGGACACAGACATAATTCTCTTCAAAATTAGCCGAATAAAGCACACAGTAAAATCTGAAAATCATGTTTCATACCTTATGCTGATCCTTAACCTGTAAAGCTTATGCGCCGAACGCACCGGGTGGTTTCTAATAAAACCTTTATTGTCCTTTGCAGAGCGATGCTTTATTCTCATCACGAGTGACGCAGAATATTTCTTCATACTTTCCGTTATTGCGCATGAACATTTTCCAATAATTTTATTGGATAATATGATGAATGCGAAATGAGTGTCTACATATGTAGGTAAAGACAGATAAAAAAATACAGATATTAAATGTTTCTCTCTTACTTTTGGTATTTTTTCTGTTGCTTTCAGCACATTTGGTTTTTCTAAGTTGAACTGCTATATTTATATATGTACACTATATATTTCTGCTGATTCAGTCTTCATTATATTACGATTACTTCAGATGTAATCCACCCCATCGCGACTTCTTATAATTAATTCTGGGGTGGGTTTTTCTATGTATGTTAACATTCATATGTGTTGATTTATTCGATTTTGGTTTTGACAGACCTACACGTCACATCAAACAAAACATTACACTGACAGTATATCCCGCCTCTTTTTATTTATATAAGTAACTTTATAATATATATACATGTACTAGAGTAGTAGTTATAGCTCTCGGGCCAGAGCATCCATGTTTCATGCATCAACTCCTGATGTAAAACAGCCATGCTACATGTACATATTGTACGAAACATGACTTTTAGGAAACGTACTGTTACTGCCAGGAATTACTGTAAGTATTTCTACTTTGAATTAAAACAATGCATTGGTACAATTCACTGCTAGTCAAAGAAGTTCGATGACTTTTATGTGCTTAATTCGGTTTATTTTGAAGATAATTATGTTTGTGTCCAAAATGAAGAAAACGATGGGTGATTGACTTTAAATTGCATATTTAAAGGAAATTGTATGGTATCAGAATATGGTGCGAATCATGATTTTCACAAAACGTACTATTACTGCTAGTAATTCTACTTCGAATTGAAACAATGCATTGGTAACATTTGCTGCTAGTCAAAGCAGTATGATGACTTTTATGTGCTTAATTCGGTTAATTAATGAAATAAACGATGGGAAGTTGACCTTAGATTGCATATTTATGAAAAAATGTATCACACATGGTTAAATATAAAGGGATATTACCATGTATATTACCATGTATATTTCCATGTCTTTTGCTGCACATTTGTAATGCTTTAAGCATTCAGCTTTTTTGCACTAATATTTAGTGTACTGGGTATTTGAATAAATGGACTCCATTTTTTTATCTTTGAAATATTTATTTTAATTCAGAAATATTTAAGTTCATAACTACAGGTGAGAGCATACGAAGAATTCTGTATCCTAAATCTTAACGTCCAAACATTTTTATTGATGTGTTTTCTACATTGCGTTTGACTCTCTTGAAAACGCAAAAAGAGAGTTCAAGCTTCAAATTAGAGAATTATGACGTAAATTTGCCGATTTTTTTTGCGAAACGTGTTCATTAAAAGCATGAAAGCTTGTCATTTGTTCTTAATATATGTCAGCATATTCTCAAACTGTTGGATCAAATAAATGTAACCCGATCGAGTATTTCCGATAATAGTGTCTACACTAGTATACATTATTCTAATACTTTATGTATGTATTACTTATGTAACTGAAGGGTCTTATACTGTACATCAAAGTGAAAGTTTAAATTTAGCTGCCGATGTCTTGCACAAGTCTGACAGTATAATGGGCTTCTTTTGTGACTTGGTAGCCCGTATGATATATAGTTCGATGATTGCATTTAAAATGCAATTTTAAAACTCTTTAAGTCGATGGCGACATCAAATAGGGGTCATGTGTGGCAGCGATGCGATGAGACACGATGAGACATCGATGAGAAACGACGCGAATCATAATGTTGTGTTTCAATTCAAATAAAATCAACAGAAACATGTATAAATCTTATGGAGGAAAACTTTGCAACATGTGTTCTCAGATCTAACATGGCGCACCACATAACCTCTATCCGCTATCAGGTCACATGATCAAGACGCGCCAATACACATATTACAACATTCTTCCCCGTTTTATTTTTATTTTTAAAGCAATCATAAAGATAGTATAAACTTATTAATTTGTATTTCACGCTCGATGAATATTGTTGTTTGTTACTTTTGTAAGTTGGTGGTTACTTTTGTTTTAGAAATGTTAACAACATAGAGTTCATATAAGAATGTCCCCAAACAATCTGAAAGTTCTCCTGTTTCTTATGGTCGTTCAAACTATCTGCTGTTCGAAAATGGTAAAGGTAGGTCCAGACACGAATGCTAGACAACTTTAAATCGGGTGTTTACGAGAACCGTAAACGGCTACTGTAAACAGCAAAGGGACAACAAAGTGTTGCAGTTAAAGGTCAGGGGCTAAATATGTTATAAGAAACAGAAAGTACATTTTGTACGTATAGAAAATTATAAATGATACATGACAGGTGCGTTATGTAGTGGTAGTTTGTCCGGGAGAAGAATATCAGTTGCAAGTTAATTCTCCTCGGAAGTGTCAGGCAGGCAAATATAAGGCATGCCTGGATTGAATTTTAATCATTGTCTCTACTCTATGCTTGATTATCATATACATCTATATCTTATTTAGAATAAATAATTGAATCAACCCATCTGACCTGCGTCTCTCTCTCTCTATCTCTCTCCCTCTCCATTTCTCTTCATTTAGATTTATTTAGTGATTTCCGTGCTCATATACAACCAATGGATCCTTAGAATCATAACTTGGTTATTTCACATATGATGTTGATGCATGGAGCAAGGACGCTCTGCCCCGAGAGCCATAACTACTACTCTAGTACATGAATAACAAGTTTCTTATACATAAATAAAAAGAGGCGAGAAAAACTGTCATTGTAATGTTTTGTTTGATGTGACATGAAAGTATGAGACACCCCGATTCGAATGATCCAAGAGATATGACCAAAACTGAAACGTTGGTAATCTTCGGCCAATATTCTCCATATTACATATTCCACTTTGCATGTCAAATTGTTGAACAATAAAGCAGCTTGCGACGGAAGGCCTTTTATTTCCACAACAGTCAGACTAGTTTCAATGTACCAAGGAGCAGCGTTTGGCAAAAATGTATTAATCCTATATATTTTCATGTTTTGTTTGCTTGCCTTATTAATTGCTTTTGAAGAGCATCTATTAACTGATAAGGCATATTTTTTGATCAAGCAACAGTGAACATTTTTAGTCGTGATGGACGAATGGCATGGCTATTTCTTTTACCCAAAAATTGTCCATTAATGGCTTCGAAAATCCATAAATCCCAACATTAAGATGCATACAAAGTCAATTTTTGTCACAAAAACCAACCAAATGCCAGCATATAGTTTCAAGTAGTATAACTAAGAGAATTACCAAAAGACATTGTTTAATTTTACCCGAAAATGATGTTTAAACGGATTTTTCTGCTGGCATTCTAAGCTGTATGTCAATGGGGCAGGAAAGTAGGTCACGAAAGTAGGTTAAATTTACAACCAAGAATTTAAAGAAAGGAGCAGTCTAAATGTTTTTATGGCTGATCGAGTGATCTATTCAGTTTATCCCTTGGTATGTCGAATTTATTTGAGTCATATAAGAATCTAGTAGAAGTGGTTTACATGTGTTACTGGGAATCCACGCTCCAACGATGCTCGGTTCGTATGTACCTTTAGAAGTAATAAGGTGACCAACACATTTCTGCACTTGGCAGCCGGTATGACAATTAATTTTATTAGGAGAATAACAATAAAGAAAGCCGACATCCACTTACAACAGGTAAAGAAGTGTCTGCCAAATGTAAGCAACATGCGACATAAAGCATCATTTTCATCACAAAAATACAATTAATTATATTGGATATGATTATGCAGGAAATGACTGCAGGAAATGTTTGGAGATTGTAAGAAAGTGGAGAAGGCAGATCATTAAGTGATTCAACTGCTAGAATCTATCTATTTATCTATCTAAATGCATCTATCACAGAAGAGACAATCTGCTTTAACGATTTTCAAAAGTTTGACAACAGGGTGTCCTATTTTGTTTCATAGCCCGTATGAAAGGTAGTCTGATGTTTACATCCAGTGGTACAAATGTATGTTTTCAAAGATGAGGCTGTCTGTGGGTTTGTAACATGTCGGATAGGGGAAATGCGTGACTAATAATGTTAATCCCGACAATACTGCGAAATGGTCGTAATTAAATACATCACGATCACTTAAACAAGACATTACATAAGACTGGGCTCGATAAGAGAAGCAACAGGCATCTGGTAAGTTAAGTTTAGAATTACACATTGGGGGATATAGGCTGTATCGTAGGTATCAAGAACTTCAGTCATTTTGACAACTTTAAGATTCAGTGTTCATGAACATTGGAATTTTAGTTGGTCTATGAGCTCCGAAGCGTTTATGATACATACCTTATGATATTATACTGTTTGTGTGCTGTAAACGTCTGTTAAGCCTCTCTTCTGGTCCTCAAATCAATTTCGGTCCCTTGGTTCTAAAATGTTTACAAGAGGCTCTGTTCTGGTCCTACACCTGTAAATGTCCATTATGACGTGTTCAAACGCGTTCCACAAACGTGTCCTTAGCTGACTCTGTTATGTTCTCCAATATTTCAGGATTAAAATTTTCAGAGGCTACCAAATGACGTATGTAAACTGAATGTTAGAAAGAAATGAATTACAATTATTTAAATTTGTATTGTATTTGCTATAATATATTCTCACATTTTTAAAGAACACAAAAGTTTTGCTGCGTGACTACCTTTAGGATGCTTAATACTACTACAATATTTATATGGCGTGCTCTGCATCTTGTGTTCAAGACATTACATTTGTGTGTGTGTGTGTGTGTGTGTGTGTGTGTTTGTGTGTGTGGTCCTCACTCGCTGCCATGATGGTGTGTCTCAAACCTTTAAAACACCCCTACAGATGCAGACACTCTAACCCAAAAATATTATGTTCAATGTTAAAAAACTTTTAACAAAAAGTGAAAATGTGAGCCACACATAATATTATTTAGTTTAATATCGGCATAAATATATGACAGGTTCCATTATTTTCTCTGGTTTATGTTATTGTACATGTACCCTCTAACAGGGAAAACAGTCAACAGTTATAAACGTGATATGAAACATTAATAAAAACGTTATGTAAAACGTGAGTGTCGGTAACGTGACTCAAACGTTCACTTTCTTAAGGAATGATTCATCGGATCGCAGAAGAGATAAGTTAATTTACGCTCTCATCTTTCATTTTAAAGAAATAAGTATTTTTTACAAGAGGGCAGGGTGGGAGGGGGAGCATAAGAGAATAGCTAATTATAAGCAATATACTAGGGAATACCCTGCAATTTATCAATTTATCTTTTTCAATTCATGCCGAGAAGTATCACCTTACACGTCGATCTCGCGGATACCTCACATGGTCGTTTAAACCAATAAAACTCGATTTTTAATAACCCACACCCCTTCCCGCCGAACGTCATATTAGCATATATGTTTCCGAAAAAAAAAAACTATATACCAAAGAAAATAATTTAGAGGCCAAAAGAGAGACAGCCAAGGGCACGTTTCGGTATGACTATTTAAAACTGTAGGTTTAATATAAACATAGTCTATCAATAAACACACTTATCCCTACAGTATGACACAGCTGACCAGGTGCGGATTTGATTGACGGCGCAGGTTTACATATATGGCGCATACCCGAAGATAAAGAGTTTTTACTGTTGCTTTTGATCCATGGAGCCGATCCAAGGCAAAACAAAAATTGTACATCTAATTTATTTGTTCGAAGGCCAAACCGTATATTCTATTTTGCGCCTTTTATCTCTTATGCAACTATTACGTTATGAAATAACGATCTGAAATAAAAAAAAAAAGATTTCGAGTTGAGCCTTTCTTTTGATATACTTTATCATGTTTTGTGATTATCTAGCGTGGTCGGTTAACTCCCCCCCCCCCCTGCCCACACTTATTTCGACCTGTAAGATTGGTAAGTCGGTAGTCTGGCTCGGGTAATAAAATATTACTATCTCCACACCTGGTTTCTATCAAGCTCGTTCAAGAGCTTAGGACAAACATATAGCTCCTCGGGCCAGGAAATCAGGAGAAGGGGGGGGGGGGGGTAGAGTGGAACATGTCTTCTCAATAAGGAAATCTATATACTTTTTGGTAATTTCCATTTTAACATTTACAAACACTATAAAATACCTTTTCTCGAATTAATATCATGTTCACACATTTCTGTAAATGTCCCGAACTAGAGGAGAGTGTTATAAAGTAAACACATCTTGGCAATAACTGGTAGCCAATTAGCCAGCAGAGTGATTTAGTTATTATGATTAACATTTATATTTTTATTACCTACTGTTCGCAGGAATACGTGTTTAGAACCTGTACTCTGCGCCATAAAATAGCAATGGTGCAAAGTGGTAATACTTGTAAAATCCTACAATAATTTTTTTTAAATATCAAATTTTATTAGATGTTGGAATACAAAATTGTTATAAAGACATGAAGGAAGCAGGGTGAGCATATATGCTCGGAGTTTTGTCGGAGAGGTATATTTCTCGAGTTCACCTCACTGCCCTGTGAAGTTATATTTTTTTGGCCTGAGATACCGTATCCATTACGTTGTGGTCTGACCTGCCAAAAGTAAGTCTGCGCGCTCTTTTCATCTTTCGGATCTCTCACATTAATCAAGAAACAGAGTATCAATTACAAGTGCTCGGGTGGGGTCGAAGCATATAGGGAATAAATAATTGTAAGCAGTATCCTTGGGACACAAGGTTACTCTGCAATTTATCTCTTTCAATTTATGCTGTGAAATATCACCCAACTAGCCTCGCGAATCAACCAAATGAGCGTTAATTGGGTTGCAAAACTGCAAGTAATTAACCCCCTCCCTTCCCCCGAACGTCATACTGGCAGATTTGCAAATGAAGACTATACCGCACAAAAAGTTTGGGGCCCAAAAGACAACCAGCTAAGGACACGTTTGAGGAACACGTTTGTACACGTTATGATGGGCATTTACAGGTGTAGGACCAGAGCAGAGCCTTTTGTAAACAGTTTAGAACCAAGGGGCTGAATTTGATTTGAGGACCAAAAGAGAGGATTAACGAACGCCGCCACATGTAGACCTACCTAAATACAGACACTGTTTTTTTGTTAATTGCGGATTGCATATCTAAGTTCCTATGTATGCATCTCGTAAAGCAAGGATATCTGTTTATATGAAGGGTGTTATATATATTGTATTTCAGACTCGATGAATATTCCAGAATATAGTTTAGGACGCTTGTTACTTTTGTTTTAGAAATCTGAGCAATACAGAGTTCATGTAAGAATGTCCTCAAACAATCTGAAAGTTCTTCTCCTTCTTATGGTCGTTCAGACTATCTGCTCTTCGGAGATGGTGAAGGTAGGTCCAGACACGAATTTATTTTTGTCTTTTGAATATTTTAATAAGTAAGATTACTTGAAATCGGGTGTTTACAAGGATCGTAAATGGATACCGTTAACAGTAAAGGGAGAACAAAGTGCGGCAGTTAAAGGACAGGGGTTAAATATATTATAAGAAAGTACATTTTGTAACGCATTGAAAATTATGAATGATACTTTACGAACCCATCACATAACATGATAATAGTGCAGGATAAAATTCAAAGGACAATTTGATTAGCGTAAACGGTGAGAAACCACGCGGATCACTTGGTCATTGGGGTTTGGCGCATTGATTATGTGGTACGTACGTGCTCCTGTAAAAACAAAATTAGGGTGAACAATAAGCAGTGTTTTGCAGTGGTGTCGCTACCACGTCATGTTTGTTTTATAATATTTTGATAAATTTTAGAACCCCAAAGGAAGCTTCAGTGAGCACTGGGTTTTCAAGAACAAGGAATTCTTTGATATCATGGACGTTGATGAAAATGGCAAAGTGACTGAAGAGGAATTCATTGATTCATCAACTGAACGGGCTGAACAAGTTCTCCCATCTTGGAGAGCCAAGGCGGTTCATGGTATATTGTCTAACGCCTATCACCTGTGGTGGTCAAATGAATACAACAACTATTCCAAATCCATCCCATTTCAAGAAAAGCTTCAGACTGAAGAAGTTGAACTCCCTATTACAAGAGAAAAGATCGTAAAATCCGGAAATGATTGGCTTGGCGCTTTTGATCTCGACTGCGATAGCAAATTGATGGTAGATGAGTATTCCAACTTCCTTACTTTTTTCCGTAACACTGGTAAGGTTCAAGATATATTTGATGCAGTTGATTGGAATAAGGATGGTGTGATTGATACCAATGAGTTCATAGATGGTTTCGAGGACTTCTGGGTCGGTCAAGAGCCCAGCTCCTCCGATGTCTTTTTCGGTACTCGTTATTAAGACGGAGATTATAAAGACGTACCCCTGTAATTCAGACCTGGCCTTTAGATTACATTTTGCCCTTTGAATTTTTAAAAGTGTATGCAGTCGCTTTGTTTTTGCCTTTTGGCATTTGGATGCGCTGCTGTAGTGTTGTTGTTTTAAATATGACAGTGGTAGTTTGTCCGGAAGAAGAATATTAGTTTCAACGTTTTAAATCTCCTCATTTTCCCTATATGTTGATCTACTCGGTCGGAACAGGGCCAGGCAAGCAAAGGTAAGGCATGCCTAGATTGAATTTTATCCATTGGCTTGGATTTTATCCTCTGTGCTTGGTTATCATACAGATCTATATCTTATTTAGAATAAACAATTGAATCAAGCCGTCTGACCCACTGTCTTTTTCTTTACATTTCTCTTCATTTAGATTTATTTAGTGATTTCCGTGTTCATATACAACCGACGAATCCTTAGGATCTTAGCATGGTTATTTAAGGTATGATGTTGATGCATGGAACACGGACGCTCAGAACAGGAGGCATAAATATTTCTCTAGTACATGTAAAATAAGTTTCTTATACATAAATAGTAAAGAAGTATCTGCCAAAGTGTCTGCCAAATTTAAGCCACATGCGACATAATAATCATTTTCATCACCTAAATACAATCAATTACATTAGATGTAATAAGTATGATTGACGACAGCAAATGTTTGGAGATTGAAAGGAAGTGGAGTAGGCAGATCATTAAATAATTCAACTGCTAGTATCTATCTATCACAAAAGAAACAAACTGTTTCAACGATTTTCAAATGTTTGACAACAGGATGTCCTATTTTGTCTCATAATCCCTATTTAATGTAGTTTGATGTTTACAGCCGGAAGTACGAATGTAATGTTTTTAAAGAAAGTAACATGGGATTGGTAACATATCGAATAGGGGACACGCGTGACTGATAATGTTCATCCCGACAATACTGCGAAATGATGGTGTTTAAATACACCACGCTGACTGAAACAAAATATTACATAAGACTGGGACCTATAAGAGAAACAACAGACATATGGTAAGTAAAGCTAAAATTAATTATATAATGAGGGATATAGGCTGTACTGAAGATGTAAACAACTTCAGTAACTTCGACAACTGTAAGATTCAGTGTTCACTAACATTGGGATTTCATTTGATCGAACTATGGTAGATGAGTAGATGTGGTTATGATACTAATGCCGTATGATTTGCACTGTTTTTGTGCTGTAAACGTTGCCACATATAGGTCTACCAAAATGCAGACACTGTTTTATTGTTGATTGTAGATTTCATATCTAGCTCTGTACGTTCGCAAAGTATAGCAAGGTTATTTATTTATATGAAGGGTGTTATATAAACTTGTATTTCACACTCGATGAATATTGCAGAATATAGTTCAGGTTGGTTGTTACTTTTGTTTTAGAAATCTGAACAATACAGAATTCATGTAAGAATGTCCTCAAAAGATCTGAAAGTTCTTCTCCTTCTTATGGTCGTTCAGACTATCTGCTCTTCGAACATGGTAGAGGTAGATCCAGACACGAATTTGTTATTGTCTTTTCAATATTTTAAGAAACCTGACTACTTAAAATCGAGTGTCTACAAGAATCTTAGACTGGGTTCCCATGCCTAGATCGATCCATCTGGATCGGTCTAACTCCCTGGGGAGTCTCACTAAATTGCTATCAACTTAATCGGCTTAATTGTCTGGTCTGCCTACCGAAACAGCTAGGGTAAAGATAATTACCCCCTTACAGCTTTACAAGCCGTGTCAGACATTTAAGCCGGTTAAGTACACAGTAATTTAGTGAGACTCCCTTTAACTTAAAAGTGGTAAGGTGCTGCTATAAAAACACACAAAAATAGGGTGAACAATATGCGATGTTTTGCCATTTGCAGTTGTGTCGCATCCATGTTATGTTTGTTTTATAGATTAAAAAAAAATTTAGAGCCCCAAAGGAAACTTTAGTGCGCACTAGATTTTCAAGTACAAAGAATTCTTTGATATCTTGGACGTTGATGAAAATGGCAAAGTGACTGAAGAGGAATTCATCAATTCAACAACAGAGCGAGCTCAGCAAGTTCTCCCATCTTGGAGAGCCATGGCGGTAAATGGGATATTGTCTAGTGCCTATAATCTGTGGTGGTTAAATGACTACACCAACTATTCAAAATCCATCACATTTCAAGATTGGCTTTGGGCTGACGAAGTCGAACTCCCAATTACAAGAGAAGATCTCGTAAAATACGCAAAGATTGGTTTGACGCGCTTGATCTCGACTGCGATAGCAAATTGATGGTAGAAGAGTATTCAAACTTTCCCATTCTTTTCCGTAACACTGGTAAGGTTCAAGATATATTTGATGCCATTAATTGGAATGAGGATGGTGTGATTGACACCAACGAGTTCATAGACGCTTTTATGGGCTGCTGGGCTGATCAAGAGCCCAGCCCCTCTGATGTCTTTTTAGGCACTGGTTATTAAGCCAGCGATGATAAAGACTTAATTTGGCCATGGCCTTTTTGATTTAAAATTGCATATAAACTTCTGAACTTTTAAAATGTAAATTTACTCGCTTAGCTGTTGCCTATCCGCATCCGGGTGTATTGTGTTTCAGATTAAAACAAACACCATTGACAGGTACTTTATACAGTGGTGGCTCGACAGGAAGAAGAATTTCAGTTTTAACTTTTTTAATTGGTTCGTTTCTTACTTTTTTTGTTGATTCTCCTCGGGACAACGTGAGACAAATAAAGACATAAGACATGCCTTAATCGTATTTTAACCATTAGCTTTACTGTTTGCTTTGTATATGATGTGTATCTTATTTAGAATAAACCATTGAATCATCCTGTCTGATATGCATGTCTCCCTCTGTACATTTTTAGTGTAATATTCTTATTCAAAATCAACCGGTGGATGGTTCTCAGGGCCGTAGCCTCCGGGGGGGCAGGGGGGGGGGGGGGCAGCTGCCCCCCCTGGAATTTGGAATTTTACACACCACACCACACCCCCTCGGTAGCTTCGCCCCCTCGTGTCCGCTTACTGCCTCCCCTGGCATTTTGCTCAGGCTACGGCCCTGGTTCTTCACAATTATAACATGGTGATTACCAAAATCAAAGCAAATTTGTTCCTCTTTAGTTCATACATTTTAATTCAAGAATATTTATTTAAGCGCTGTTGAGAGTATACGTTGAAATGTTTATTTATTATTGAATGTCAGCGTTTCATTGTTCGCATCATAGTAAACTGCAAATAAACATTTTTTGTTTGGTATTTGTGTTTGTTGACAACCGTGTTTAACGTGTTCTTTTATCGATTATAAAAACGCATATTTCCTTTTTGATGTTTGATGACCAATCTATTTATCTATCTATCTATCTATCAGGTGGCCTTGTGGTCAGAATGTTCGCCTCTGGAACGGGAGGACGTGGGTCCGGGGACATACCAGTCCTTCATAAACAGCGCCTGCTGTCTTCCCGCTTGCTCGACTTTTTCTTCTATAAGTATCTATCTATCTGTCTATATATCTATCTGTCTGTCTATATCAAAAAGAATTTTCTGCTTTTGATTATGGATTTCAAAAGTTTGACTTCTGCGTCATAGCCGGCATAAATTGTAGTTTGATGTTTTCATTTAAAGTTGAAATGTAAATATTTAGAGGTGAAAGAGAAATGGGATATATAACATGTCGAATGGGGGGCAAGCGTGACTAATTATCTTAAATCCGACAGTAATGCGACAGATTGTATTTAAATAGACAACGCTCATACAAAACATCAGAAAAGATTGATTGGGAAAACAGCGGTNTTCTATGCAGTAATTGCCGACATATGGATACTTTTTTGAGAGAAACATGTCTTGCCAATGCCAGGTTTTGATCAGCCCAAAGGAGCACTATCCAATTAAATCACTGTATATTACAAAATTCAGCAGCGCAACAGACAAGGTAATCAGTTAATTGGTAGCTATAAACACCTGACTACACACTACTCCATTCACATATCTTATATGAGATCGGAGTTTTTTTAAAAGAACACATTTTTACCTAGGCGTACTTTGAAACTGAAATATTCCATATTAAATCTGTACAAAAGGGACGTTCCTACTGAGCCGACCGAATAGCCAGACCAGTTCCAATATACCAAGGAGTATCGTGTGGCCATACTGTATATATCCTATTTGGTTTCATGTGGTGTCTGCTGACCTAATTGCTTTTGAAGAACACCTTTTAATCGAAAAGGCACATTTTTGATAAAGCAACAGTGAACATCTTAAGTCGTGATGGACAAATCGCATGGTTGTTTCTTTTACCAAAACTTTGGCGACTAATGGCTCTGAAGAATTCTTAAATACGAACATTATAAATAGGCGAATAACGCATTTCTACACTTGGCATTTGGCCCCTGTGGCAGATATGGAATCGAGGTCGTCCCTGAACAGCAATTGTTCTACAAATACAGCATTGGTCAAAAAGGTTGTCCCACCCCCATTTCCATGTACTTTTATTTACAAATGATCACCTAACAGCTGTTGATTGTTAGAAATAGTGCTTTTTATTACGTATACCGTGTCTAACATGATTAATGGTTTAAAAAATACAAAATAGTGGTGAAAATATACATATTTTATACCATTTAGTAAAATTTATAAGAGGTTCCCCCTCAAATCGACTGTTTCACTGTGACTTCTAAAGATGTAAAGAAATGACTATAAAATTGAAAAGACGCCATCAAATGTCACCAAATTCACACACAATTAGCATTAGGGTGTGCTCATTAAAGATCACCTGCCTAACAGCGTGTGCGTCTACCGCGTACTGCAATTATTTCCTGTAGATAGCGCGACAAGCCTTCAACACGGGTTACAATTCTGTTTTGTGGGATATTGTCCCATTCTTCTTAAAGAAGTTGGGGGAGTTGGTCCACGTTTTTATGGGGTTGGTTCTCCTTTGCATTGCACACTCCAATACATGTCACAGTTGATTAGTAAGTTTGATATCAGGGCTCAAAGAGTTCCATCCTTAGACCATTATGTTTCTTCAACAAACAGTTGTCAGGCGAGAGGTGTGAGCAAGTGTGCAGTCATGATAAAGCCTGGAGTTAACCCCAAAGTCAGTTCTTGAAGATGGAATGAGATATCAGCTGAGAATGCTACGTTCAGTGATCCCACAGGCACCTGAACCTGGCCATCCATCACTGGAAGGAAGTTGATTTTGATGCAGTCTCAAATTATTTCTTGTATCCCATCGATGGTCAAAGAGGGTCCATAGACATGTTAAAAATGCCTCTTGGAAGGGTGTGTGCAGGATAATATCGCCTGAGGTGTTAGATCAATCCGCATTTGGAGAACATTCCAAGCCCATGATATTAGTACTTTGTTCCTTTTGGAACAAAACGTAACAGGGGCATTTTGATGTAACATTCTCAACAGAAATCTCACTCCATTTGCAAGAGGTGACTTCAGGGATACTACTGGCTTCATTGTGACGACGCACTTGCTCACAGCTCTCGTCTGACAAACGATTTGTTGCAGAAACACAGGGCTCTGAGGATGGGACAACCGTCTTTGAGCCCTGATATTAATCCTACTGAGCACCTGTGGCATAAATTGGAATGTGCATTGCAGAGGAGAACCAATTCCTAAATAATCTTGATCAATTCCGCCACGCTCTTTAGGATGAATGGGACAATATCCCACATAACAGAATTGTTACCCATGTTGAAGGCTTGTCGCGCCGTCTACAGGAGATAATTGCAGTACGCGGTAGATGCACACGCTGTTAGGCACGTGATCTTTAACGAGCACACCCTAATGCTAATTGTGTGTGAATTTGGTGACATTTGATGGCGCCTTTTCAATTTTATAGACATTTCTTTACATCTGTAGAAGTTGCAGTGGAACAGTCGATTTGAGGGGGTACCTCTTATAAATTTTACTAAATGGTATAAAATGTGTATATTTTCACCACTATTTTGTATTGTTTTAACCATTAATCATGTTAGACACGGTATCCGTAATAAAAAGCACTATTTCTAACAGTTCAGAGCTGTGAGGTGATCATTTGTAAATAAAAGTACATGGAAATGGGGGTGGGACAACCTTTTTGACCAATGCTGTACATTGCATTTATAAAAATCATGGCGAAATATAACGTTACAATAAATTACTGGAAATCTACAGTAGAAAATTAGCACTATATAACTACAATTAAGACAATTAATTGTATTTATGTAGCAAATGGTTTGTTTTAGTGGTGCTTTTAACTTTTTGGTAATACATCAACGTTTTGTTTGGGTCTTGTGTCTGCACATTTTGACCCTAAGTAGTTGACCAAAGCAAGGTGATAACAGATGTCCAGGGTTAAGGAATGTCTTAGCTGCTGTGTATCTAGGCACACACATGTATATTCTATGAAAGATGTTTTGGAGATTAATTCCATCGAGCTGCATTCAGTGAGAAGTAATTCAGCTTTGTAGCTGCGGATATATTTACCCGCAGTTTTAGCAGCTACACTGTATTATTACTTACGTTTCTTTATTGTTATTTGTACACTGGTTACCAGTCATCACTTTTGTGGTTTCAAGATTTGGGGAGGGCTATTTGTTACTTGGTGACTTTATTTTCCTCGGATTATTTAGTTTTCCCCAGCCACCTTTTATTTTCATTTGCGCCAACTTTTTGCTCCTATATCTGTTGTGATTTCTCATATTTTTCATAATTAATCCTGGTTACATTCAGTAACATACTTTATTATTTTTATATTTGGCACTTATATAGTTTGGGGGATGTTTGATTATCTCCCCAATTTTATAACTTTGTATCTTATTAGTTTTCGTCATTAATAAATGACAATTTCAGTCATATGGACTTATCTTACTTAATTTGGAGCAAAAACAGGGCTTCGTTGTGCTTGTGAACATTTGGCTACATAAATTAGTTTTTAAATAACATTAATTGTTTTAATTGTCTGTGGCAAGTAAAACGATAAAATAAATGTCTGGTTTTTAATTTTTCTCAAAATGATGAGACTTGTTTTACATTAGATCCAATATACTCTTGCACGGTTATATTTTGCTTCCTTGGGCAAATATTTTATAGTCGCATATCCTCGAAACGGCTGGATGACTCAGGCTCATTTGAGTTGTTCTACCTTCAATCTGATGTGCGTTTGTTTACAAATAATCACATGGCAGTCTGATTAGTACTTTTTGTTCCATCAACCAACTTGGAGATGACTTAAGGTTAAAAAAGCCCAATTTCCTTTGAAGATATTTATATTTAACTTCATTTATTTAAATTAAGAACATGCAACCCCTCAAATATAGCCTTCCACAGTAATTTTCCATAAAAGTAAAACTAATCATCAAACTTTTAAAATACCACTTAATGCATTCAAATCGATACGCAATAAGCATCAAAATGCACATGTCTAGTAGCATGCGATCCGATGAGGCACTGCAATTATATCTGCAAATCTGCAGATATAATTGCTTCCAACAAGCAGGTCAGTTATGAAGGATACTATCCCTTTCTTCCATAACAGATTATTCATCATGACATTTTCAGTTCAACTATGGAGGCGTCTGTAAAATCCTTTCCACACTCTTAAACATGGACAGCCAAATTAGCCTATTCCTGTCATTGGACAACTTTAAAGGATGAAGTAAATTGCACGACCGCGCCTTAAGTGCCGTATCGAGACCAGCACGGGGATGATTGTTTTTTAATTGAATGACATCGGGTCGGTCCGGCTTCTCGGTGGTTATAAGGTCAACTAGCAATGGGGTAGCGATTTCAGCAAATAATCGTGGCATGTTCGGTCCCATCAACCATTTTAAAACTTCAATAAAACGTGTTTTGTACTGGTTATTTGGAATGAATACAGTATCTGCGTTATACCTAGAAATCAATCGTTTTCCTGATAGTGTCCAATTTTTCACGAGGGCCAAGTGGTCCCTCCATTCTCCAGGCAGAATATCGATTATTCTCCGCAGCGCAGCGCCACCGTACGGCAACGGCCACCAACGCCACCCATCTGGCCACGTGACGTCAATGTCCAGTGTTTGTAAAGGTCCCAATATCCACAGAACATCCCGGCGATAGGACAAAAAGGATGAAAGATTGAAGAAGGTATCATCACTTACAAAAAGATACGGCGTGCTATTGTTTCCAAACCCACCATACGTTAAGTGCTTAGGAAGACAACGATGCAGAAAAATGCCACCTTCTTGATCGTTACAGGGCAGAAAATGAACACTTGGGTCCATAAACGGTTGCCTAGTGCCTTCCCCAGTGAATGTTATCTCTTTAAAATGCCTACTGTACATTTGATACAATGTTGTAAATGCTTGCTTGTTGGGGACATGGTTGAAATGAACACACAACCTTACACCGTCCCAGGGTTTGGCCATCGCCCTTCTTTCAGCCCAGCTTGGTACTTGGGCTCGCGGGAAGACATACCCAACGGCCGTCAGCAACTCTATCCAGGTGTCTAATACCACCAGATCTTCTTTCAAAATGATTCCTTTCTCAAATAAATGTAGATACAGTTCTTTCAACCTCGTATCAATTGATGGCGACTTGCTAGACCAAGCCATTAAGTGTTTGACTATTTCGATTACAGTTTTGTTAGATGTATGAGAGCTTTTCCACAGTGTTTGACGGGATGGGTTTGCTCTCTTTGTCCAGGGCGGCGAGACCAACATGCTACCGTTTATGTCCCACAGCAGTCTTTGAGTGATATAACCACGAATAATATCAGATATCGACACCTCACATGTAGTGGGTACTAGAAGTCCCCAAAAGGCATCATACATATGTAGCGTCGAATGGTGGCTATAGGGTACAAATGTGGCTTCTTGCACTTCTACTGGACCACTAATGGATTTGTCAAATTTCAATGGCGACTTGAGAATTTTTTCTGGCACATCGGCATACCCATCTATGAGATAATGCACAAGTAATACCCTTGAATTACGCAGTGCGTATGGCACCGGGGGAGCATTGCAGGCAGGACGGTTGGCCATGCCACCTGGGAAACCTCGAGGCCAGACATCACTTCCAGAGTAGAAATATGAATATGGGTTCCAAATGTTCACTGTACCTGCTGGTATAACAAGAGGAGCCTCAGCGCTTTTGTTATCAAGAGGCGGACTAGAGGCCAGCCATTCATATCCCATTCCTCCATCGTCCTCGTAAATCATAGTGGCTCCACTGGTTATAGCAAACAAGTAGCCGATCGTTTTTCTTCTCAATGGGGACTTGAAAAGACTGCTATATTCAGCCGCACCAGTTAAGTATACTATGCTGTTTTGTTTATTTGGTAAAATGACATGCAAAGAACGTGACGATGTTAACGTATCTGAGACTACAATAGCGCACCAGGGAAAATGTAGTCTATCAGACGCTTTTTCAATTAGTTGGGCGGATGCATGTTTTCCCGCATCCACAACGATCCATCTTTCGCAGGTCAAGTTTCTCGGTAATCCCATGAAGACTCTATAGCTCCATTCTAGGTCCTTGTCCGACTGTTTGGTTTTTGTCTGGAGGTTTGCCGTGAAAGAAACGATGTTTTTCCAGTAGATGGTAAGGTAAGCCAACAAACCCAAAAACGCCACAAGGCCAACAGCCTTGATGGCATACCTAGAACGAAAATACAACTAGGACATAAGAGTTAAAGCAAATAATATTAAGATGGATTTGTATATCCCTTTTCACTCAGCGGAAAGATGAATTAAAACAATTAATCATGGGGTAAAAGAGTAAAATAAAATATTATACAAAAGAGGTTTCTGCCAAGTCCCTCTGATAGGAATCAAGAAGGTAGATGAGACTAGTGAAGCTACACGTATTCCAGATTCAACAACAGAATGCGGTTCGGCAAAGTTCAGCTAATAATTATAAAAATAAGTTTCTTGAGCATATTTCTAGGCTCACTAGGGTACAATATTTACACAGTATAAAAGACATACATTTATATATGCATATAGTCGGAGTCATATTTTGTGTTAAAACTTACAGAAACATTCAGACAAAGAGAGTAATTCTCAAAGTGAATCGCCTGAAGACGGCGAAAAAACCAACATAGGCTGGAACAAAAATCTGCTTCTTTGTTTTCTTATTAACATAAAAGAGTGCTGTGGGGTTGGGGGGGTGGGGGGCATACATGCACCTGTTTGTTACACGCACCCGTGCCTGTTCCCTACCGTTGTGATCTATACGTGTCAGTATACTGTTGGAAAAAGCCTTTACAATATCAAACAGATTTGTTCAAAGTTCAGGCCCAGAAAATTTCCAGAAAAAAAGGGGGAAGCAGTGTCCTGTTAGGAACGCTCCACGTAAATAATAATGGCACATCGATCGTTCTGTCGATGGAATAATTCCCGGAAAAATGCCGTAAACAACGCAACTTTCACACTTAAACTATGACGAGATTTTTTTCACAAATTAGAGACAAGCCCACGTTTCACAAAAGTCGGGTTCCCTGGCGAAGAGTTTGGTTACCAACGTAATTAAATTGAAAGTGCATACTTTCTTCAAAATAATATGTTATAACATATTTGAATGTTACTGAAATTTGTTGATTTTATAAATTAAAAAAGAAATTAAATGAAATATCACCCAGCAGATCGCCGGTTTGTTTATACTAGTACTTTGGATCGCTAGACGTCAGATTGCATCGTTAACGTTTCAAGACCAGCTAATATTTACTGTTATTTTGAAATTGTATTGAAGTTAAAGCAATCAATAAGTTCAAAAACAAATTTCCTTTTATCTTTCTATTTATACCTCCTTTTCTTGAAAAGTTCCTCTAGCACGTCAATTTCTGTAAGCAAACAAAGCTAGACAGTACTGTAGGACTTCAGATTATTTGTGAAACACTCCTAGTAGACTGCAGTTCGAGCTAGTTAACTACATATTTAAGATTCTTTGTAAAACGGGGGCCACGAAATCCCCATGTAAACATTTAAACCGAGTGTCTGTTGGTCTAGAATGCCTTATTCTTTATTCAATATGCTTGCGTTCATTCTTTAAATTACCTTGCTAACATCGTTCTTCTCATAGTTTTCGAGTTTTATGGCGTCCAGATATATCTTTATAAACACCACACTTCCCTTCTCTGTGGTCAACTCAATGGACATGTGCTAAAATCAAAACACCAAAAAATATAATATAATATAATATTATATAATACAATATAATATAATATAAACCTTTGGATGTGGGAATAGCTGAACCCACAGGCTTGAGCACAAATTTTCCTCAAGATTCCATGTACAAAAAAGACATCTTCGAAATGGGAGGGAAACACTGCAATGAAACTCACAGCACACCCACCATTTTCTTCGTTGTAAAACAGAACAGTGTCTTTATCAAAAATCGCTCTCATATAAAACCTATAGCAAAACGCCATGAATCGCAGTAAAACAAGTATCAGCTTGTCATTCAAATGCAGAGCCAATTTCCTTTCAATCGTGTTCTTTTTGCTGAAAATCACTCTTCTTACCTTGTTGATCCTGTGTTCTGATGAATTTGGATGTTTGAGGCCTCTCTTTTTGCCTGTACAGTGATAACAGTACCATATCACGAACAATATACTGCTTCCCTCCTTCCTGCTCTACACATTTCCAGCAGTGTATGCGGGCTGAGAAAAGATTAACGTAAATATGTAATTAAGATGCTATTGTGGTATATGACATAAGTTAATTCACTATATATAAGAAAGAACAATGAGCTGAAAAAATGTAGTGCAAATTATATCGATACATTGCCTTGTCGTTTAAGTGATAGGAACCACAAATTACATATTCATTTAAAAAAGCACCATAATTTTAATTGAATTTTAATGGTAGCGGCCTTGAACTTTTTTAACTTGGCAGCCTGTATAAATACTTTTTTAAGGTGGCAGTCTGTATGAATCATATAGTTTTACATTGAGGGAAATGAAAATAAGATTTTGAAAACGTGACAGTCAATGACGAGTGGATTACAATACACAGGAATTATCATACATTTCAGTAATGCGTTGAGATCAAGTAATTCCACATGTAACACCAATCTCAAGGTGCTTTACAGTGAAACTACCTGTACAGTGTGCCACGGTTTTCGTAATATGCAGCACGTACTGTATTTATAAAAAACCTTATAAAATGTCTTTTAATCAGCAAGTGATACTGAAACAGTCTACAGATGACTATAATTTTTCTCTAAAAAGCGCTGCTTTAAACCTAGGCCGTATCCTTACATTTGTGATGTATAAGAAGACTGGATTAATATCACTAAATATTCACTAAATGAATATTTCAATTGCCTCGATATATGCCGACGTTTGAGTCACTTTCAGTGTTCTTGACCTTGGTGGTAAATAACGACGTCATTTATGTTATGGAGTCTACATACTACGTGCACTTAGTCATATTGTGGGCAAATTGGTTACTATTTCGAATCTTCTGAATGTGACAACCCGATATGTCCGACAGGCCTGTCGGACTGTCGGACATAAAGAGGTACATACAAAACATTTGTTATCCAGTTTTAATATGAATCCAAACCAGATTCGTAAAGCACAATGTAAAGTTAGATGATCTATTGCAGTTGCTTTCAGAGTTCTTTTCTCACGCACGAGAGATCACAGTGCTGCGTTGCTTGAGTGTTTTAGGTGCGACACAGAAATTGCTCTGTTTATGTTATATTATTGCTGTAGAATACAGACTCAAAGGCAACGACTGGCAGCATTTGGGGTTTTATTACCTAATTATACACTATACGTATGATTATATGTATTGTCCGCTGTTTTCAAACTGTAGTGGTCAAATGAATACGCCAACTATAAAGCATATATCACATTAAAAGAAATGTTTCGAGCCAACGAAATGGAAGTCATGTAGCTAAACTCATCTTTAGCATACCGACTAAAAAATTATTTCCTAGCCTTACAAAGCTTTGTCCTTTTTTCCATTACAAACAGATGAGAATTATGGCGTATAAAATAAATGAAGAAAAACACATCGTTGAAAGCCCGCATAACAAACATACATGTATCTACTACGTTAATGTTAACATACATAAAAAAAACCGACCCGGAATTAATGTTAAGAATTAAAGTTGCAGTGGGGTAGATTACACTTGATATAATCGTAATATAATGAAGATTGAATCAGAAGAAACATATAGTGTACATATATAAATATGTATAGCAGTTCACCGGAGTTAAACCAAATGCGCTAAAAACAACGGTAAGCAATACAATAAATATAAGAGCTAGAGGACCAACATATGCAGACACTCATTTCGTAGTCATAATTTTATCCAATAAAATCATTGGGAAAATGGGCATGCGCAATAACGGAAAGAATGAAGAAATGCTCTGCGTCACTCGTGATGAGATTAAAGCATCGCTCTGCAAAGGACAATAAAGGCTTTTATCAGAAAAAAACGGCGCGTTCGGAGCATAAGCTTTACAGGTAAAGGATCAGCATATGGTACGAAAATTCAGAAAAAGTACTAATACTGCAAGTATTCAAGTGTTTCTACTTTGACATGAAACAATGGATTGGTACAGTTTAGTGGTAGACAAAACAATTTGATGGCTTTTATGTGCTTTATTCAGCTAATTTTGAAGAGAATTTAATCTGTGCCCAAATGAGGAAAACGATGGGTAGTTGAAGTTAGATTGCATATTTATATGAAAGTGTATGGTATCAGCATATGGTACGAAACACGATTTTCAGAAAACATATTATTACTGCAAGTCTGTGTCCAAATGAAGACGTGTTGGGTAGTTGAAGTAAGATTGCATATTCATATGAAATTTTATCACGAGTTGTTAAATTATACAGGATTGGCCACAAATATTACCATGTTTTTTATTGCTGCACATTTCTAGCGGTAGAAACATGTTGCACGGAATTTTAGACGGCTTGCAGCTCTGAGACACTTTCGGGGTTTTTTAATTGTTGTGGATTCTTTTGGTAAACCTTATTACAATTACAACATACGGTAATCAACGAAATTGTCCTTTAATATGGACCTGTTTTCAAAAACATTTTTCTGAATTATCAAAGAAAACCAATATGTCTTGTTACCTTCTTACAGATTATTTAGTGTCTGTTTCGATCGCTTCGATTCCTGAATTCGAACCGTACGTAAAGCATTACAAAAGTACATGGCTGTTTTAAGTAATTAAATAACCATTGTATGCGTTATTTGGTTTTATTTATTCTCCATATTAACTTCTTAGGGTGAAGATTGATTAGTAACTGTCTAGTCAGAGAAACGGCCAGTAGCTCCCCTTGCTGCAGTAAGGCTTTCCTGGTTGTTTTTTTCTTATTCGGTCTTACTTCTAGTCTTTGTGGGTTCAGACTTGTCAGTTTTATAAGTGGACAGTTCAATCAGAGAGTGATTTACACCTTCATATTTTAAATACAGTTTACATTAGGGGATTTTGGGTCCCTGATAGGGGCCAAGGTAGCCAGCTGCTCATTGTTTCTGCAAGTAATCTGTGTGGAGGAGCATTGATTAGCTTAGAGACAATTTATCGTAGAGGTTATTTTATGGCGATTTTACAAAAATAATGCGTCTAAAAATGGATATCTATACATTTGGAAAAATAATGTGCGTTTATATATAATTTAAATATATTGAATATCAAACAGTGTGTTATTCATTTATTTTTTTGTTTTTTTTTAATTACAGGCTAGCGTGTGACCAGATTCAATGAAATGTTTTCTATCAAATTTGGACTGTTGATACTTGCAATTGTTCTAACCATTGATTCGTCATATGGAGTGAGGGTAATTCTTTTGTCTTATAATTTTCTTTCAAAACCGACTAAGCTCGAAATTGTAGAGAGCCTCCTTCAATAATAAAAGCCTATAATGACGGTTAAGGTTATCATGTATTTCAGTACACAGAAAGACTACAATGTAGCATGATGTTGCATTCAAAATTATATAATAAATTGTTTGTGATTCTACTCAATTTAATAAAAGCTTTAATGTAGCTTTTTAGTAGCAGTGATTTTCAGTGATCACTTCAATTTAAAATGAAATGTATCAATCTAGGTTGCACAGGACAACAACAGAGATTTTACTCCGTATTGGCGTATGAAATTCAAAAAATTATTTGACATCTTTGACGTCAATAAGGACGGCAATGTAACGAAGGAAGAGTACATTGATTTGTCAACGGAGCGTGCTGCACTGCCATCCTGGAGAGCTAAGGCAGTCTATGGTGTAATGACCATGGCCTATAAAACCTGGTGGTCGAATGAATACACCGACTATAAGACGTCTATTGCATTTGAGGATTGGGTTCAGCCTTTAGAAAGGGCTTCCGGCTCTACAAGTGCTAAAGTCTTCGAATGGGCTATGGATTTTTTCCATATTGTTGACCTTGACTGCAGCGAGGACTTAACGCTAAGTGAGTATTCTAAATTCCTTGATATATTTCGCAGCAAGGCGAATAATAGAGCCGTTTTCCATGCCACTGACAGAGATGGTGATGACGTCATTGACGTTAAGGAGTTCACCTATGGGGTAAATAATTTTTCCTACGACCAAGCAGCCAACTCCGCTGCATATATTTTTGGCTCACGAGATTAAAAAGGATTTGGCTAAAGAGTAAAATTTGAACGTCCAAACATTTTCATCGTTGTGTTTTTCACATTACGATCAACTGTCTTGACAACAGAAAAAGCTTTAAATTAATAAACATGAGGTATAGTTGCTTTTTTTCTCACGTGTTAATGTTGAAAGCATGCCATTTTCCTTAAATATATATGTCAGCAAATTCCCAAACTGCTGGATCAAATAAAAAGTGTTAATGTAAGCTGGTCGAGTATTTCTGCTGATTATAGTGTCTACACTAGTTTATGTATATATATATTACTTGTGTAACTAATAGGTCTTTTATAGTTAATCCATCTACTTCAATATCTCTAGTGTCCTATTCTGACCTTTCAAAATATCCATGAATGTATTCGATGACATTTGTTTTGCGTGCAACTGTACTGCATAAAAGGAAAAAAGTCATAATAAAGAAGGCATGGTCATTTTAATATTCACTAGCTTCTAGCGTAAGATATTTTTTTTTAAATTTAGCTGTCGATATCTTTCACAAGCCTGAAAGCGTAAAGAGTTTCTTTTGTCACTTGGTAGCCTATCCTTTATCAAATAAAGTTGGATGCTTACATTTTAATTTAAGTTGCCTGTGTTTTATTTTGAAACTTTTATTGGTTTTCATTGCATATCATTTATCATATCCACATTGCATTTATCAAACTTTTAGAGGTTTGTGCTTTATCTATTTTCGAACTCAATTTGCCATTTTGTATACCTTGTATTTTATGTAAATATTTTTAAGTGGTGATATATTTTCTTCTCAAGGTCATACACACCTTCCACATTTTGGTTGCTGTGTACAAATAAACGTACTATATTAAGCCCCAAGGAAGTCTAATATGACGGATTTGCTTTACAAGGACTCTGATAGCGATGAGAAATCGCGTGAATAACTCAGAAAATGAGTGTTGCCCTAAGGTATTAAAATCAAGCTTGGTTATCAAAACAGCTTAGGCAGATCATTAAGTGAGACATCTGCTAGTGTGTGACTGCCTGTGCGTCTGTGTGGCTGTCTATTTGTCTGTTCATCTATCTATCTATCTATCTATCTATCTATCTATCACAAAAGAGGCAATTTGCTTTAACGATTTTAAAATGTTTGACAACAGTCCTATTTTTGTCTTATAGACCGTATGAAATGTAATTTGATGTTTTTAAAAATGAAGGTAACATGGAATTGGCAAAATGTCGAATAGGGGACACGTGTGACTAATAATTTTCATCCCGAGAATACTGCGAAATGATGGTATTAAAATACACCACTCTCTCTTTAAAAAAAATAACATCACAAAATAGATCATGATTAAACACTTACGCTTTAATAAAAACATTAGCAGACGACTCGGTTTTTGTCACTTGAAAGCTTTCGATCAATGACTTTCATTGAAAATACTAATGAATAGACGATTAAAAAGAAACTGTTACAGCTAGGGGGGACTTCTGGTAGAGGGTTCAGTGTAGATTTTTCCTCGGATGAGATTAACATCTTGACAGCAGTATCACGACCTAGGCCTAAGCGAGTTGAATGGAAGTTTTTTGTCCAAGCATCTTTTTCCTAACCACTGAGTTAGGATGAAGTGTAGTTACATGTACTGTACATTTACAAGACGTGATCAAAGAGAAAAATTTACCTCCATGTGTGTGAAATCAAGCAAATTCAGTGATTGAATACGTACTGATAGTAAGCAAGCAGCATCGTTCACAATAGGTCTCTTAAAATGCGACTTTCCTACAAACGGACATGCGAGAATGACCCCTGCCGCCACGTGTGGAGACAAAAGGCAGGTTCAGGTGGAATATTAGGGAGGCAATACTACAGGGAACTGCACGGCTGCAGACATTTGCTGAGCGAGCTGGCTACGCGAAGTGTGCCAACATTTCTTTGAGCTGCAGGGATCCAAACGGTTACGCTCGCCGGCCATGCTCGTCGAGGACTGCCCTATAACTATGAACAGTTGGGGTTCTAGGTATTACGGCGCAGCCGTAACCGGGGCCTAGTGTCAAGGACCTTACTATTTTAGTTGTACATACTACTAAGAAAAACAAAGACATCTGGTAAGTAACGATAAAAGGAATTACATATTGAGGGATATAGTCTGTATCAAAAGTATCTTCTGGGCGAGCAGGTGCAATGCAAAGGAGAACCAAATTCTGGACCAACTCCCCTAAGCTCTTAATAAGAATGGGACAATATCCCATAAAACAGAATTGTTACCCTTGCTGCAGGCAGGCTGCGCCACCTAGAGGAGGTAATTACAGTACGCGGTAAACACAAATGCTATTAGACAAAGAGCCTTTAACAAGCACACCCTAATGCTAAATGTAAATCTGGTGACACCTGGTGTTGTCATTTCAATGTAATGGGCATTTTCATCTCTGTGGAAATGACAGTGGAACATTGGGTTTGAGGGGGTACATGTAATAAATGTAAATAGGTGGTATAAAATATGGATATCTTAAAGGATATTAGACACATAAAAATCCATTTCTCGAATTTTGAAGATTCAGCACTCAATCTATACATTATAGATACGTTTTAATCGTTCCCCGTCATTTAAAAAGTATAAAAACAATCTATTAGTAGGAAAAAGGCGTTTTAGTAAACCTCACCTCAATATGCATAAATGAAGCAACAGATCTGGGTCACGTGGTACTGTGACGACAATGAGGATTAAGGTCTTTGAGACTCAACAAGATACTCTCAAGACAAAGGCTACAGGAGAGTTGAAGGCTTCTTAACCCTCCAATTTAGAGGTAGAGGAAGTTCCAGTTATATGGGCGATTAAGATAGGACTTGTAAAGGTAACACGCATTGCAAGATGGGGTATCAGAACAATGGTGCGTTTACAATTGATACAGAAGGTTTGTACATACAAGTGACTTTAACTCGCAGAGGATTTTCGATTACATTCCCTGAAAAATACACTATTTTTTTTTATAAAATAATATCATGGTTGGCCAAAAAAAAAAAAAAAAAATGTGCGCACAGTGCACTCGTGCATATGCCTACTGTAGTTACGCCCATGTATAATCTAGCTATAGAAACTGGAAGGTAAACAGACAAATAAAAATAAAGAGCCTGTAAGCTATGTATTTTAGATGACATTGAGGATGAATTACATTTTATTCATTTAAGAATTTAAAAATGTTTTTGCTATAGAACGGTTGGGCAGAAATACATCAAAAATTTATTAAACAAAGCACAGTGGTTTCAAGTTAATTAATTTGTTATCCATTAACTATGTTTCACAATTAAACAACTTATGAAAGTACATAAAATGTGCGTCGGAGCTAAGATTAACGTCAGCCTGATGAGTTTTTATCATTACTACTAGTAGTTGTATTGTTGTTGTTTTCATGACTTTATATTTTTATTGCATTTCATTCTGATCATCGGGCCACGTGACCAAGTAGCACAATTACTCGCAGGCTAAGCAAAAATGACGTTTTTTAAGTCAAAAATTTACAAAATGAGCTTTTAATTTGTGTATTTGGTTACAGATATCGTTAGTTGGGCATGTTTTCTGAAGAATATGCTACGTTCAGGCCATTCTGACCGTCTAAGAAAAAAAACCTTTAACCGGTAGTGCGTATTTTCTAAACTACTAATCATGTTAGTTATGGCATCTGGAATGAAAATCACTATTCATAGTAATTAACTCCTGTAATGTAATCATTTATTAATGAAAGCACATGATACTTTCTGTGTCGAAAGTGGCTGAAAAAAAGGAAAAGGCGTTGCAGTAAAAAACGATAAATTGCAGTTGGATCTCTCTGAGTTGTACATATAGCCATGCATTTGTGTGTTGTTATAGTGGATGCCACACAGTTATCTGCTGCGATGAGTAAAATGGCGTTTAAAATAAACAAAGACAAAAACATATCGTTGGAAGCCCGAATGACAAACTTAGCTGCTACGTAAATATAAACATACATAGAAAAGCCTGTCCCAGAATTACTGATAAGAATTAAAGTCACAATGGGGTAGCTTACACCGGAAATTATCGTAATATAATAAAGATTGAATCAGCGGTAATATATAGTATAGTGTACATATATAAATAAAGCAGTTCACCTTGGTTAAACCAAATGCGCTGAAAGCAACGGGAAGAAATACCAAAAGTAAGAGGGGAATAATAAATGTCTGCGCTTTTTTCTGTCTTAACCTAAATATGTAGACATTCATTTCGTAGTCATAATTTTATCCAATAAAATTATTGGGAAAATGGGCATGCGCAATAAAGGAAAGAATGAATAAATAGTCTGCGTCACTCGTGATAAGAATAAAGCATCGCTCTGCAAAGGACAATAAAGATTTTTATCAGAAACCATCCAGAGTGTTCGGAGCATAAGCTTTACAGGTAAATGATCAGCATATGGTACTAAACATGATTTTCAGATTTACTGGCAGTAAAAGCAGTTTGATGGCCTTTGTGTGCTTTATTCGGTTAATTTTGAAGAGAAATGGGTAGTTGGCTTTAGATTGCATATTTATATGAAATTGTATGGTATCAGCATATGTTGCATAACATGCTTTTTAGAAAATGGATTATTATTACCCGTCTGTGTCCAAATGTAGAAGCGATGGGTAGTAGCACTTAGACTGCATATTTAAATGAAATTGTATAGCGAGTGGTTAAATTATATAGGAATGGCCACAGTTTTTTGTCACTTGGTGGCCTATGGCATATGAAATTAAGTTCGATGTTTACAATTAAGATGATGGATGACAGAAATCTGTGAATAATTATTTGCGAAAAAAAAGGGAAACGACAGAGACAAGCTGAATTACCCATCTACTTGCAAACCACACAGAAAAAGGCATAACCAGTCAAAATTTAATGTACCAGTATTCAGAACCAAACGTTTTAAAAACACCTTTATTCGTTTTCCTTATCAAAATTTAAGTGGTCTGTGTTTAAATTTGGAGTTTATTTCATATCCTTATTGCATTTATCAAAATTTTAGAGGTTTGTACTTTATTTAGCTTGCTCTTTTGTATACCCTTTATTTTTTGTAAATATTAAAGGTGGTGATGTGTATTCTTCTCTAGTTCATGGAAACCTTCATCTTTTTGATTGCTATGTATACATTAAATTATAATTATTGTATTAAGCCCCAAGGAAGTCCAATATTACAGAGTTGCTTTACTGGGACTCTGACAGCGTTTGGTATTAACAATCAAGCGTGGTTATCAAAACAGTTTAGGCAGGCGCAGATAATTAAGTGATTCATCTCTAGTGTTTATCTATCTATTAAAAAAAAAAGACATTCTTCTGTAACAATTTTCAAATATTTTACAGCACGATGCCCTATTGTATCCCAAAGCCCGTATTATATGTAGTTTGTTATTTACATCCAGTGGTACAAATGTATGATTTTAAAAATGAAAGTGTCAGGGGATTGGTAACATGCTGAATAGGGGACACGCGTGACTGATAATGTTCATCCCGACATTACTGCGAAATTATTTTATTTAAATATACCTCGTTTACTGAAACAAAACATTACATGGGACTGGGTTCTAAGAGAAACAACAGACATCTGGTAAGTAAAGCAAAATAGAAAAACATATTGAGGGATGTAGTCTGTATCGAAGGTGTCAAGAACTTCAGTCATTTCGAAAACTTTTAGATTCAGTGTTCACGAACATTGGGATTCCCGTTGATTAACAGAGCACTCAAGTGTTGATGATACCGTATGATATTACACTGTTTGTATGCTGTAAACGTCGCCACAGATAGACCTACCTAAAAACAGACATTGTTTTATTGTTGATTGTAGATTGCATATGTATGCAAAATAAAGCAATAATATTTTCTTATATGAAGGGTGTTATATAAACTTATATTTAACACTCGATGAATATTGTTGTTGGCTACTTCTGTAAGTTGGTTGTTACTTTTGTTTCAGAAATCTTAACAACATAGAGTTCATAAGAATGTCCCCAAACAATCTGAGAGTTCTCCTGTTTCTTATGGTCGTTCAAACTATATGCTGTTCGATGGTAAAGGTAGGTCCAGACACGAATTTCTTATTGTCTTTTGAATATTTTAAAAGCTAGACTACTTTAAATCAGGTATCTACAAGAATCGTAAACGGCTACTGTAAACAGCAAAGGGACAACAAAGTGCGGCAGTTAAAGGGCAGGGGTTAAATATGTTATAAGAAACACAAATTACGTTTCGTACGTACAGATTATTATAAATGATACATGAACTTCAGTGTACTGTTGTAAATAGAACCCATTTTATAACAGTATATAGCGCAGGATAAATTTCAAAGCAAACTGCGAGTAACCACGCTAGTCACTTTGTCATTAGTGTTTGGCGCACTGATAAAGTGATAGAGTGCTGCTATAAAAACAAACAAAGTTAGGATGAACAATAGGCAATTTTTGTTTTATAATATTGTTTTGTCAATTTTAGAACACAAAAGGACATTTTAGTGCGCACTGGATTCTCAAATACAAAAAATTCTTTGATATAATGGACGTTGATGAAAATGGCATGGTGACAGAAGAGGAATTTATCGATTCAACAACCGAGCGAGCTCAACAAGTTCTCCCATCTTGGAGAGCCATGGCGGTGAATGGTATATTGTCTAGTGCCTATCATCTGTGGTGGTCAAATGAATACACCAATTATTCAAAATCCATCACGTTTCAAGAAACGCTTCCGGCTGACGAAATCAAACTCCTTATGAAAAGAAAAGACAACGTTAAATTCGCAAGAGATTGGCTTGGTACGTTTGATCTTGACTGCGATAGCAAATTGATGGTAGACGAGTATTCCAACTTCCTTACTGTTTTCCGTAACACTGCTAAGGTTCAAGATATATTTGATGTCATTGATTGGAATGAGGATGGTGTGATTGATACCAACGAGTTCATAGACAGTTCTGTGGACTACTGGGTTGGACAAGAGCCTAGCCCCTCTGATGTCGTTTTCGGCACTCGTTACTAAGCCGGCGATGGTAAAGACGTACCCCTGTAATTCAGAGCTGGCCTTTTAGAATGCATTTCACCTTTGGATTTTTAAACGTTTATGCAGTCAGGCCTGTTACAATATACTAAGGGGCATAGTTTGGCGATCCTGTATTTATCCTATTTGTTTTCATAATGTGTCTATACTGATCTAAATATTTGCTTTTGAAGAGTATATATCAAAATTTGGCGACTAATATGGCTTCGAAGAACCCATACACCCAATAAAAATAATAAGGTGAATAACGCATTTCTACACTTGGTAGCCTGTATAACAATTACTTTTATTAGGAGAATAACAATGAACAAAGCTGACATTTGCTTAAGACAGGTAAAGAAGTGTCTGCCGAATGTAAGCCACATGGGACATAAATCATCATTTCCATCACCTAAATACAATCAACTATATTAGATATGATAAATATGATTGACTGCAGTGAATGTTTGGAGATTGAAAGGAAGTGGAGTAGGCAGATCATTGAGAAATTCAACCTATGGTATATATCGTTCTATCTATCATAACAGACAATCTGCTTTAACGATTTTCAAATGTTTGACAACATGATGTCCTATTTTGTCTTATAGCCCGTATTAAATGTAGGTTGTTATTTACATCGAGTGGTACAAATGCTTGCTCTTAAAAATGAAGGTGACATGGGATTGGTAACATGTCGAATAGGGGACACACGTGACTGATAATGCTCATCCCGACAATACTGCGAAATGATTGTATTAAAATACACCACGCTCACTTAGAAGAAGTTTCATTTTGTATCTTTAAACGCAAACATCGATATACAGGTACATGTCCATGAGGGTTGTCTAAAGATTTTTTAAAAATATTAGGTCTAGATAATTTCACATTGATTGACATTCGCAAATTCATTTTTAGGTCTAGAGCTCCGTAACTCGAAAGCATCGCGAATTGCGATAGCGATATCACCTTTCATGTCGAGGCTATTATATGGGGCATGTGAATGCCGAGTTATGGAATAGAGACTATTGCGTTCGGTCGCAAATGGCGATGCTTTAGAGTAACGGAGCCCAGTCCTTAAAGAAATAAGGAAGACAAAGGAAAGTTTACTGGATTGAGACGGGTCTAAAGGGAATATACTGACGGTCTACTTTACAAAGATATTTTTATCCAAGGAACTTTCTAATATAAAAACATGTAGTAGTCATTGCAATTGGGCAAGTGTGTCCATGTTCCATGTATCAACCTCATAAGAACAAGAGTCACGCCATTACTCTAATGGACATTTCATGGGTTGAATATGAACACCACCAAAATATCAAAATAGATGTAAATGACGAGAAACGTAGAGAGAGACACGCAGGTCAGGCAGGATGATTTAATTGTTTATTCTAAATACGATATACATGTATAACGATATACCAAGCATAGAGTAGAGCCAATAATTAAAATTCTAGGAATGCCTTATCTTCGCTTGCCTGGCACTGTTCCGAGGAGAATCAACTTATGGGGAAAAATAAACTGATGGAAAACGTCGAAATTGATTTTCTTTTTCTGGACAAACAACACTACATGTACATAAGACACTTGCCAAATCTAAAACACAGCACAACAACAGCGCACCCAATTTAAAAAACCTAAACCAAAGGGAGTGCATACACATTTAAAAATTCAAAAGGCAAAATGTAATCTAAAAGGCCATGGTTGATTTAAAGGGGCACCTCTTTATCATCGCCTGCCTAATAACGAGTGCCTAAAAAGACATCAGAGGAGCTGGGCTCTTGACCAACCCAGTAGTCCTCTAAACCCGTTGGTATCAATTAATAACACAAATTCAGAAAGACAAAGAAAACGAACATTTAAAAATCCAAAAGAAAGCACGAACATGTATTCTAAATAGCTATGCCTGAATTTAGTTTTTATCATCGCACGTTTATTAACGAGTGCCTAAAATGACATCAGAGGGGCTGGGCTCTTGACCAACCCAGTAGTCCATAGAAGCGTCTACGAACTCTTTGGTATCAATCACACCATCCTTATTCCAATCAATAGCATCAAATATATCTTGAACCTTAGCAGTGTTACGGAAAATAGTAAGGAAGTTGAAATATTCGTATACCATCAATTTGTTTTCGCTGTCGAGATCAAACAAGCCAAGCCACTCTTTTGTTTCTTTGGCGATCTTTTCACTTGTAATAGGAACTTTAAATTCGTCAGAGCGAAGCAAATCTTCAAATGTGATGGATTTTGAAATGTGATGGATTTTGAATAGTTGGTGTATTCTTTGACCACCACAGGTAAAAGTCATTGTACAATATACCATTGGCCGCCATGGCTCTCCAAGATGGGATTACTTGTTTAGCTCGCTCGGTTGTTGAACCAACATTTTCCTCTTCAGTCACCATACCATTTTCATCAACGTCCATGATATCAAAGAATTATTTGTACTTGAAAATCCAGTGTGAACTAAAGTTACCTTTGGAGTTCTGAAATAAATAAATAAATAAATAAATAAATAAATAAATAAATAATAATAATAATAATAATAATAAAAATAATAATAAAACATAACGTGAACAAAACATTACCTATTGTGCACTTTAATTTTGTTTGTTTTTACAGCCAGTAAATTCCACCTCTTTTTATCCAAGGAACTTTAATATAACTTAAACTTAAACCCCCTTTAAACCCCCTCTTCACTGGGCGGCGACCTTTCTTTGTCCTTTGTGCGACCAGGAAACTGGCATAGCTGTGGTCGTCGAAAGGGGGCGCAATTATCACTTTGATTGCTGAATAAATACTCAATGATCGGCCTGTAAAGGAAAAAAATTCAAACGGTACTCTAATACGGGACGCAGAAAGGAAGCCTCCATTTTCCAAAGCATACATTTGTACTACTGAATGTAAACATCAAATTACATTTTATACGGACTATAAGACAAAATAAGACATCCTGTTGTGAAACATTTGAAAATTGTTAAAGTCGAATGTCTCTTTGGTGATAGGTAGATAGATAGATAGATAGAAAGATAGAGAGAGGTGCTAGTAGTTGAATTCCTTAATGATCTGCCTACTCCACTTCCTAACAGTCTCCAGGCATTCACTGCACTCAATCATACTAATAGTATCTAACATAATTGTATTTTAGTCTAACATGATTGTTTTTTAGTGATGAAAATGTTGCTTTATGTTGCATGTGGCTTACATTCGGTAGATACTTCTTTACCCGTCGTAAGCGGATGTTGGCTTTATTTATTGTTATTCTCCTAATAAAATTTTAATTTCAATTAAAATTGTTATTCAGGCTACCAAGTGTAGAAATGCGTTCTTCACCTTATTACTTCTAATGTTGGAATTTATGGATTCTTCGAAGCCATTAGTCGCCAAATTTTGGGTAAAAGAAAAAGCCATCCCTTAGCAAAATTTAAGGCTTCTTGCAAACAGTTGCTGTAAATTTGCAGAAATTTTGCAAGAGGAAATTTACGAGGTAAATTAAGTCTCTTGCAAATTTGCTGCGAACTCCCCACAAACTAAATCAGCATGACAAAAAGGAATCTATCACTGGTTTCTTGCAATTTTGCTGCAAACTCTCAAGAACCATTCATGCGAATTTGCGGCAAACTCTCTACTACTGTTCTCGCGAATTTTCTGCAAACTCTCAAATAATCCTTCTTGCAAATGTGCTGCAAATTCGCGAGAAGTTCTTGCAAATTTGCCACAAACTCTCCAGAACTGTTCTCACCAATTTTCCGAAAACTCCCAAAAAATCATTCTTGCAGATTTGACGCACACTCTCCAGTACCACTATTGCAATATTATTGTAGACTGACAAGATATAATTGACCCAGCGATTATGCAATAATTTGAGCCAGTTCTTTTTCGAGATTTAATCTCAGTCATGTATGCCATATGAGATCATAGAGTAGCAGAATTTTATTCCTGTATTTTAGCAATATAGTACAGCTGGCAGAACACATGCAGGAAATTATCAAATGAATGCAAAAATAGCACACACAGAATAACAGTAAGAATAAAGGCTATGAATTGCTCAAAATATAATTGGTGCAATAATAATTATTGGTCTCATTGGAAAATTTTTCCTTCATCTTTTTGCATTTTTGTAGACAATTAATTGAAATTCACAATGTCTTTCTTTCAGAATACGTCTGCAAATGGTTCAACACAACTCAGACAGAGGTTAAGAAGGCTATCACATCTAAGTTGAACAATGTGCAAAAGACTATTGTCTGAAACTCTTGAATTATTAAGTAACTTGATATGGTTTTCTGGGGGTGTTCTTTTCTTTTGAATGACATCTAATGTCAGATTTGTTATTATTGGCCAAAATATCTCACAATAGAAGACTGGATATTTTTTGTCACCCAATGACATACTTTTTTGATGAATCAAGCCAAAAATGTTTTAATCAGCACTTAAAAATAACAATGATAAAAAATATTCCATATTAAGAAGTAACCCTGTATTTTCAAGGAAAGTAACAATTTTAAGCCAGTGACACATTCATAGGCAACCTATATATAAGTTTAAACGTAAAATTGAAAAACAGAAAATGATAAAAAAGGGAAATGTTTTTAAAAATAAATAAAAATTCAGCATAATTTATTTAGAAATAAAAAAAAACAGTTTTTTTTAATTCAGCAATTTATTAAGCAATTAAATGACATTTTTAATTAATTTTCAAAAAAAAAGATTTTAACTCATTTTTAAAATTCTCAGTTGTTTCAATTGAGCGAATTTCAATGTTGCATTTTCTATTTCATTGTGTCAAATGACACAAAAGAGATGATTTAATAAGTTTTAAGACGCAGTTAAATAGGTTTCTGTAACATTTGATTTACTTATTGTAAGTATCTGCATGGTAGGAACATAGTGAACAAGTAGACCATGTGGTGAGTTTTTTTTTTATATAAAGAAGGGCCATAGGCATATATTGGGACATGCTTTTCAATGTGAATAAGAATGAAGCCAGAAATGTATTCCATTATGTATGGAATATTTTGTGAAAAAGCATTTCTCTGGCTGTTGTCGGCAATTTTGGGTCTGTAAGATGACATCAGAGAATCGACCGCCCGTCATATTTGTGAAACACCTTTCTCTTTAACATTAATAAAACACATAAAAAAATCAAAATGCCTATTCTCACAGAAAAGACATCGTTCAAACCTAAATTAAAACACTATCCATGCAGGGACTATACCAGAATCGCTTGTTCCTTCCAGATTTTGATCCGGAGCTGCTCTTCCGAACACGTCTGATAGTTTCAGATACAACTTTCCTTTTGGTCGTCTGCGGAGTGATGACGATGTTATTTCATGTGTGACGTAACATTCCCCCATCACATGTTTCTGCGCATGGGCAATGCATTTGTTTAAATTCATCGGTATACCCTGTATATCACGGACATAATATATGGCTGTATGCCTCCGATCATTGGAAAACTCAAGACTTACTCTTTATTTCATGCATAGATATATAATGTACCGGCACATTTATGATCACTAAATGCTGTACCAATATATTGGGGCGGGGTACAAATAATTAATAATTGTAAATTATATTTTCAGACCGATCTGATCATTGCTGCCTAAACATTGTACATATTTCTTACAGATGTAGATGCCTGATTAAGCAGCTGTATTGCTTTGTGATATAGATGCACGTATCCCCTATTCGACATATTTTCATTGCCTTATCACCATCAGTTTTAAGATTTTTGCTTTGTTTCCTCAATGTTAACATCGAATTACATTTCCATACGGGTTGTCAAGTGACATTTTTACTTATAGACACTGTTCATCTGTGGTGTGGTGTGCTCTGGACAAATATTCTTACAACAATCATACCATTAATTGTATGATGTGTTTAAGACAAATTTTGGTCATTTTCTTGTACGTAAAATGTACATGTACATTGTGCCCATCGAAATATTAACGTTAGTGCGTATCGGTTGTACATTATACTGCTAACAGAAAATTATATGAGACTTTGATCAAAAATATGTACAAAAGGGAAATCAAATTAAATATTTGGAATGAAATTCAAAGTTCACATTCGAGTGATAGGATGACACTCATGTAAAGGATACATTTTGATGGCAAGACACAATAAGAAAAAGAAAATGCACAAGTAAATGACCACTATACGTTTCTACATAATATACTCTGGATTTGACTCAAAAAGACTTGCTTTACCCATTAATGGTGTTTGTCTGTCTAGGTATTTTATATCATTATAACTTAAATATGGATAGCGTGTTACAATATACTAAGAACAGGAGAAAAACTAGTATCTTGGGATTACCGCTAATGCCCCTATTTCACACAGACCACGAATGCCACGAATCCCCAAGAAAAGACAAAATTCAGGATTCGTGAGGATTCGTGATATTTTGCAAATTTTCGGGCTAATTCGACACGCTCTCCGATTCACTTACGATACGACTGAAATAGTGTTACGAATATTCGTGGTATTCTGCTGGAATCGCACGAATATTGTCAAGAATTCAAGAACAGCTTAACATTTTTGCCACGATTTTTCAAGATTGATCAAGAATTGCAAGAACTGACTACGATTATACATGTATACGAATCTGTTAAAAACTTCACGCATGATTACGATTCAACCACGAATCCAAATAACATATTTTCGACTGGAACAATCCCCATTAGCAGCAGAATTACAGATTTCGAGGAAAAATTCTTAACAAGTCTCGGTCACCACTACCTTATATATAAGAAGAAACACAAATGACATATGTACATCAGCTGGAATATAATAATAATAATAATAATAATAATAATAATAATAATAATAATAATAATTTAGACTCAACATGGGTAAAATGAATAAAAATAACATAAAAAAAGTTATTAAATAAATAGACACTTAAAATATTAAGATATATACTACAATGTAAAGATAAAAAGCCAGTAAAATCAATTATAATATTTAAAAAATACGTTTTAATTATTTTTTATAATCTTATAATATATAGTATTAGAATATATAGTATTGTACCCTTGTATGTCTGCAGGGGTGCATGCCTCCGTTTAATGATGTACTACTTATGGTTTGCTTCCAAAAAGAGATATACCTGTACATGTAGAATACACGGCAATCGTTGCTAGCTAAATTGGGACTGGGAGTCTAACTGCAGAGTTAACAGACCATGAATAGTTGAATATTATACTTAGAGCCTTACACACTTGAAATACTAATTCAATCTGTTGGATATCCTATTTCCACCAACACTCAATCCTGAATTAGTGTAACAATGAATAAAATTAATGATCTGGACACTGCAACCCACACTTTGTACATACTTCTTACCAGGTGTGTGCGCTCCACGTCTATGGCAGCTGTGTTACTTCTAGGAGAGTAGTCTTCTTCAATTACTTCAATTTACTTGATATTCCACCTCCTCTGGTTAAAAATGCTGTCACACGTTTCCCCTATCCGACGTGTTATCACCATCAGTTTTAAGAGTATCACTTAACACCAAGCTACATTTTCATACGGGTTGTCAAATGACATTTTTTTTACTTATACACACTGTTTAGTGGTGTGTCAAGTCTTCGGGAAAATATCATTACAATTACAATAATAATCATATCAATAATGTTATGCTGTTTTATAGACATATTGTGGCCGTTATTGTGTATAGAAAGTGTAACCCATCAAATTATGTACGTTGCCAATTAGCATGTACAAGTATCAGTTGCATATTCTTCTAATGACAGCAAATTATATGATCAAAATGATATACAACAGGGAAATCAAATTAATTATTTAAAACATAAATGTAAAGAATAAAGTTAAGATGAGTTTTTTTGTTGTATTAAACTTGCTGCTCACTGGTACTTTCGCGTATGTGTTTCGTGAAACACTTCGACCATTCTTATATCAGCCCCACATTGCAGTAACAATAATTACATGGTAGATGAATATCATTTTAATATGTTTTGTTTGACACTTTGTTTTTTACTTCCATTTTTGGTCAAAATCATTTTATGGCAGATGCAGTCTGACATTAAAAATTTGGGATCTAATATTTACAATCGTATTTTAATATTCAAATGAAGCTGTGCTGCCAGCAGATTTCAGTAATTAAACTTAAATGCTCTTTTCTTCATATGCTCTTGGCATATCTTATAATCCACCAATTTTTTGGATGAAAATAGAAATGTGAATTATGACATGATGGAAATCAAAATCCATTCATTCAAATTTCCGTTGAATCAAATGAAAGTCAAAACCAAATCTGTTGCAGGAAAAAAGAAATATTTTACTTCTTGAAGCAGTCACTTGAAAAGTTATTTTTAATCAAGGCTTAAGTTCATGCAGATTAAAAACAAACAATAAAAGAGCTCAATTAATGGTGCACAGTTCAACAGCAACAGATAATGAATAATTCAGATGAGAAATGTCAGAAAAGCTACCATCCATTCAAATCAAGTGTATAACCGTCAAATGACTTATTCTCTAACTCATTTTATCTCGAGACCCGTAAATATATGCAGCGGAGTTAGCTGCTTCGTCGTAGGTAAAATGTTTAATTCCGTATGAAAACTCCTTAACATCAATAACGTTATTTTCATCACCGTCAATGGCACGAAAAATGACATAAATGTCAGCCGTGTTACGAAATATGTCGAGAAATTTAGAGTACTCGCTCATTGTTAATTCGTCATTGCAGTTGAGGTCAAAAATATGGAAGAGGTCCAAAGTCCATTCGACTAACTCATTACCTGTATACCCCATATTCTTTTCAATAGCTTGGATCCAATCATCAAATGTAATGGATGTTTCATAGTCGGTGTATTCATTTGACATCCATGTGTGATACCCCATGGTCATAACACCATACACTGCCTTGGCTCTCCATGACGGCAAAACACGTTTAGCACGGTCACTTGTTGCAAGAATGTACTCTTCTTCCGTTACATTCCCGTCTTGGTTGACGTCCAATATGTCAAAAAATTCTTTGAACTTAGATACCCTATACAGGTTGAAACCTTTTTTGCTGTCCTGTTCAATCTGAAAAGAAAAATGCTCTTTTTAAATCATGTCTACTTTAGCTACTTTAAAACAAATATCAACAGATATTTCCTTAAGTTGATTTAACTCATAAAAAGATATCTTTGTCCCCCAAATGTTACATGCCACGTTTTCTATGTATTTGTTACCTCAAGCCTGCTACTTTAAGTTTAGGCTTTTTGTCAGCTAGTTGGTCTCACTATCCTACATACAGGGTACAAGAAAAGAAGAACTATTCATGATTACCTTCACTCCATCTGATAAATCCACTGTTGAGAAAATCACAATAAATAACCCAATTCCACAATTCTTGCAAAACATTTTACCAGCTCTTGTTAACTAAAATTAACCTAGATACATATAACACAGCTCCCCTTGTACATGAAGGTGGGAGACTAATGTTAGCAACCGGCCCTAAAACCCTAAAAGAAAAATTGGACATAAGGCCTCAAAAATTACGAATTTAGTATGACAAGGATTTCCATATATGATAAATACAGACTTGATATTTAATATGAACTATTTTTTCCTAATAATTTTGCATGAGTTTTTCCTATTTTGCTGACTAATAAATGAAAATAAAAATTAAAATCGTGTTTTTATAATTTTTAATTATCTCTTTGATGTAATTGTGGCATCAGTTCATTAACTGAGTTCGCCAGAGAAGCAAATAAAAACACATCGCCTATTCTATGCCATACGAGAATCATTAAAAGATATATTTTGGATCTCCATATTTTCAAAATTATTGTCTGTAACGGTCGCTGTTACGCCTGACCTCTTCTGGTTACTACCAGCGCTCTCAAGCTGCAAGGCATTCCTTGAGATAGGTTTTTAGAGTTCACTGAACTGTTCAACCTGGAATAACATTCCAGGCATCGGTCAAAATCTGTCCAATGAGGCCCAAATTTATTGTAGGACATGTAAGCCAATGATTCGGCGACTAATGGCCTACCCTCATGTTGTCTATGTGGTTCAAAATTGGTGATTTTGATGACCAAGGTAGCTGCTCATTCCCTTGGTTCTGTAAGTTATCTGTTATTAAAAGTGTTCTGTGTGAACCATCAATATCACTGTGCAACCTTAATTTGTTCCTATGGTGCCCCCTTTCAAATGATAGTCAAGTGGTCCCCAGATTATTCCCCTGTTTTATCTGGTCCAGGTTTTCGTTGATGACTACCATTGGAGTTTTGGCACCAATGTGGTATCCACTTCAAATATTGATGCTGTTAATGGCTTAAGTTAATTTAGACTCGGCACACGCTCTTCTCGATGTATGTAAACTCTGTTTTGACTAGTTGAGCGGTACAGGTGAAATCTCACCTCAATTAATAAAGAAACCCACGCAGTTTCAGTGTTCTACCCAGAAACGGCCAAGGTCCCCAGATCATTAAAAAACAACGATGCAACGATGTTTACAGTGGGTTCCTCGGAGGTCGTCTAGTATTCTAACCTACTAAAACCAGTTTGGTTTCCGCTAAGGGCCTTAAAAATGCGTTTTGATGGCAATTTATCCGTCATTCTGAATGGACTGGGTGTTTTTTGTTTAGTTGCAGCAGCATACGCCGAAAGACAGTTGGTCCCATAACCTGGTGGTAAGATTTCAATACATTGGGTGTGGCCTCTGTGTAGGTACATCAGTCTGGGTATTACTCAATAAAACTGTGCGGACCGTGGGGGAATTATCTGTCTGGCAATGTTTTTTTTTTTTTTTTTTTTTTTTTTTTTTTTTTTTTTTTTTTTTTTTGCGCCATTCTGGCACAACTTAACAATTTTGTAAAACACTGCTCAACTCATTTTACTCACTGCAAAACCGACCGCTTGCATGCAAAATTTCAAATTCTTCGATGCAGTAGTTGCCGCTATATGGATACTTTTTGACCGAACCATGCAAAAACCAAGCTTTGACCAGCCCAAAGGAGCATTACCCAATCAAGTCACTGCATATTACACCATGCAGTAGTGCAACAAACTTGAAAATCGGTTAATTGGTAGCAATTTATGAAAAAAGAACGCATGTGTACCTAGGTATACATTTTAAACTGAAATATTCCATATTAGATACCAAGTCCGTATATAAAGATTCCATGATGGTTTGACATTTTTATATGATATTTGGAGCACGGATTTCTTTAGTGAATTTGGAACCCTATCGGAGAAGGTCATCCCCAAACCAGGCCATCTTATAATCACCGGGGATATCAATATTCACGTACATATTTCTCATTCCCGTATTCTTCCCTTCTGAATGAAATTATATTTTCTAGAGACCTTCAACAGCACATCAACTTCCCAACTCAACAAAAGGGAATACTCTTGACTTATTGATAACTCGCGCATCAGATAATCTTCTTTTTTCTGCTGACTCAACAGACTACTTGAATTCAGACCATAGTATCATAGAATTCTGTCAGAATGTTGCTCGTCCTCCTCCGGTCAAAACTATACAACTTCACGTAGAAATCTGAAGAAAATTGACTCTGATGCCTTAAAGCAAAGCTTCAGTCTGCCTTTAACTCCTTCCTACCCGATACCAATGCTATTGGGAACAGTACCTCAGAAGATGTTGACACTATTCTGCATTCATATCACTACACCATAACCAGCATACTTGACGAACTCCGTAAGTCAACAGCACCATGATTTTGCAGTGAACTATCTGAGATGCGAAAATCAGTTAGAGAATGTGAGTTTAAATGGTGCAACGCTGGTAAGGAAGTCCATCGTCAAATCTACAAAGAAAAATGTCCTGAGTATTGTCGATTGATCAACTGAAATTTGACTACCAAAAAAAAAATATATATATACCCCTGTACAACTCAGATACCACAAGTCCTTTTATGATTGTTGAGGAGTTAACCGGCTTTTAAAAATCAGCAGCCACCAATAAACCAACACTGTACTCCGATGAGCAACTTTTTCTGTGTTTTAACAACAAAATATAAACTTTTAGAAAATCCTTTTAGAGCGGAATTAACAACTCCATTCTACACGAAGCTAATCCATCTACATCTCCGACATTTTTTAGAGAATTCTGAAAAGCTGATAAATACCTGCAAGCTAATAAGCAGAACTGGGCACCCTCCTAACTTTCCCCACCAAGGAATGCATAGGAAATTACTACCTTCCATTACTAAGCTTTTCAACACATCCCTTCAAAGCAGTGTAGTCCTTAGAAACTTCTAGAAGGCTGTAATCAGGCCACTAATTAAAAAAGACCACTAGCCATCCGGACCCTATATTTGTTATAAGAAACACAAATATATTTTGTAACCCATAGAATATAACACACTGTTAATGATGCTTCAGTGTATAATTGTAAATAGAACCCATCATATAACAGTATAAAAGCGCAGGAAAAACTTAAAGGAGTATACATACCCTTTGAAGTTTTTCTTGAGCTTTGGTACTGTTATCTGATGTTTTATGATGGGTTCTCTATGTGTTACAATTTTATTTTTTGTTTTTCTTATTACAAACTAACCCGTGTCCTTTAATTGCTTCACTTTGATGTCCATTAAGTGTTCACTTTAGCCGTTCATGATTCTTGTAGACACCCGATTTAGAGAAGCCCAGCTTCTCAAAATATTCAGAAGACAATAAAAAATTCGTGCCTGGACCTACCTTTACCAACTTCGAAGAGCAGATAGTTGGAACGACCATGAACAGGAGAAGAACTTTCAGATTGTTTGGGGACATTCTTATGAATTCTGTATTGTTAAGGTCTCTAGAATAAAAGTAACAACCTACTAAAACTATATTCAACAATATTCATCGAGTGTGAAATACAAGTTTATGTAACATATTCTTGCTTTACTTTGCATACACAGGAACCTAGATATGCAATCTACAATCAACAATAAAACAGTGCCTGTATTTTGGTAGGTCTACATGTGGCAACATTTACAGCACACAAACATTGTAATATTATATGGTATGTATCATGAACACATTTTGGAGCTCGGTCGTTCAACTGAAATTGCCATGTTCGTAAACCTTCAATGCAGAGTTCATTCCTCAACATGTAAGTCTGTTCTATTTAGCTTTACTTACCAAATGTCTGTTGTTTCTCTTAGAGGCCAGGCTTATGTAATGTCTTGTTTAAGTGAGCGTGGAGTATTTAAATGCAATCATTTCGCAGTATTGTCGGTATGAACATTGTCAGTCACGCGTGTCCCCTATTAGACATGATACCAATCCCCTGACACATCCATTTTTAAGAGCATACATTTGTACCACTGGATGTAAATAACATACTACATTTAATACGGGCTATAAGACAAAATAGGACATCCTGCATGTTGTCAAACATTTGAAAATCGTTAAAGCAGATTGCCTGTTGTGATAGATAGATAGATAGATAGATACTAGCGGTTGAATTTCGTTATGATCTGCCTACTCCACTTCCTTACAATCTCCAAACTTTCACTGCAGTCAATCATACTAACCGTATCCAGTATAATTGGTTGTATTTAGGTGACGAAAATGATGATATATGTCCCATGTGGCTTACATTCGGTAGACAATTTTTACCTGTCTTACGCAAATATCAGCTTTGTTCACTGTTATTCTCCTAATGAAATTAATTGTTATACAGGCTACCAAGTGTAGAAACGCGTTATTCACCTTATTATTTCTATTGTTGCGATTTTTGGATTCTTCGAAGCCATATTAGTCGCCAAATTTTGGGTGAAAGAAAAAAACATGCGATTAGTCCATCACAACTAAAAATTTTCACTATTGCTTGATAGAAAATTGTGCCTTCCCTTATCAATTGATACATGCTCTTCAAAAGCAAATAATTAGACCAGTAGACGCATCATGAAAACAAATAGGATAAATACAGGATCGTCAAACTATGCCCCTCAGTATATTGTAACAGGCCTGACTGTTCAGTCGACTGCGCAGGAACGTCCCTTATTAGCATTAATGTTAACTGCCCCCAGTGCCAACCACTCTTTAGTTCAACAGCTTAACACGCAAAGTGAAATATTTAATATGGAGAATATTGGCGGAAGATAACTACCATTTCAATTTTCGCCATTTCTGTTGGATTATTCGATTTGGGGTGTGGTATACCTAGAGGCCATTCCCAGAGACTATTGTATTAACTTTGGAGCAAACCATATTCGAGGGTATTCTCGCTTAATTGCAATTAACTTTGGCAGCTTAGATGTCTGTAACACCTGCTGAGGGAAATTTACTATAGCATCTTGAGTGGGCGTCCCAGACGTCTAGGCCACTTGGGCTGAAAGCGATTTAGCAAGGGACCCCGGGGAAATGGATTGACCCTGTAAGATCGAGCTAGGGATGGCAGCCCAGTCTTACATGTCACATCAAACAAAACATTGCACTGCCAGCATATCCCACCTCTTTTTTTGATTTATATAGGGACTTTATACTTGTTATACGTGTATAAGGGTAGTGGATATGGCTCTTGATGGCGGAGCATCCATGCTCCATGCATCAATATTGTTGTTGACATCGACAAATATATTACGTTATCACAGCTACCTCAATGTCGCTGTAATAGGATCATGAATATTTGAGTACATTTTGTCTATGATTACTATAAAAGGGGGCGCACGCCACTTCTGGGTGCGGTCAGGTTGTTCTCTTCAGAATGTAATAAGGTAAGACACGTAAAACACTTTGGATATGTACATATTTAGTTGTTTATTTATTTCAATATAAAAGATTTGGTAAAACCGTCGTCACCTTTTCGTAGTTCATTAAGTCCGGTGATATTAGTATACAGTCATATTTTTATACCGATTATATATATATATATATATATAGTCGACATGTACGTTATCCCTTTAGACAATTGCTTTCCTGGCCGCCACGTGACTGTGTACGTAATCTTTAAGCTGCCGGATGTTGTGTAAGTATTATAGCTATATATTTAATTTCATAGTTTTAGTCATGTTGTCGATATTTGCGTGTTCGTATTGCTCTTTCTCTCTCTCTCTCTCTCTCTCTCTCTCCGTTCTTTATTTTTGCATATCTGTATGTCCACTTATTGTTATATATTTATTTATTTATTTATTATTATTATTTACTTGTTTTTTGTTTAGTTTCACCACATCAGAATTCACCTCAGAATTTACCTCAGAATTCACTATAGATATCGCTATAAAAGTGTGCGTGAACAATAAAGGCGAAATTTAAAGATTCGTTTTGAGTTATAAATTGGTACACAGCAACAAATATCATATGTAAAACAATCATGCTATTATCCTAACGATAAACACGGGATGTCTTGTTTAAGTGAGCGTGGTGTATTGAAGTGCAATTATTTCGCAGTATTGTCGTTATGAGCATTATCAGTCACGCGTGTCCCCTATTCGACATGTTACCAATCCCCTGACACCTCCATTTTTAAAAGCATCATTTATACCACTGGATGTAAATAACAAACTACATTTATTACGGGGTATATGACAAACTATGACATCCTTTTGCCAAACATTCGAACATCGTTAATGCAGATTCTCTCTTTTGTGATAGATAGATAAAAAGATAGATAGATAGATGAATACTTGCAGTTGAATTCTTAATGATCTGCCTACTCCACGTCCTTACAATCTCCCTAAATTAACAGAAGTCAATCGTGCTAATCATATCCAGTATAATTAATTGTGTTTTGGTGAATAAAATTACGCTTTATATGGCTTACATTCAGCAGACATTTCTTTACCTGTTGTATGCGGATGTCGAGTTTCTTTATTGTTATTCTCCTGATAAAATTAATTGTCATACAGACTGCCAAGTGTAGAAATGTGTTATTCACCATATTATATCTAATTTTAGAATTTATGGATTCTTCAAAGCCATTAGTCTTCAAACTTGGGTAAAAGAAATAACCATGCTAGTTGTCCATCACGACAAAAAAGGTTCATCATTTCTTGATAAAAAAATCTTTTTCAATTAATAGATGTTCTTCAAAAGCAATTAATAACGTCCGCAGACAAAACATGAAAATTTATAGGATAAATACAGGATCACCAAACGCTGCACCTTGGTACATTGTAACTGGTCTGGTTATTCGGTCTAGAGTAGGAACATCCATTTTGTATATATTTGTATACAAAAGGCTCCCCCCCCCCCCCTTTGCGAGCTGTTTTATTGTTTAATAGCTTGACATGCAAGGTGGAATATTTAATATGGAGAATATTGGCGGAAGGTAAATACCGTTTCAATTTGCGCTATTAAGCCTGTACTATTAATGAAGAACATACCGTGTACATCTTTTTGGGAGCCTAAAAGATGTATTCGTATATTCTTATTTTCCAGTTACAATGTATTCTCTTTTATCCTATAGTGCGTCATTACAATGTCATGATGTATCTCAAAGTCTTTTTCCAACATTACCTTATTTGGTAATGTAATAATTCCTCAGCTCTTACACAATGTCTATGATTATCCATTTTCCATAACTTTCCATCATTACGTCATTACCAAAGTGTAATCATTCTCTTATTAGGCAATGGTATGATACTTGACCTTAGGTCGCGATTTCTATTAATATAGATTTATTATGTATCATCCTGAAGGAATGATAACTATATTCCCTTATTCTTCTTTATTATTGAACAACACATGCACTCTTTAACTCTCTTACTTACACTGTTTAACCTCTAACAAATGTATATTGTATCAGTTATTAAATGTACAATATATCTCACTACGATCACAACTTTATATCTGTACTTCTAATCATTTTCATTACGATATACACCCTCTCTTCAAATAAATTCGTCCTCGAATTCCTTCTTTTTTATTACGATATATCTGTTGGATCATTCGAATTAGGGTGTCACATACATGTCACATCAAACAAAACATTACTCTCAAGTTTATCTCACCTTTTTTTTTATTTAGGTATAAGAAACTTGTTATTCAAGTACTAGAGGCAGAGTAAAATAACCAAGTTATGATTCTAAGGATTTATAGGTTGTATATGAGCACGGAAATAACTAATAAATCTAAAAGAGGAGTAATGTAGAAAGAGAGAAAGAGAGAGAGAGACGCGGGTCAGACTGGTTGATTCATTATTTATTTTAAATAAGATATAAATTTATATGATAACCAAAAATAGAGTAGAGTCAATGGTTAAAATTCAATCTTGTCATGCCTTATCTTTGCTTGCCAGGCACTGTTCTGGGGAGAATCAACGTATAGGGAAAAATGACCATTAAAAAGTTGAAACTGATATTATCCTTAAGGACAAACTAACACTACATACCGCACCTGTCATATGTACAGCAACGCAGCTCCACAACACCGCACCCAAATGCAAAAAGGCAAAAGCAAAGCGAGTGCATACACGTTTAAAAATTCAAAAGGTGAATTTAATCCAAAAGGCCAGCCCTGAATTACAGGGGTACCTTTTTATAACCGCCGGCTTAATAACGAATGCCTAAAAATACATCAGAGGGACTGGGCTCTTGACCAGCAAAGTAGTCTTCGAAACTGCCTATGAACTCTTTAGTATCAATTATACCATCCTTATTCCTATCAATGGCATCAAATATATCTTGAACCTTACCAGTGTTACGGAAAATAGTAAGGAAATTGGAATACTCATCTACCATCAATTTGCTATCGCAGTCAAGATCAAACGCGTCAAGCCAATCTTTTGAGATTTTCACGAGCTCGTCTCTTGTTATAGGTATTTCCACTTCGACAGCCCGAAGTATTTCTTGAAATGTGATGGAATTTGAAAAGTTTGTATATTCATTTGACCACCACAGGTGAAAGGCACTGTACAATATACCATTCACCGCCACGGCTCGCCAAGATAGAAGAACTTGTTCAGCTCGCTCGGTTGTTGAATCGACGTATTCGTTTTCAGTCACCATGCCATCTTCATCAACGTCCATGATATCAAAGAATTCTCTGTACTTGAAAACCCCGTGTGCACTAAAGTTTCCTTTGGAGTTCTGAAATTAATAAATAAAAATTGATAAAATAAAATAAAACAAACATAACCTCTAAAAAACATTGCCTATTGTTCACATTAATATTGTTTGTTTTTATAGCCGCCCCTTATCTTAACCCCCTTTATAATGGACGGCGTCCTTTCTGCATTCTTTTTGCGACCAGGAAACATGTATTGCTGTGGTCGTAGAAATGAGGCACAATCATCACTTTGATTGCAGAATAAATGTTTAATGATCGGCCAGTTATCGGCAGAAAGGAAGGTTTTTTTATTTTCAAATGGGCCGTAATACGGGACGATGTAAGAGCGCCGCCCAGTGGTTGCTGCTCATTTGCACCAGTGACCTGTTGGTTCTCGGGTTTTCTCGCCGTTCACGTGTATTGCATTACACTTTAAAGTTTTTCCTGTGCCATAATCCTGTTATATGATGAATTCTCTTTACAATAGTACACTGGAGTATCATTTATAATTTTCCATGCGTTACGAAATGTACTTTGTGTTCTTATAGCATATTTAACCCCTGTCCTTTAACTGTCGGACTTTGTTGTCCCTTTACTGTTTACAGTAGCCGCTTACAATTCTTGTAGACACCCGAATTTAAGTAGTCTATCTTCTTTAAATATACAAAAGACAATAACAAATTCGTATTTGGACCTACCTTTACCGTTTTCGAAGAGCAGAGAGTCTGAACGGCCATAAGAGGCAGCATAATTTTCAGATTTATTGGGGACATTCTTATGAACTCTGAATTGCTAAGAATTCTAAAACAAAAGTAAAAACCAACTTAAACTGTATTCAACAATATTCATCGAGTGTGAAATACAAGAAATACAAGTATTTATCACCCCTTCATATAAATAGATATCCTTGCTTTACTTTGCATACATAGGAACCTAGATATGCTATCTAAATTCAACAATAAAACAGTGTCTGTATTTTGGTAGGTCTACATGTGGCGATATTTACAGCACACAGACTGTGCAATATCATATAGCATGTATCATAAACCTTTTGGATCTCGTCGATAAACTAGAATTCCAATGTTCATGAACACTGAATTTAAAGTTGTCAAAATGACACCTTCTATACAGCATATATCCCTCAATATGTAATTCTAAACTTAACTTACCAGATGCCTGTTGTGACTCTTTTAGAACCCAGTGTTATGTAATGTCTTGTTTAAGTGAGCGTGATGTATTTAAATGCCATCAATTTGTAGAATGGTCGGGATGAACATTATCGGTCACGAGGATCCCCTATTCGACATACCGTGTATTACCAATCCCATATGCCACCTTCATTTTTAAAAGCAAACATTTGTACCACTGGATGTAAACATCAAACTACATTTAATACGGGCTATGAGACAAATTAGGTCATCTTGTTGTCTATCACTTGAAAATCGTTCAAGCAAATTGTCTCTTTTGTGATAGATAGATAGATAGATAGATAGATAGATAGATGGATATTTCCGGTTGAATCTCTTGATGATCTGTCTACTCCACTTCTTTACAATCTCCAAACATTTGCTGCAGTCAATCATAATAATCATATCCAATATAATTAATTGCATTTTGGTGATGAAAATGATAATTTCGCATGTCGCTTACATTTGGTAGACACTTTTTTACCTGTCGTAAACGGATGTCGGCTTTTTTTATTGTTATTTTCCTTATAAAATTAATTGCCATACGGGATGCCAAGTGTGGAAATGCGCTATTCACCTAATTATTTCTAATGTTGGAATTTACGGATTCTTCGAAGCCATTAGTCGCCAAATGTTGCGTAAAAGAAATAACAATGCCATTCGTCCATCACGACTAAAAATGTTCATCATTGCTTGATCAACAAATATGCCTTATCACTTTATTAAAAGTTCTTCAGAAGCAATTTTAATTAAAATTAGGTCAGCATACAAAAGAGGAAAATATATAGGATAAATACAGTACATTGGTACATTGAAACTTGACGGACTTTTAAGTCGACTGAGTAGGAACGTCCCTCGTTCGCAGCTGTGCAAATATAAGACGCGAGATGCTTTATTGTTCAACAATTTGACATGCCAAGTGGAATTTGCGCCATATCTGTTGGAGCAATCGAATTGGGATGTCTCATACTTACATGTCACATCAAACAAAACATTACACTGCCAGTTTATCCCCTCTCTTTTTATTTAGGTATAAGAAACTTGTTATTCATGTACTAGAGTGGTAGTTATGTCTCTCGGGGCAGGGCGTCCCTGTTCCATGCATAACCATCACATGTAAAATAAGCAAGATATGATTCTAAGGATTCATCGGTTGTATATGAACACGGAAAACACTAATTAAATCTAAATGAAGAGAAATGGAGAGAGAGAGAGAGAGAGAGAGAGAGAGAGAGAGAGAGAGAGAGGGACGCAGTTTCATCCAATGGATTATTCTAAATAAAATATATGTATATGATAACCAAGCATAGAGTAGAGCCAATGGTTAAAATTCAATCTAGGCATGCCTTATCTTTGCCTGCCTAGCACTGTCCCGAGGAGAATCAACTGATGGGGAAAAATTAACTGATTTAAAACGTTGCAACTATTATTCATCTTCCAAACAAACTATCATTACATAACGCACGTACCTGTCATATCTAAAACAGCGCAAAACAACAACAGTGCACCCAAATGCAAAAAAGGCAAAAACAAAGCGAGTACACGTTTAAAACTTCAAAAGGTGAAATGCAATCTCAGCTCTGAATTACATGGGTACGTCTTTACTATCGCCGGCTTAGTAACGACTGCCGAAAAAGACATCAGAGGGGCTGGGATCTTGACCAACCCAGTAGTCCTCAAAACCATCTATGAACTCGTTGGTATCTATCACACCATCCTTATTCCAATCAATGGCATCAAATATATCTTGAACCTTACCAGTGTTACGGAAAATAGTAAGGAAGTTGGAATACTCATCTACCATCAATTTGCTATCGCAGTCGAGATCAAACGCGCCAAGCCAATCTTTTGCAAATTTGACGTTGTCTTTTCTTTTAATAGGGAGTTCAATTTCGTCAGCCCGAAGCATTTCCTGAAATGTGATGGATTTTGAATAGTTGGCGTATTCATTTGACCACCACACTTGAAATGCACTATACAATATACCATTCACTGCCATGGCTCTCCAAGATGGGAGAACGTGTTCGGCTCGCTTGGTTGTTAAATCGACGTATTCTTCCTCTGACACCATGCCATTTTCATCAACGTCCATTATATCAAAGAATTTTTTGTACTTCAAACTCCAGTGCGCACTAAAATTCCCTTTGAGGATCTAAAATAAAAAAAAAACTGTAAAACAAATATTACCTATTGTTTGCCATAACTTTAATTATTTGTTTTTACAGCAGCACATTATCACTTTATCATTGCTCCAAACACAAATGACCAAGTGACTAGTGTGGTTTCTTGCAGTTTACCTTTATAACATTATGCTTTAAAATTAATCCTGCGCTATTATCCTATTATAAAATGGGTTCTATTTACAATAGTACACTGAAGTAAACGTATCATTTAAATTTTTCCATTTAACTGCCGCACTTTGTTGTCCATTTACCTTTTACAGTAGCAGTTTGCAATTCTCGTAGACGACGGATTTAAAGTAGTCTAGCTTCTTAAAATATTCAAAAGACAATAACAAATTCGTGCCTGGACCTACCTTTACCATTTTCGAAGAGCAGATAGTCTGAACAACCACAAGAACGAGAAGAATTTTCAGATTGATTGAGGACATTCTTATATAAATTCTGTATTGTTCAGATTTCTAAAACAAAAAAATAAACAACTTAAACTAAACTCAACAATATTCATGTGAAATACAAATTTACATAGCTCCCTTCATATAAGAAAATATTATTGCCTTACTCTGCATACATACCTGTAGGAACGTAGATATGCAATCTACAGTCAACAATAAAACAGTGCCTGTATTTTGGTAGGTCTACCTGTGGCGACGTTTACAGCACACAAACAGTGCAATATCATATGGTATGTATCATGAACGCTTCGGAGTCGGAGTTCGGTCGTTCAACTGAAATTCCAATGTTCACAAACATTGGATCTTAAAGTTGTTGAAATGGCTGAAGTTGTTGACACCTTCAATGCAGACTATATCCCTTAATGTAATGCTACTTAGCTCTACGTAGCTTTACTTACCAGAGGTTTGTTGCTTCTCTTTCTGAACTCAGTATTACCTATTATTTGTTTCAATGACCGTGGTGTATTTAAATAACGTTCATTTCGCATTATTGTCGGTATGAACATAATTAGTCACGCGTGTCCCCTATTCGACATGTTGCAAACTTTCTGACACCTTCATTTTTTAAAGCATCCATTTGTTCCACTGGATGTAAACATTAAACTACATTTAATACGGGCTAAGAGACAAATTAGGTCATCTTGTTGTCAAACATTTGAATATCGTTCAAGCAGATTGTCTCTTTTGTGATAGATAGATAGATAGATGGATAGATGGACAGACAAATAGAGAGACACAGACGGACAGACAGACAGACAGACAGACAAAAAGACACTAGCAGAAGAATCACTGAATGATCTGCATGCCTAAGCTCTTCTTATAATCACGCTTGATTGTTAATACCACAGGACAACACTAATTTTCTGAGTGGTTCACGTGGTTTCTCATCGAGTCCTAGCAAAGCAAACCCGTCTTAATGGACTACCTTGGGGCTCAATATCATAAGTTTATTTATACACAGCAATCAAAAAGTTGAAGGTGTCCATGAACTAGAGAAGAATAAAAATAATCACTTAAATATTTACATGAAATAAAGGGTATATATATATATATATATATATATATATATATATATATATAAGTGTAGACACAGTCAGCGAAAATAATCGATCGGTTTACATTTGATTTCTTCATTTGATCCAGTAGTTTGGGAATTTACTGACGTATATTTATCAAAAATGACATGCTTCCTTGCTTATAATAATCACGCTACGTAAAATAATCAGCAAATTAGCAAACTTATGTCATATTCATTAATTTACAGCTTTTACTCTCTTTTTGCGTTTCCAAGAGAGTCTATCGCAATGTGCAAAACACAACGATAAAAATGATTCGACGTTAAAATTTAGGATACATATTTCCTCCTTTGCTCTCACTAGTACTTATAAACTAAATTAACTTTGAATTGAAATAAATAGTTCAAAGATGTTCAAAGAATGTTCAAAGAATGGAATACATTTATTTAAATATCCAGTACATTAAATATGAGTCAAAGCAATTCAAATGCTTGAAGCATTAACTTGAAAAATTCAAATTGTAAGAAAAAGGATACACTTCTAGAGGGTTACGTTTTTTAATTAAAATGGCAACAGACATGTATATAGTGTGAAATATCAGAAAAGTCATTCCTTAACCAAAATTAAATGGATATCCATTGCTTTTTTGTCAAATCCTTTTTAATCTCGAGAGCCGAAAATATATGCAGCTGGGTTGGCTGCTTGGTCATACGTTATATCTTTCACCGCATATGTAAACTCCTTAGCATCAATGACTTCATCACCATCTATGTTAATGGCACTGAAAATGACTTTATTATCCCCCGTATTGCGAAATATATCAAGGAATTTAGAGTACTCACTTAGCGTTAACTCCTCGCTGCAGTCGAGGTCAACAATATGGAAAACGTCCAAGGCCCATTCGACTACTAGATCACTTGTAAAGCCGATTACCTTTTCTTCAGACTGAACCCAGTCCTCAAATACAATAGACGTCTTATAGTCGGTGTATTCATTTGACCACCAGGTCTTATAGGCCATGGTCATAGCACCATAGACTGCCTTAGCTCTCCAAGATGGTAGTGCAGCTCTCTCCGTTGATAAATCAATGAACTCTTCCTTTGTTACATTGCCGTCTTTATTAACGTCAAAGATGTCAAAGAATTTTTTGTATTTCATACGCCAATACGGAGTGAAATTTTTATTGTTGTCCTGTGCAATCTGCGTAAAAAGATAATTGAAGTGATCACTAATCATTCCTGCTCCTAAAAAGGCCACATAAAAGCTTTTATTAAATTGATTAGAATTACAAACTATTTGTTATATAATTTTGATTACAAAATCAGGCTACATTGTAGTCTCTCCGTGTACTGAAATACATGAAATCCCTAACCGATATTAAAGGCTCTTGTTATTTAAAGAGGCTCTCACCAATTTCGAGCACATCATTATTAGTCGGCTTTAAAAGAAAATATTAACACTAAAGGATTACCTTCACTCCATATGACGAATCAATGGTTAGAAAAACTACAAGCAGCAACAGTCCAAATTTGATGGAAAACATTTTACTGAATCTGGGTCACACGCTAACCTGTAATTTTAAAAACTGAAATAAAATGAATAACATCCTGTTGGGTATTCAAATACAATACAATATATTTAGATTATAAATAGACGCATATTATTTTCCAAATTCACATTTATCCATTTCTAGAAGCTTTGTATTTGTAAAATTCCTTTAAGTGAACCTCTGCGATAAAGTGTCTCTAAGCTAATCAATGCTCCTTTACACAGATTACTTGCAGTAATGTGATTGAGCAGCTAGCTATCTTGGCCCCTAACAGGGGCCCAAGATCCCCCAATGTAAACTATATTTACATGTAGAATACGAGAACACAAATTACTCTCTGATTTAACAGTCCACTGGTACAACTGTCTGAACCGACAAAGACTATATAAGAGTAAGAACGACTGAGAGCAAACTCAGAAACCCTGTCAGAAGGACAGGGGAGCTACTGGCCGTTTCTCTGATTAGGCGATTAGTTATCAAACTTCGCCCTAAGAGGATAATTTGCAAAATAAAGAGATCCAAATAACGCATGCAATGGTTATTAAAATACTTAAAAGAGCCATGTGCTTTTTTTTGCTCTACTTATGGTTCAAATTCAGGAATCGCTATCTCGAAATAGACACTACATAATCTATAAGATGCTAACAAGACATTTTGCTTTTCTTTGATAATACATACTTAAAGAAAAAAAAGCTATTTGAAAACAGTTCCATATTAAAGGACATTTATGTAGATAACAGAATGCTTTAATTGCAATAAAGTGTACAATAGTTAGGTCATACATGATTCATTCAAAATGAACAAGAATCCATAATAATTATTAAGAAACCTGTGGTTGTCTCACCGCCATAATCTGTCTAAAGTTTCGTGAAACATGTTGCTACAGCTAGTAATTGACTCTTGTAGCCCTTCCTATGTTTTAACCACTCGTGATACAATTTCATATAAATATGCAATCTAAAGTCAACTACCCATCCTTTTCTTCATATGGACACATGCTTAATTCTCTTCAAAATTAACCGAATTTAACGAATAAATATCATCAAACTGTTTTGATTAGCAGTAAATTGCACCAATGCATTGTTTCAATTCTAAGTAGACATACTTGCAGTATTAGTACGTTTTCCGGAAATCATATTTCGTACCATATGATGATCCTATACTTGTAAAGATTATGCTCCGAACACGCTGGTGGTTTCTGATAAAACCCTTCTATTGTTCTTTGCAGAGCGATGCTTTTATCCCATCACGAGTGCGTAGAGTATTTCTTTATTCTTTCCGTTATTGCGCATGCCCATTTTCCCAATAATTTTATTGGATAAAATTATGAATACGAAATGAGTGTTTACATATTTAGGTAAAGACAGGTAAAAGGAGCACAGACATTTAATGTTTATCTTATACTTTTGGTATTTCTTCCCGTTGCTTTCAGCGCATTTGGTATAACTAAGGTGAACTGCTACATTTATATATGTACGCCTTATATTTCTGCTGATTCAATCTTAATTATATTACGATTATTTCAGGTGTAATCTACCCCATTGCGACTTTAATTCTGATCATTAATTCTGGGACAGGGTTTTCTATGTCTGTTAACATTTACTTAGCTGATAAGTTCGTCATGCGGGCTTTCAACGATATGTTTTTCTCTATTTATTCTATACGCCATTATACTCATTTGATTGAAATGGAAACAAAGCAAAGCTTTATACTCATTTGTTTGAAATGGAAACAAGGGCAAAGCTTTGTAAATTATTTTTAGCCGTTATACTAAAGATGATTTTAGTTAAATGACATTCATTTCATTGGCTCGAAACATTTCTTTTATTGTAATATATGTTTTATAGTTGGTGTATTCATTTGACCACCACACTTTGAACACAGTGTACGATGCATTTAATTATAAGTATGATTAGGTAATAAAATACCGCCAGTCTCTGCCTTTGAGTCTGTATTCTACAGCAATAATATAAAATAAATAGTGCAACACCTTTGTTGCACCTAAAACATTCAAACAATGCAGTACTATGTGATCTCTCGTGGGTGGGAAAACAGCACTAAAAACAATTGCAATCGATCATCTTGCTTTACATTGTGCTTTACGAATTTGGTATGGATTCATTTCAAAACTCGATCACAAATGTTTCGTATAGGTCCTTCTCATCCCATCAAGCTTTTATTTTCCATTGTCTGCCTTGTGTGCAGTATGTATTATAGCCATGTACAGCTCTAGCGCAAACGAAAAGTTTGCCATAACATTTATCATTGGCATTTTCTGTGATGAATGACTGCATGTTCAGTCAGGTAGAACTCAGACAGATGCTGCTGCAATTTATCGTTTCTTACTGTAAAACCTTTTCATTTTTTCAGCCACTCTCGGCAGAGATAGTGTGCCCGCTGCTAGGGTGTATAATTAGATTTATTGTACTCTTCACTGTTTACAATGCCTAGGACGTGGCGGTGACGCGTCTGATAAGTTCCTTTGGCAGCGTTTGATCCCAGGCCCTGTTATTGTGGTGTGGTAGGAGTGCACGTCCTAGTAATGCAAGTCCAAGGACATGCATTGGCAGGAATGGCAGTCCTAGGGCATGCTAGGATTCAATGTCCGTAGGACGAAGGCTCCCAAGTAATACCAGTCTTAATGGGACGTGCGTTCCTAAAATTTTGGTAACGCATGTCCTATATAGTTTACACCAAGAAATGGCATGAATAAATAGATATAGAGATATACTTGTTTTAAATATATAATACATGTTTGCTGTATTTCATTAATATGGCTTTTTATTTTAATATTTTACGATGTTTTTTCCATAGGCAGTTTATATGCATATTAATGAAGTAACAAAAACAATAACACTTCCATTTTTTCATATATTTTATGATGCGTATTTTTCTTCTGTTAAACGCTAATTTGTCCATGCGTCAACGCATCCATTTGGCCCCCCCCCCCCCCCCCCCGAGTGCACAATATGTATGAGCCTGTTTTATATATGGTACCATCCAAGACATCTTCTCGTTAAATGAGGGAAAATCTTTTTACTTAAAACAAGGGATCGCTGTTAGATTAATTTTTCGGTGTAGACTCGCAGAAATTGAAAAATAACTTCAAACTCAATGGAAACTTACTCTTGGATAGTATGGGCTAAGGATTTAAGACAAATCAAAACAGTTTAGAAAAATGCAATATATATTATACAATAAAATGTTCTGTGATATTCCTTGGTTATAATGGCGCTTTGACGAAAAAAAACTGCTGTACTCTGTTAGTATAGTGTTCAAGGAGTATATAGACATTAAAAACACCAGACATTAAAAAAGGCCAAGACACATTTTCCTTTGACAAGTAATACAGGGAAGGGGATGTAAGGTTATGGTAAAGGTAGGGCTCGTACCCATGGATGTAACTGCTCGATTTATCAATACCTCCTTAACATGTATGCTAACCACAACACAGACGAGCAGAAGTCGAAAACCATCTATTTTTATTTATTTATTTATTTATTTATTTATTTACTTATCTATTTATTTATAAGGATAGGATACTTTTTTTAAATGGCTGGACTTACGTCACTGTCATAGTTGTAACAGGAATAAAAGTCTGTCAGTAATACATGTACAAGTCCCACCTACTATAATTATGAGCCAGGAACCCAGTCCTAGAAGAACTACTATTCCTACAGACAACCATTACCAGGAACCGTGGTCCGCAGGACCTAGGTTCTTGGGGGACTTGGATTACTGTTACACCCCGGTTACGACCATGGTGTAATACCTAGAACCCCAACTGTTCATAAGTATAGGGCGGTTCTTAGCGAGCGTGGCGGGCGAGCGTAGCCGTTTGGATCCCTGAAGCTCAAAAAGTGTTGGCACGCTTCGAGTAGCCACCTCGCTCAGCAAATCTCTGGATCCGTGTAGTTACCTGTATTATTGCCTCCATAATAATCCACCTAGACCTAGTAGAGCTACTATTCCCAAGTAATGGTAGTCCTACAGACAACCATTACCAGGAACCGTGGTCCGCAGGACCTAGGTTCTTGGGGGACTTGGATTACTGTTACACCCCGGTTACGACCATGGTGTAATACCTAGAACCCCAACTGTTCATAATTATAGGGCGGTTCTTAGCGAGCGTGGCCGGCGAGCGTAGCCGTTTGGATCCCTGCAGCTGAAAGAAGTGTTGGCACGCTTCGCGTAGCCACCTCGCTCAGCAAATCTCTGGATCTGTGTAGTTCCCTGTATTATTGCCTCCATAATAATCCACCCGAACCTGCCTTTTGTTTTCACATGTGGCGGCATGCGTTGTTTTCGCATGTCTGTTTGTATGAAAGTCGCATTTTAAGAGACCTTTTAAGCTCCTGTCACACTTATTCGAAATCAGCAGGAATCAAGCAGAACCAACCGGTATGACTAAATTCGTACCACATTCGGGAAGAAATTTCAATTTGACCTAAATCCTTGTAAGAATACCGTTGGAATACTCAGATTGCGCTTGAATCCGCCTGGCATGATTCGTGCACATTTCGGATGTATTAGCCCTCAAATGGAGCTCGAATGTAGTTGGAAAACTAGGAATATGAATTATGCTGTCAGAATGCAGTCAGACTATTTACAATACACTGCGAGTTGCATTCTGGTTCATTCTAGCAGGATTTGAAGTGTCTTTCGGTTCTCCCTCGAATGTGATCAGAATGTTTCGAATGCTGTCAGAATCTCGTGCGAACATTTAGCCAATCACAGCACAACAATGGCATCGCACACAGACTCTGTGATAAGTGCTCAGCCCATTGTCAAGTAGTGTTAGTTCATGGTAACAAGCGTCTGACATGTGCAGAGAAGTTTATTGTAATATATATTGTTCTTATTGGTACATTATTAAATCTAACTCTGTATCCAAGTAGTAACTATACTGTACCAAGTCAGGTTCTGATGATGTGCAGAGGTCATATATTCCAGAATAAGCCATTACCACTAATTTATAACTTTAATTTTGTTAATTTGTTATTCATGAAAGAGTTCATGAAAAAATATTTTTATTTGTTAAATCGTGATCTTATTCTTTTTATATTCAAATAATTGAATAATGTGGGTAAAATTGGTCTTCCACTTCTTATTTGCATTTTTCCTCTACTACAAGATTATTTTGGAACAGTTGCAGCATTAAAATTTAAAATAAATAGCAATCTGAAAGAATAATTTTGCATTATTATTAAATGATTAATAGGAGTTTTGGATTAAGAGATTAGTTAAATACTGAGTATTATCAGTCAATTTATGTAGAATCTGATAATATGATTGAAAATACTGATTGAATTCTTGGCCTTGCACTGGGCAGTTTCACATTTGTGCCAAGTGCTTTTATTGGACTCCATTGTACAGTGTTACAAGTTCTTCAATTACCATGAAAGTTTTTAATCAGATTCTGTATGGTGGTGCTATCTGCTGGTGCTATCGGCAACGAATTAGTTTGCCTTTGTTTCTGAGTGAATCTACCGTTTTAAATCACTATTTCTGAAAATATGAGCGTTTTGCTGAGGGTAGGCTAGGCAATACACGGCAAACTTCTTAGTACGTGTGTACAACAGAATTTTTATTAAAAATCCTAGTGATATTTGGTCAGGAGTTGCTTGAAGCATAGCACAGCGTTGCTGTCTATCGGCATCAGGCCGTTAGTTTGTCAATTATCACGAATTACCCACGAATCGCGAACCCATTCATTTTCCTATAGCAATCTAGCAACTCATTAAAAGTGCACGCAAGCGCAGTGGGTTAAGCGTGACGTCATGCAGTGCATTTCTGGGGATGAGTTTCGCAGTATTGTCGGGATGAACATTATCGGTCACGCGTATCCCCTATTCGACATGTTACCAATCCCATGTCACCTTCATTTTTAAAAGCAAAAATTTGTACCACTGGATATAAACATCAAACTACATTTAATACAGTCCATAAGACAAAATAGGACATCCTCTTGTCAAACATTTTAAAATTGTTAATTGTCTCTTTTCTGATAGATAGATAGGTGAACAGACAAATAGACAGACATACAGACACAGGCAGTCACACACTAGCAGATGTCTTACTTAATGATCTGCCCAAGTAGTTTTGATAACCTCGCTTGATAGGGCAACACTAATTTTCTGAGTGATTCACGCGATTTCTCATCGCTACCAGAGTCCTAGTTAAACAAACCCGTCATATTGGACTTCCTTGGGGCTTAATATAATAAGTTTATTTATATACAGCAAGCAAAAGGTTAAAGGTGTCTATGACCTTGAGAAGAAAACGTATCACCACCTTAAAACATTTACATAAAATAAAGGGTACACAAAAGAGCAAAACGAGTTCGAAATTAAATAAAAGAAACCAAACAAAAGTTTGATAAATGCAATGTGGAAATGATAAATGATATGCAATGAAAACTAATAAAAGTTCCAAAATAAAACAAAGCCAACTTAAATTAATATGTAAATATCCAACTTTATTTGATATAGGCCATCAACTGACAAGGAAAATTATTATGCTGTCAGGCTTGTGAAAGACATCGACAGCTAAATTTAAAAAACCTTACGCTAGTGAATATTAAAATGTCCATGTCTTCTTTATTATGTCTTTTTTTGTCTTTTATGCAATTCAGTTACACGCAAAACAAATTTCTTCGAATACATTCATGGATATTTTGAAGGGTCAGAAGAGGACACTAGGGATATTGAACTAGATGGATTAATTATAAAAGACCTATTAGTTACACGAGTTATGTATATAGATATGCTAGTGTAGACACTATAATCAGCGGAAATACTCGTCCAGCTTACACTTGCATTCTTTATTTTATCCAGCAGTTCGGGAATTTTGCTGACATACACAAGAAAATGGCATGCTTTCATCATAAACACGTGAGAAAATAAGCAACTATACGTCATGTTTATTAATTTAAAGCTTTTTGTGTTGTCAAGACATTTGATCGCAATGTGAAAAACACAACGATGAAAATGTTTGCACACGTGAGAACATTTAGAATACAGTCATAGTGCAGTTAGAATACTGTTCAAATGCCATTCGATAAATTTCCTCTTGGAATGCACTTCAAAAGTTTTTGCATGACAAAACATTCGAGCCGGCCACAAGAATGGGTAAAAATATTTAGAATGCACTCAGAATTTTTAAAATGTTTTAAGAATGCTATTCGAATATCCTGGAATGCACAAAGAATTGTATTTCCGACGCCATTCTTAATCATTCCGCCTCTAGTGTGACGGGAATTTTATACTCCGCCAGAATGTTTCGAATGTGCCTCGGATGAGCTGAAATATTAATTTTGCCAGCAATCGAACTACACTAGAGCGCCCTTCAAAGTATATTCTAAATATTCTTACTGCCCTCTTACAGCATTATAAATATTCTTAGTTTTCCAACTACATTCGAACTGCTTTTGAGAGCTACACAGTCGAAAATGCACTCATCATTTCAGGCGAATTCAAGCGCATTCTGAGTATTCCAACGGTACTCTTACAATAATTAAGGTCAATTTGAAAATTTTACCCCGGATGTGGTTCGAATTCTAAAAATTCTTCGTTCTGGCTCATTCTTCTTCATTCCTGTTGATTCCGAATAAGTGTGACGGGGGTATAAAGACAGATAAAAAGGCGCAGATATTTCATGCTCCTCTCTTATTTTTTGTATTTCTTTCCGTTGCTTTCAGCGCATTTGGTTTAACTAAGGTGAACGGCTATATTTATATGTACACTCTACTATATATTTCTGCTGATTCAATCTTTATTATATTACGATTATTTCAGGTGTAAGCTACCCTATTGCGACTTTGATTCTGATCATTAATCCTGGGACGGGTTTTTCTATGTATGTTTGTATTTACAGCAAGATAAGTTTGTCATGCGGGCTTCCAAGAATATGTTTTTTCTTTGTTTTTATTTTATACGCCATTTTACTCATCACAGCAGTTAACTGTGTGTAGCATCCAGTATAACAACACACAAATACATGGCTATATGTACAACTCAGAGATCCAACTGCAATTTATCGTTTCTTCCTGTAAAGCCTTTTCCTTTTTTCAGCCACTCTCGACAGAGTTAGTATCATGTGCTTTCATTAGTAAATGATTACATCACAGAAGTAAATTACTATGAATAGTGATTTTCATTCCAGATGCCATAACTAACATGATTAGTAGTTCAGAAAATACACACTAGCGGTTGAGATATCCATATTTTATACCACCTATTTACATTTATTACATGTACCCCCTCAAACCCCTTGTTTCACTGTTATTTCCACAGAGGTAAAAAATTACAATTAAATTGAAATGACAACACCAAATGTCACCAAATTACACACATTTAGCATTAGGGTATGCTGGTTAAAGGCCCTTTGTCTAATAGCAACAAGCCTGTCTGCAACAAGGGTAACAATTCTGTTTTATGGGGTATTGTCCCATTCTTCCTAAAAAGCTTTGGGGTTGATCCAGATTTTAGGAATTTGGTTCCCCTTTGCATTGCTGTTCGACCATAAGATACTTTTGATACAGACTATATCCCTCAATGTGTAATTCCATTTAGCTTTACTTACCAGATGTCTTTGTTTTTTTAGTAGTATGCACAACTAAAACAGAAAGGCGCTTGACACTAGGCCCCGGTTACGGTTGCGCCGTAATACCTAGAACCACAACTGTTCATTATTATAGGGCAGTCTTCGGCGAGCTTGGCCGGCGAGCGTAACCGTTTGGATCCCTGCAGCTCATAGAAGTGCTCACTCAGCAAATATATGCAGCCGTGCAGTTCCCTGTAGTATGGCCTCCTTAATATTCCACCCGAACCTGCCTTTTGTCTCCACATGTGGCGGCACGCGTCTTTCTCGCATGTCCGTTTGTAGGAAAGTCGCATTTTAAGAGACCTATTGTGAACGATGCTGCTTGCTTACTATCAGTACGTATTCAATTACTAAATTTGCTTTTTTATTTCACACACATGGAGGTAAACTTTTCTCAATGATCACGTTTTTATTCATCAACGTTTGTCCGCGGTTTGACTCTTTTATTATTATATGCAACTAATCTATTAATTGTAATGTAACTACACCTTCGTCCTAACCCAGGAATAGGATGCTTGGACAAAAAACGTCCATTCAACTGGCTTAGGCCTAAGGCGTGATGCTGCTTTCAAGGTGTTAATCTCATCGGAGGAAACGCCTACAATGAACCCTCTACCAGAAGCACCCCTAGCTGAAACAATTGCTTTTAAATAGCCAAATGATAAATGATTTCATTGAACTTCATTGATCGAAAGTTTTCAAGTGATAAAAAACCAAGCTGTCTGCTAATTAAAACAAGCGTACGTGTATTAATAATGATGTATTGTGTCATGCTTTTTTTTTTTCAGTGAGAGAAGCGTATTTTAATACCATCATTTCGCATTATTGTCCAGATGAACATTATCAGTCACGCGTGTCCCCAATTCGATATGTTGCCAATCCCATGTCACCTTCATTTAAAAAAACAAACATTTGTACCACTGGATGTAAACATCAAACTGCAATTAATACAGATTATAAGACAAAATAGAACATCCTGCTTTCAAACATTGTAAAGTCGTTAAAGCAAATTGTCTCTTTTGTTGTAGATAGATAGATAGATAGATAGATAGATGAAGATTTTATTATTCGCAAAGAATGATTCACAGAGCTCTGTCACCCATCTTCTTAAAATGTAAACATCAAACTTTATTTCATAAAGGATAGGATACCAAGTGACAAAAAAAGCTCATTATTCTGTCAGGGTTGTGAAGGACATCGACAGCTGAATTTAAAAAAGTTATCTTCAGCCAGAAGCCAGTGAACATTTAAATGTCCATGTCTTCTCTATCATGACTTCTTTCCTTGCATGTAAATGCAGGACAATTACACGCAAAACAAATTTCTTCGAATACATTCATGGATATTTTGAAAGGTCAGAAGACACTAAGGATATTGAAGTAGATGGATTAACTATAAAAGACATGTTAGATACACGAGTAATATATATGCATATACTAGTGTAGACACTATAATCAGCAGATATACTCGACCAGCGTACATTTGCATTCTTTATTTGATCGAGCAGTTTGGGAATTTGCTGACATATATTTAAAGAAAATGACATGCATTCCTAATAAACAAGTTTTGTGAGAAAATAAGCAACTTTACGTCGTGTTTATTAATTCAAAGCTTTTTGTGTTGTCAAGACAGTCGATCGCAATGTGAAAAACACAACGATGAAAATGTTTGGACGTTAACATTTAGGCAACATGTTTCCTCTTTTGCTCTCTCATTTAAAATATTTCTCAATGAAAATAAATAGTTCAAAGATAAAAGAATGGAATCAATTTTTTTAAATACCCAGTACCCTAAATATGAGTCAAAGCACTTTGAATGCTTGAGGCACACCCTTTCGAAAAAGCCCTATAGGACCATATAAGATCCAATACGTTTCTATAGGAAATTGGCGTTTGATACTTCGAAGGTCGCATTGAAACAAACCTTGAAAACGGGTATTGTGATCCGATCCACCGGTAATTTCAGGATCATTCGGTGCAGAGTCTGGTAGTTGGGTATGCCTGAAGCTTTTACTTGAAGAATTTAAGTTGGATGAAAAATGATACATTTCTAAAGGGGTTACGTTTTTAAATAAAAAAATAGCGACAGGGAAGAATACAGTGTGAAATATTAGAAAAGTCATCCCTAAACCAAAATTAAATGGATATCCATTGACATCCTTTTTTGTCAAATTCTTACCAATCTCGAGAGCCGAAAATATATGCAGCAGAGTTGGCTGCTTGGTCGTAAACAAAACGATATATTCCATAGGTGAACTCCTTAGCATTAATGACGTTATCACCATCCCTGTCAATGGCATGGAAAACGGCCCTATTATTCGCCGTGTTGCGATATATATCAAGGAATTTAGAGTACTCACTTAGCGTTAAGTCCTCGCTGCAGTCGAGGTCAACAATATGGAAAAAACCCATAGCCCATTCGAAGACTCCATGTATATCACTGGTAGAGCCGGAAACCTTTTCAATAGACTGAACCCAATCCTCAAATGAAATAGACGTCTTAAAGTTGGTGTATTCATTCGACCACCAGGTCTTATAGGCCATGGTCACTACACCATAGACTGCCTTAACTCTCCAGGATGGCAGTGCAGCTCGCCCTGTCGACAAATCAATGTACTCCTCCTTCGTTACATTGCCGTCCTTATTGACGTCACAGATGTCAAAGAATTTTTTGAATTTCTTAAGCCAATACGGAGTAAAATCTTTGTTATCCTCTGCAACCTGGATGAAAATTCCATTTCAAATTGAAGTGATCACTAAAATTCCTGCTACTAAAAGGCTACATTAAAGCTCATATCAAATAAATTAAAATCACAAAATGTTTGTCATATAATTTTGATTGCAACATTATTCTACATTCTAGTCTCTCTGTGTATTGGAATATATGATAACCTCAACCGTTATTATAGGCTTTTGTTATTTAAAGAGGCTCCTTCCAATTTCGAGCACATTTTAGTCGGGTTTCAAAGAAAATTATAAGACTAAAAATAATATTCACCCCATATGACGAATCAAAGGATAGAACAACTGCAAGCAGCAACAGTCGAAATTTGATGGAAAACATTTTTATTGAATCTGGGATACACGCTAACCTGTAATTTAGAAAACAGAAATAAAATGAATAACACACACAAAATACAAATACAATACAATATATATAAATTATAAATAAACACAGAATACTTTCCAAATTCACATTTATCCACACAGATTCACGCAGATCACACAGGTTACTTGCAAAAACATGTGATTGAGCAGCTAGCTACCTTGGCCCCTAACAGGGACCCAGGATCCTCCAATGTAAACTATATTTATAATATGAGTACACAAACCACTGGTGCAGCTGAAATCGGAGCCGACAAAGACTATATAAGAGTAAGACCGACTAAGAGCAAACTCAGAAAACCTGTCAGGAAGATAGTATTCTCTTGAGAAGCGTAACTGTAGCAAGGGGGGATACTGGTCGTTTCTCTGGCTAGGCGATTACTTACGAATTTCGCCCTAAGAGGATAATTTGGAAAATAAAGGGATCCAAACAACGCATGCAATGGCTATTAAATTACTTAAAAGAGCCACGTGCTTTTGTTATGGTTGCAATTAAGGAATCACCACCTCAAAATGGACGCTACATAATCTACAAGATGCTGTCAAGACATCTTGGTTTTCATTGATAATTCAGAATTAAAGAAAGAAAATCTATTTGAAAACAGTTCCATATTAAAAGACATCTATGTAGATAACAGAATGCTTTAATTGCAATAAAGTGTACAATAGTTGGGTCATAAATGTTTCATTCAAAATTAACAAGATTCCACAGTAATTATTAAGAAACCTGTGGTTGTCTCACCTCCATAATCTGTCTAAAGTTTCGTGAAACATGTTGCTACAGCTAGTATTTGACTCTTGTAGACCTTCCTATGTTAACCACTCGTGATACAATTTCATATAAATGTGCAATCTAAAGTCAACTACCCATCCTTTTCTTCATATGGACACATACTTAATTCTCTTCAAAATTAACCGAATTGAACGAATAAATATCATCAAACTGCTTTGATTAGCAGTAAATTGCACCAATGCATTGTTTCAATTCTAAGTAGAAATACTTGCAGTATTAGTACGATTTCTGGAAATCATATTTCGTACCATATGCTGATCCTTTACCTGTAAAGCTTATGCTCCGAACGCGCCGTTGGTTTCTGATAAAAGCCTTTATTGTCCTTTGCAGAGCGATGCTTTAATCTTATCACGAGTGACGCAGAGTATTTCTTTATTCTTTCCGTTATTGCGCATGCCCATTTCCCAATAATTTTATTGGATAAAATTATGAATACGAAATGAGTGTTTACATATTTAGGTAAAGACAGGTAAAAGGAGCACAGATATTTAGTGTTCCTCTTATACTTTTGGTATTTCTTCCCGTTGCTTTCAGCGCATTTGGTTTAACTAAGGTGAACTGCTACATTTATATATGTACGCTTTATATTTCTGCTGATTCAATCTTAATTATATTACGATTACTTCAGGTGTAATCTACCCCATTGCAACTTTAATTCTGATTATTAATTTTGGGCCGGGTTTTTCTATGTCTGTTAACATTTACTTAGCTGATAAGTTCGTCATGCGGGCTTTCAACGATATGTTTTTCTCTATTTATTCTATACGCCATTATACTCATTTGTTTGAAATGGAAACAAGGGCAAAGCGTTGTAAATTATTTTTAGCCGTTATACTAAAGATGAGTTTAGTTAAATGACTTTCATTTCATTGGCTCGAAACATTTCTTTTATTGTAATATACACGGTATGTTTTATAGTTGGTGTATTCATTTGACCACCACACTTTGAACACAGTGTACGATGCATTTGATTATACGTATGCATAGTGTATAATTAGGTAATAAAATGCCGCTAGTCTCTGCCTCTGAGTCTGTATTCTACCACAATAATATAAGATAAATAGTGCAACACCTTTGTTGCACCTAAAACATTCAAACAACGCAGTACTATGTGATCTCTCGTGGGTGAGAAAACAGCACTAAAAACAATTGCAATGGATCATCTTTCTTTACATTGTGCTTTACGAATTTGGTATGGATTCATTTCAAAATTCGATCACAAATGTTTCGTATAGGTCCTTCTCATCCCATCAAGCTTTTATTTTCCATTGTCTGCCTTGTGTGCAGTATGTATTATAGCCATGTACAGCTCTAGCGCAAACGATAAGTATGCCATAACATTTATCATTTGCATTTTCTGTGATGAATGACTGCATGTTCAGTCAGGTAGAACTCGGACAGATGCTGCTGCAATTTATCGTTTCTTACTGTAAAACCTTTTCATTTTTTCAGCCACTCTCGGCAGAGATAGTGTGCCCGCTGCTAGGGGGTATAATTAGATTTATTGTACTCGTCACTGTTTACAATGCCTAGGACGTGGCGGTGACGCGTCTGATAAGTTCCTTGGACAGCGTTTGATCCCAGGCCCTGTTATTGTGGTGTGGCAGGAGTGCACGTCCTAGAAATGCAAGTCCGCCCGGACAGTGAGGATGCAAGTCCAAGGACATGCATTGGCAGGAATGGCAGTCCTAGGGCATGCTAGGATTCAATGTACGTAGGACGAATGCGCCCAAGTAAAACCAGTCTTAATGGGACGTGCGTTCCTAAAATTTTGGTAACGCATGTCCTATATATATATATATATATATATATATATATATATATATATATATATATATATATATATACCTATATATATATATATATATATATATATACTTACTCTGAGTTAGGGGGTGACACTTCTTTTGTCCAGTGTGTGTAGTTTACACCGAGAAATGGCATGAATAAATAGATATAGAGATATACTTGTTATAAATATATAATACATGTTTGCTGTATTTCATTAATATGGCTTTTTATTTAAATATTTTACGATGTTTTTCCTTAGGTAGTTTATATGCATATTAATGAAGTAACTAAAACAATAACACTTCCATATTTTTTTTCATATATTTTATTATGCGTATTTTTCTTCTGTTAAACGCTTATTTGTCCATGCGTCAACGCATCCATTTGGCGCGCCCCCCCCCCCCCCCCCGAGTGCACAATATGTATGAACCTGTTTTATATATGGTACCATCCAAGACATCTTCTCGTTAAATATGGGAAAATCACTTTACATAAAACACGGGATCGCCGTTAGATTAATTTTTCGGTGTAGACTCGCAGAAATTGAAAAATAACCTCAAACTCAATGGAAACTCAAACTCTTGGATAGTATGGACTAAGGATTTAAGACAAATCAAAACAGTTTAGAAAAATGCAATATATATTATATAATAAAATGTTCTGTGATATTCCTTGGCTATTTGACGAAAAAAAATGCTGTACACTGTTAGTGTAGTGTTCAAGGAGTATATAGACATTAAAAATACCAGACATTAAAAAAGGCCAAGACACATTTTCCTTTGACAAGTAGTACGGAGAAGGGGATGTAAGGTTATGGTAAAGGTAGGACTCGTACCCATGGATGTAACTGCTCAATTTATCAATACCTCCTTAACATGTATGCTAACCAAAACACAGACGAGCAGAAGTCGAAAACCATCTATTTTTATTTATTTATTTATTTATTTATAAGGATAGGATAAATTTTCAAATGGCTGGACTTACGTCACTGTCATAGGTGTAACAGGAATAAAAGTCTGTCAGTAATACATGTACAAGTCCCACCTACTATAATTATGAGCCAGGAACCCAGTCCTAGAAGAACTACTATTCCCAAATAATGGTAGTCCTACAGACAACCATTACCAGGGACCGTGGTCCGCAGGATTACTGTTACACCCCGGTTACGACCATGGTGTTATACCTAGAACCCCAACTGTTCATAATTATAGGGCGGTTCTTAGCGAGCGTGGCCGGCGAGCGTAGCCGTTTGGATCCCTGCAGCTGAAAGAAGTGTTGGCACGCTTTGCGTAGCCACCTCGCTCAGCAAATCTCTGGATCCTTGTAGTTACCTGTATTATTACCTCCATAATAATCCACCCAAACCTGCCTTTTGTTTCCACATGTGGCGGCATGCGTTGTTTTCGCATGTCTGTTTGTATGAAAGTCGCATTTTAAGAGACCTTTTGATCTCCCATCACACTTATTTGAAATCAGCAGGAATCAAGCAGAACCAACCGGAATGACTAAATTCGTACCACATTCAGGAAGAAATTTCAAATTGACCTAAATCCTTGTAGGGCCGTTGGAATACTCAGAATGCGCTTGAATCCCCCTAGCATGATTCGTGCACATTTCGGATGTATTAGCCCTCAAATGGAGCTCGAATGTAGTTGGAAAACTAGGAATATTAATTTTTTCTGTCAGAATGCAGTCAGACTATTTAGAATACACTGCGAGTTGCATTCTGGTTCATTCTAGCAGGATTTGAAGTAACTTTCGGTTCTCCCTCGAATGTGATCAGAATGTTTCGAATGCTGTCGGGATGTCGTGCGAACATTTCGAATGCAGTCATAAAGCAGTTAGAATATTATTCAAATGCCATTCGATAATTTTCCACTTGGAATGCACTTCGAAAGTTTTTGAAATGAGCAAAACATTCGGGCCGGCCCCAAGAATGGGTAAAATATTTGGAATGCACTCGGAATTTTTAGAATGCTCTTCAAATATCCAGGAACGCACAAAGAATCGTCTTTCCGACGGCATTCTCACCCATACCGCCTCTAGTGTGGCATTGGTATTTACGAACGATGTTGAGTGTTTACAATCACAACGTATTTAATTACTAACTATTTTTATAATTTCACACACATGGAGGTAAACTTTTCTCAATGGTTGCATTTTATTCGCCAACGTTTATCTGCGGTTTCTCTCTTTTATTATTGTGTGCAACTGATCTATTCATTGTAATTGTACAGTGCATGTAACTACACCTTCGTCCTAACTCAGTGGTTAGGAATAGGATGCTTGGACAAAAAACGTCCATTCAACGCGCTTATGCCTAGGGCAAAATCTCATGGAACCGTCCGATTTCGGTGTAAGAAGTACCGGATAACTCCACAGACTCTGACTCGGCCGAATCACGTCATTGTCGAGTAAATTTTGAATTTCCTTTCCTATGAGTTCTCTTTTTGCCAGCGGTGCGCGATAAGCTAGTTGTTGAACGGGTCTATTTTCTCTGGTGTCGATAATCATTGGTAACAGGTCGCATTTGCCTAGGGGATTCTCGGTCGAACTAAAAACGTCGCAGTATTCGTTTATCAACGCGTCAATATCGCCATTTCCCGATGGCGGTGGCAACTGAACTATTTCCGCGATAAAACCTGGCCGTCCATAGTCGGTCAAGGGCCATTCTTTGTCGAAAAAGACCATTGTCTTTTGTACACAATTTATTTCCGTGTTCCCGCTCTTTAAAATATCGATCCCCAGTATCATTTCATGCCCGATACTCGCGATCACCACAACCTCAAAAATACCGGCCCCGTCAATTTTTATTCTTGCTTTGCCTTTCTCTCCTGACACACTGTAAATTTCGTTTGTTTTCTCTAGAAAACATGTTCTACCCATTGCTTTGCAGATTTTCAAAAACATGTCTAAACGCAGGCAACTACAACTGGCACCATTGTCAATCAAACTTTTACACTGCACTCCGTTAACGGATAGTGCTACGCCTAATCTATAACTTTGTGGTCTGGTCATAGCGCCTGCAGTAACTATAGTTTAAATGATTCCTTTGGCGTTTTAATTGATAACATTCAGCTTTTTTATGCCCTTATGCCACTTCTTAAGTGACTAGGGTCATTGACAGCGTCACAATTTGGAGTGGATACCACACTAGTGCCAAAACACTAATGGAAGTCATCGATGAAAACCTGAACTAGATCAAATAAAGGAATACTCTGGGAACCACTTGACCATCATTTGATAGGGAACACTTTAGGAACAATTTTAGGTTGCACGATGAGATTGCCGGTTCACAGAGAGCACTTTTAATAGCAGATAACCTACAGAACCAAGGGAATGAGCAACTACTTTGGTCATAAAAATCGCCATAGTTGAACCACATAGACAATATGTGGGTAGGTCGTTACTCGCCGTTTCAACGGCCGGCATGTCCTACAATAAAACTGAACCAAAGTGGACAAGTTTTAACAGTTGCCTGGAATTTAATTCCAGATTAAACTCTAAAAACCCATCCTAAGGAATGCCTTGCCGCTTGAAAGCTCTGGTAGCAGCAAGATGAAGTCCGGCGTAACAGCGACCAGTGCTGTGGCTAGAAACTGACATGAGGGGCCTTTGTTGGGCGTATAACTCTTTTAAAGACGATAATTTGGAAAATATGGAGATCCAAAATATCGCTGAATGTAAAATAGGCAATGTATTTTTGTTTGCTTCACTGGCGAATTCAATTAATAAACTGATGTCACAATGACATCGCACAGATTACAAAAAGTGATTAAAACACGATTTAAAACCTTATTTTCATTTCATTTCATTTCATTCTGCAAAATAGGAAAAAACTGATTAATTATGATTTGGAGAAAATATTCCATATTAAATGTCAAGTCTGTATATTTATATTGTCATTTTCATCCACCCGGGTGGATGCATACGTTACAGTGAAATAAACTGTAATTATAAAGAACCATCCACTGGTTGATTTTCAAGAAGAATGTTACGACATATTATACAAAAAATGTACAGAGGGAGAAATGCGAATGTTTGTTCTAAGTAAGATATACATATACGGTACCAAGCAATCAGTCAAATGTAATGGTTAAAATACGATAAAGGCACGTCTTATGCCTTTAATTGTCTGACACTGTCCCGAGGAGAATCAACAAATGAAGTACCTGTAAGAAACACGCCAATTTAAAACGTTGACACTTAATTTCTTCTTCCTGTTGAACCACCACTGTATAAAGTACCTGTCAATGGTGTTTGTTTTAATCTAAAACACAATACACCCGGATGCGGATAGGCAACAGCTAAGCCAGTAAATTTAAATGTAACAGTTCAGAAGGGAATATGCAAATTTAAATCAAAAACGTCATGGCCAAATTAAGTCTTTATCATCGCCGGCTTAATAACGAGTGCATAAACAGACGTCAGAGGGGTTGGGTTCTTGATCAGCCCAGTAGCCCATAAAAATGTCTATGAACTCGTTGGCGTCAATCACACCGTCTTCACTCCAATCAATGGCATTAATATATCTTGAACCTTACCAGTGTTACGGAAAAGAATGAGGAAGTTGGAATACTCGTCTTTCATCAATTTGCTGGCACAGTCTAGCGCGTCAAACCAATCTTTTGCGAATTTTAGGAGATCTTCTCTTGTAATTGGGAGTTTGACTTCATCAGCCCGAAGCATATCTTGAGATGTAATGGATTTTGAATAGTTGGTGTATTCATTAGACCACCACAGATTACAGGCACTAGACAATATACCATTCACCGCCATGGCTCTCCAAGATGGGAGAACTTGCTGAGCTAGCTCTGTTGTTGAATCGATGAATTCCTCTTCAGTCACCATGACATTTTCATCAACGTCCAAGATATCAAAGAATTGTTAGTACTTGAAAATCCAGTGCGCACTAAAGTTTCCTTTGGGGTTCTAAAATAAAAAAATCTATAAAACAAACATAAAGTGGACGCCACACAACTGCAAAACATTGCCTATTGTACACCTTAATTTTTGCGTTTTTAAAGCAGTACTTTACTGCTAATGTAAACAGCTAAAAAATGATACACTTCCAAGACTATAAAAGGGTTGTTTTTTTTATGAATACAGTGTAAAATATCAGAAAAGTGATCCCTAAACCAAAATTAAATGGATATCTATTGACTTGCTTTTTCGTCAACTCCTTTTCAATCTCGAGAGCCGTAAATATATGCAGCGGAGTTGGCTGCTTGGTCGTGGGAAAATGATTTACCATGAAGGTGAACTCCTTAGCATCAACCACGCTATCACCATCGCTGTCAATGGCATCGAAAACGGCCTTGGTGCGAAATATATCAAGGACTTTAGATTACTCACTTAGCGTTAACTCCTCGCTGCAGTCGAGGTCAACAATATGGAAAACCGGAAACATTTTCAACAGAGGGAATCCAACCCTCAAATACAATAGACGTATTACAGTCGGTTTATTCACCAGATCTTATAGGCCACGTGGTCATTACACCATAGACTGCCTTGGCTCTCCAAGATGGCAATGCAGCTCGCTCTGTCGACAAATCAATGCACTCTTCCCTCGTTACATTGCCTTCTTTATTGACGTCAAAGATGTCAAAATTTTATTTTTTTAATTTCTTAAGCCAATACGGAGTAAAATCTTTGTTTTTGTTCTGGGCAACCTGGATAAAAAATATTTTAAATTGAAGTGATCACTAAAATCCCTGATCCTAAAAGGCTGCATAAAAGCTTATATTAAATTGGTTTGAATCACAAACAATTTATCATATAATTTTGATTGCAACATAATGCTACATTGTAATCTCTCTGTATATCGAAATACATTAAAATACCAACATTCATTATAGGCTTTTGTTATTAAAAGTATCTCTCTCCAATTTCCAGCACAATTATTGAACAATTTTCTAATGTTTGACATCACCATATTTTGTCTCATAGCCCGTATGAAATGTAGTTTGATGTTTACATCCAGCGGACAAATGTTTGTTTTTAAAAATGAAGGGGGTTCAAGGGGGTTGTAACATGTCGAATAGGGGACTGATAATGAACAGAGCTCTGACGTGTTGATGATGCCGTGTGATATTGCTCTGTTTGTTTGCTGTAAACGTAGTCACTGGTAGACCTACCAATATGCAAGCACTGCTTTAATGTAGATTGTACATTGCATATCTAGGTCCCTTTATTTGCAAAGTAAAGCAAGGATATGTTGTATAAACTTACATTTTACACTCGATAAATATTGTTGAACGTAGTTTCAGTTGGTTATTACTTTTGTTTTAGAAATAAGAATGTCCCCAAACAATTTGAAAGTTCTCCTCTTTCTTATGGTCGTTCAAACTATCTGCTGTTCGAAAATGGTAAAGGTAGGTCCAGATTGTCTTTTCAATAATTTAAGAAGTTAGAGTACTTAAAATCGGCTGTCTACAAGAATCATGTACTGCTAATGTAAACAGTAAAGGGAAATGCTGCAGCTAAAGGGTAGGGATTAAATATGTTATAAGAAACACACAGTACATTTTGTAACGCATATAAAATTAGAAATGGTACTTCAGTGTAGTACTGTAAATATAACCTATCATGTAAGAGGATAATAGCGGATGGTTAACATAAGCGGATAATGTGACAAGCGTAAACGACGAGAAACCGCGCAAATCACTTAGTCAATGGTTGTATTTGGCACAGTGATTATGTGGCAGGGGAAAGCCATAGAAACAAACAAAATTACAGTAAACAATAGGCAATGTTTTGTTCACGTCATGATTGTTTTAATAATATTTTGTCAATTTCAGAACTCCAAAGGAAACTTTAGTGCGCACTGGATTTTCAAGTACAAAAAATTCTTTGATATCCTGGACATTGATGAAAACGACATGGTAACTGAGGAGGAATTCATCGATTCAACAACCGATCGAGCTGAACAAGTCCTCCCATCTTGGAGGGCCATGGCGGTGAATGGTATATTGTACAGTGCTTTTTACCTGTGGTGGTCAAATGAATACACCAACTTTTCAAAATCCATCACATCTCAAGGATTGATTCGAGCTGACTCGATATTACAAGAAATTGATATTACAAGAGAAGAGAACATCAAAAGCGCAAAAGATTGGCTTGGCGCAATTGATCTTGACTGCGATAGTAAATTGAGGGTAGACGAGTATTCCAACTTCCTTACTATTTTCCGCAACACTGCTAAAGTGCAAGATATATTTGATGCCATTGATTGGAATGAAGATGGTGTGATTGATACCAGCGAGTTCATAGACGGTTTCGTGGGCTACTGGGTTGGTCAAGAGCGCAGTCCCTCTGATGTCTTTTTTGGGACTCGTTGGTAAAGACGTACCCATGTAATTCAGGGCTGGGCTTTTAGAATGCATTTCACCTTTTTGAATTTTTAAACGTTTATGGACTCGCTTTGTTTTTGTCTTTTCGCATTTAGGTACAATGTTGTTGTGTTGCGTTGTGATTTAGATATGAGTGGTGTATTAAGTAGTGGTAGTTTGTCCGGAAGAAGAATATCAGTTTCGACGTTTTAAATCAGTTTCTTTTTCCCTATAAGTTGATATTAGATTACATTTTACCTTTTGAGTTTTAAAACTTGTATTCAGTCGCTTTGTGTTTGCCTTTTCGCATTTGGGTGCGTTGTTGTTATGTAGTGATTAAGACAAAACCGGTAGATATTGGTAGTTGGTCCGAGAGAAGAATATCAGTTGCAACATTTTAAATCAGTTAATTTTAAATTAGTTAACAAATAAAAAAGGCTAGCTAAACTGGCAGTGTAATAATTTGTTTGGTGTGACATGTAAGTATGGGACACCCAAATTCGAATGATCCAACAGATATGGCGCAAATTGAAACGCTGGTAATCTTCCACCAATATTCTCCATATGTACATATTCAGCTTTGAATGTCAAACTTTTGAACAATAAAGAGGCGCGACTTGAAGGCCTTTTATATGCACAACTATGTAAAAGGGACGTTCCTACTTAGTCGACTGAACAGTCAGCCCAGTTTCAATGTACCAAAGAGCAGCGTTTGGCAATCCTGTATTTATCCTATGAATTTTCATATTTTGTCTAATGACCAAATTAATTGCCCTTTGAAGAACAATTTTAATTGATAAGGCATTTTTTTACCAAGCAACAGCGAACATTTTAATCGTGATGGACGAATGGCAAGGTTATTTCTTATACCCAAAAATTGGCTTCTTGGAAGAATCCATAAATCCCAACATTAGAAATAATAAGGTGTATAACGCATTTCTTCATTTGTTAGCCCGTATGACAATTACTTTTATTATCCTAATAAAAGTTAGGCAATAAAGAAACCCGACAGGTAAAGAATCGCCTGTCAAATGTAAGAAACACGCGACATAAATTATAATTTTCATCACCAAAATACAATTAATTATATTAGATATGATAAGTATGATTGACTGCAGCAAATGTTTGGAAATTGAAAGGAAGTGGAGTCATTTAGTGATTCAGCTGCTAGTATCTATCTATCTATCACAAAAGAAACAATCTGCTTTCCCGCACAAAAATGCAGTAGTATCGAAGTAGCAAAGAAGCATTAACGCAGTAGTGGTGTGGAGCATATTTGCAGTAGAAATGCAGTAGAGCCTACTGCAATTCTACTTCAAAAATTACATAGGGTTGTACAGCGGAGGAGCATTAATGCAGTAGATTCGCAGCATGATTGAAGCGTGTTTCAAATATGCTAATTAGCTACCAAATCTACTCCGATGCAGTAGAGATAAAGCATTACGTTTATGCTGCACTGCATTATGCGCATCGGATACTTCAAAGATACTCAACAGAGGTAGATTTGAGGTATAAAGCAAAAAGCATGATGCTCGCACACTGCTCTGCGGAGGTAGATTTGGAGTACACGAGAAAAAAACCAATGCTCGCGTACTGCTCCGTGGAGGTAGATTTGGAGCATATTAAAATATTTTATTTGAATGTGTTATAATTTTACATCGTTCGCTGTCTTAATTACTTCTTACATTATAATTCTCACGGCAAAAATATTAAAATATATATGAGAAAAAAGCAACGCTCGCGGAGGTAGATTTTCAGTATATGAGAAAAAATTATGCTCGAGTACTGCTCCGCAGAGGTAGTTTTGGAGTATAGGAGAAAAATCAATGCTCGTGTTATGCTTCGCGTTGGTAGATTTGGAGTATATGAGAAATAAACAATGCTCGCGTGCTGCTGCTCGGAGGTAGATCTGTAGTATATGAAAAGAAGGTATGCTCGAGTACTGCTCCGCGGAAGTAGTTTTGGAGTATATGACAAAGAAAGCAATGCTCGCGTTATGCTTCGCGGTGGTAGATTTGGAGTATATGATTAATAATGCTCGCGTTATGCTCCGTGGAGGTAGATTTGGAGTATATGAAAAAAAAGCAATGCTCGCGTGCTGCTGCGCGGAAGTAGTTTTGGGGTATATGAGAAAGATATCAATGCTCGCGTTATGCTTCGCGGTGGTAGATTTGGAGTATATGAGAAATAATTATCGCGTACTGCTCCGCGGAAGTAGATTTGGAGTATATATGAGAAAGATAGCAATGCTCGCGTTATGCTTCGCGGTGGTAGATTTGGAGTATATGAGAAATAAACAATGCTCGCGTACTGGAGGTAAATTTGGAGTATATGAGAAAGAGAGCAATACTCGCCTTCTGCTTCGCAGTAGTAGATTTGGAGTATATGAAAAAAAAAAAACATGCTCGCGTACTGCTTCGCGGAGGTAGATTTGGAGTACATGAAAAAAATGCTCGTGTACTGCTCATAAAAAAAGACAGATTGAAGTTTCTTATCGTTTATTAAATACTGTTTTATACAAAATTTCACTTTAAAAAGATAGATTGTAAATATGATTTTTCTTGGTACATCAACCTTCTCCTTATAAGTGTGATCTGATCTGGTCCTAAAAGTAAAAAAAAAGTTCTGATAAGTTGATTGTTTTTTTTTCTGGGAATTCTTTAACTGAAATAGCAATCAAGATAATAAATAACAGCTTTTACCACTATGACTTGCATTAAGTGTTGAAAAATAATTTTTTTTGTGAATAAAGGTTAGACAACAGCTCAAAACACACACCTATTGTTCTCTCATGGCAGATATCCCATCCATTCATTGTCTTCTGTGTCTTCACATGGGCTGCTACAAATAAAATAAAAACAATTGGAATCACAATTCCAGTACGTTTGATTGTTTTTTTGTTCTATAATAGCAGCCTATATATTTAAAGCCACCTTTTACAACACTGCCTTTCATTAAGTTGTTTTATAAAAAGTGAGTACATATATACACACCTTTTTGTTTTTCTTGCTTTGCAGGAAAATGCTGTAATTTTGCAGGCTATGGCCTGCCGCAGTTTGCCTGGGGTGGCTGGACTGCTTTGCGAACAGGTGTCTGAAACATACAATAAATCAAACAGATTAAGAAAAATATATGTCGTTAATACTATACCTTTCACTTGCATCACTTGCTAATCAAAAAAAAAAAAAAAAAAAAAAAAGATTCTTAACCAACATGTTTCCATTAATTTAAGGGTGTACATGCACTCAGACTATAAAAGTAGGTCACAAGTTATTTACCTATTATAGCTTTAATTATCCTGGGATTCAGCTGCTTTTTCCCCTCAGTAGAGCTAGTTAGAGTGCAGTTAGCCAGTTCTTCTCTGCTGAAGAAAACTGACATCAGCAGCCTAGCCGTCCTCAAACCATGTTGCACACTACCTTTCTTCACCTTCCCAGGTTTGAAACAAGAAACAAGGTCCGGGCGAGGAATATATACCGAACTGCCTGGGACCAGCTCAACCATCTAGTGAAAAGACATAATCATAAAAATGATTTAAACTAATTGTACATACAAAACACATCTACAAATTAAGCAGAAAGGCACAAGATGAGTATGATAAATTTAATTAAACAAATACACAGGAATGTTGGATAACACTTGACATTTTACTTATCATCAAAGAGAAACACAAGCACCAAAGAATACATGGGCTAAAATAAAATTAACAATGACACATGACAATGGACATACTACAAACAAGTTAGTATAATTATTAAAACACATACCTTGTATTTTTCTCCAATTTCCTTTGGTAAGAGACCTGGCCTGGGAATTTCGTAATCATCCTCTGCAAACAAACACAAAATATATATTCCTTGTTTAGTATTTAAACTGGTACTCCATTCCATATGACCAGATTTCTGTTTTATAAGTTTAGTTATTAAAGCTTGTTATAAAAGCTGTTCTACTAACCTCAATTTTCTGGTATGTACACCGCATAATTTACATAAGGTTCATTAAGCAAGTTTGGCACTATTTAACAAGCATCATGGGCAGAAAATAAGGTTTGAAATAAAACCCTGGCTTGCAGTTAGATCAGTGCAGTGCTTTTTAAACTAGATTGACATGACAGTATGACACTAGTTTTAAATATGCTGTTTCCTGGAACATCTATTTAAGTAAAAGTTGTAATATTAAGATAAATAAATAAATAAATAAATAAATAAATGACGAATACAAAAATAAAAAAATTAAAAAAATATCTGTAAAAAAACCTACCTATGAATTTAATATGCTCCAATTGCTTTATTTTTTCCTGCAGTTTTTCCACCTCTGGAAATACAAGAAACATAATTAAAATTTCAACAGTCGGGTTTATGGCTCGCACCACCCCAAACTTTGATAATATGCTTTAAAGGATTGATACTAAAATATTAGGTTCAATATGTTTGCCACTCCACAAATTACTATCAGAAAAAAATATATGTTGACATCGGCTACTTCCATTTCAAAATGCCTTAGGTACACTTAGACGATGGTCCAAGCTATTGCTCATAAAACAATTATTGAGTGCGTTTTATTTAATATTTAATGCATTTGTGTTTGAGGTGTTTTAGTTAATAGTTTACTCAAATGGCTTGAAGTTATTGAAGCATCGAAGTTAAACTCACCACACTTCAAACGCCTACAATTATCACAATCAGTACTTCTGGAAGTACAAATCATAACAATGGTTATTCATCCATATTACACCAATGGCTCACTATAAAAATCCAACACAATTACATTTTTGCTATTTTGTTGGTGGCACATTTAATGCCCTTACATATAATTGAAGAGATGTTCCCTTTTTGTTGTTGTTGGTTTTAATCTTTAGTAGCCTTATAATCATTTTAGAAATCACATCTCACCTTTGAGTCTCTTTGTTCACTTCACTTCTCTCCTCATCTCTGAAAATCATGACAAATTTTATTAATAACTGAAATCTCTACAATATTGTGTCAATAGCAATCGTATTTTGGGTCTATGTTGGCATGTTTGTCAGATGATGACAAAGGGAAATGTCTTCTGAAAAAAAATTGAAATAGGGATGGAAAAATTTACCATATATTCTTTACCTTTAAAAATTCATAGCACAGTTATCTGTATGAGACTCAATTAACTAGTTATTATTGTAAAAAACAATATATGAATTTGTTACCTGAACTGTTGCCTTGGTTGTTTCTGGGCAATCTTGGGGTAGCCCTTAGCATTACAAGCTCTGCAAGTAATAAAATGACATTATAAATATACCAGCAAAGTAGCTATTGACACAATAGGAAATACACATCCAATCAGTCTTGATACCAAACTACTGACATACAAATAACACACCTGGATTACAGCAATTACATGCTTCTATTTTTATGCTGTTGTTTATCCAAAATTAAATCAAGATATTTACAACTTTTTAGTAACTTATCAAAATCTTGATCAGCAAAAATAAAACAGTAAAATAACTGATCATTTATACATAACATCACGTATTCTAACAGTAACTTACACAGTCCCCGCTCCGTCCAAAGACCTATACCTATATGAGAAAAAAGGGACGACTCTTTGAAGTGATCCTTTACTCAAATTTTAATGGCAAAAATGGAAGGACCGAATTGAGATACAAGACTGCAAATGTAATCAAGACAAATCTCAATCATAACAATAAAATAAATAATATTTTAAATTGTCTACTACTACATATAAAGTTACTTACAAAGTCTCTTCTTCATCAGAAAAATCTCCCAGCACCAAATCATATCTAAAAATGTAGAAAAGTATTAAGAATTAGTTATTTTCAAGTATACCAGCAAAAATACGAAGATAGGATGACTCTCATACACCTCAGGATTTAGGTAATGTTTGTGAGCATGTAAATTGTAACTTTAAAATATCAGGCGTGTTAACACTTTATCTTACACAATTCAACCCCAAAACTTTCTTACAAGCTCATGACAATACAATTTAAAGGTGAAAACTCACTCCACATCCCCTTCAGATTCTTGCCCAGCATTTCCTGCATTCCTTGTTTCTGATGATATAGGCTCTGAGAATAAACACATACATGTTAAAGGAGCAATGATTAAGAAAAATTCTCTGCATCTCTTCTATGTACACTTCTAATCCTTTGCAAACCCAATTACATTTGAAACATTATGAATTTTTGGGGTTTTATTTCTTCTCACAAACCCTTGACCATCTGTCCAGCACATGTGAAATAAACATGCAATTTAATAAACTTAATGAATTTTGAGAATTTCATTTTTGATAAAATTACCTGTTTTCTTTCTATTTCCTGTTGTTTCACTCTCTCTATTAGCTTTGTCTTGATCACTCTCCTCATCATTCCTTGTTATTCTAAAATTAAAGGCAACTTTTTATCTATTATTATCTAATTAATGCAAATGTGTTTATCTGTTTGTCCTGACAATTATATTTCTCACGAAGGCAGTTTCTCTACCTGCATTCATTTTCATTAGTAAATGGGTTTTCTCAATATTAATTCTATGATACACTTTGTTCTATTTTTATAAAGTTCAACTCCTAATACCTCTGAAACTCCAAATCGAATTGGGCTTCCAGACTTTCAAATTTTCTCCTCCTGGCTTCTCTTCTTTTCTCTGCTAGTTCTTTCCTTTCATCAATCTTCCTTTTTTTTTGCTTCCTTTTTCTCTGATGCAGGTACTATAATAAACACAGAGATAGATTTTACACTTCTGTAAAAGAACAGTTAAGGTGTTCATGAAGCATTTCTAAAAAGAAATACCCCTATGCATTTTCTTTGGGAGTATGTATAATTTCTATTCATCATCGTGTATATATGGTGGTTTTGGAATTTATTCCCACTACATTTCTTCACATGAAAAATAATATTTTACATCCAATAAAATAGTTCAAAATTATACATAAAACGACATTTCGAAACATTACCTGGTGTCTTTTTATTTGGTCTTGTTGGTGGCTCTGAAAGTTGAGGTTAACACTGTACTTATAAGTACCTAAAAAACGAACTGATTTATAAATAAATGGCAGGGTGATTAATTAATTGTAATTATCATTTTTGAATTTCATTTTAGTCTGGCACAATTCTCTGAACTAATGGATTGCTACATATTAATTGCTTAGGTGCATACAATCAACACAGTTCAACATGTGACCTGATCCTCCTGTGGCCAGAAAAAATAAGTGAGGACAAATACATTTTTGAGTGTCATCTGACATGGCCTTAACTGTCATAAAAATATCTAAGTACTGTATGGTTAACAAATGTAATCCTACAAATAAATGACACAATATGTATCTATGAGAGAAAAAAGATCTTTCTGGAAGCATTTCTCACCTTTATTTTCTTTCTGCCCAGAAGTCAAATTTCTCAAAATCTTCCTCATATCTGCATCATTCGCTGAAAAAAAAGTGAAGAAATTTCAGTATTCCAAATACAGACCTCCATTTTACCTTAGCCAAACCAACAAACATCTTACATTATCACATTTTCCAACCGTCTAGTCTTATAAACATGTAGGTGACATCTAATAAATCCAACTGTTGTTAAGTCATATATGTTATTTCAAGCTTTTATTCTCCAATCCGGTGCCGCTTAATATTGCGCAAAAGGCTACAGCGCAACACCAGTCAATAATCTTGAAAAAATGAATGCAGATGCAAATGAACAAAGAGAACGGCCATTCCCTAGAAAATACACTAGCCAGCATGGAGGCTGAACAGACAATAAACATGTTGTGTCGATTTGTTAAGTCGTATCAATGATATTGATTATAAAGTAATTTATATACAATTGTTAATCGCCCTATTTTGTTGGTAAAACCGTTCCGTGTTATCACGTCGGGTTTCCAAGATGGCGGACGACTATAATGGGTTTCAAGAAACATTTTTTTTAGACATGCCACCAAAGTGTGGGTCTTAACATTTTACAAACCTTAGTGTAGGAAGCATGTTGTCCATCTCAGCAGGAAAATTAATAAGATAACGAAAAACTTACCTCCTATATGCAATATCCTAGCGGGATAGTCTCCTGGAAAGCCTCGGCACTTAGCATGAATTATCTGGCCAATTTTATACTTCTCCAATTCTATTCTTGGCCTTACGATGGACAGTAGGGTGATAATATCTATTGGCGAATTGTCCTCCTGCCACTCCACTATCAGGGGGTGGAAACGCGCTACTTATATGATTATGACGAGCCTAACCGTCAGCACCGGATATTAGTTTGTGACCTTGAGGGGCTATTAGGCTTGGTCTTTGCGGCACGCACGAACAGTAGTCGATCTACCACACCTGGGTCTTTTGTTTTTGACAACTGTTCACTCGTCAAGGAGGTGCTTGTTCAAGACTACAGACTGATATCTACTAGTACTACCAGTGGCTTCATTAGTAACGTTCCCACAATACATGGTTTTCTGTCTGTGCGTACATACCCTGAATTTGGTTAGCCTCACTGACGAGAACAATGGACGTTTCTTACCCCTCTCTAGGATTACCCCTGCCACTATAGCGTGTGTCACCATGTTGGTATAACTTTTTCAACTTTACTCCGACCGTATCTACTATCTAAACTCGCCGTTGGTCTTCGAAATAACAACCAGATTAAATTCATGTGCGCCTCGTTTTTATATGGAGACAACCAATCATGTGGCAACTGCGTCTCGATCTAATCACATGACGCCTCTTAGCTTCTTTATTGTTACGCAATAAAGGCCATCTTATCTGGCGATCAATGCGACTTAATTGTCCTTACGGGAATTTAATAAGAAGACGTGAATTAAGTTATTTACCTGTCACACTAGTAGGCCTACTATAACAGGTAAATGCCCGAAATATTTGATGTAAGACAGGGAGTGAGGTACAAAATCTTGGAAATAATTTGCACAATGTGATCGTACTTTATGCAGGGAATTTTATCTTTAAAAATCATGCATCAAAGTCAAAATAAACACGTCTTAATTGAAAATTGTCGCACAAAGATATACAAGAGGGCCATAATTGGGAATCGAGATAAGGGAGGTGTTATATAGGCTACCTGTCACACCAGTACTTTTACAGGTAAATGCCAGAAATAGAGACTTGACCATCTTGACAGCTCACCTGACACTTGGATTTACACTTAGTAGGCGAGCTTGAGGGGACCTTTTAAAATTGTACGCACAGATTTTCAAAATTCCCAGCTACGGCTTAATGCACAGATAAAATTAAAAGTGCCAAATATCATAGCTCAGTTTTCATCAGTAATAAAACCATCTGTTAAAGTAAAATACATTCCGGAAATTTAATTAATTTCCATTACATTATTTCAGCCCGAACTAACGCTTTTTCTAGGATTGGGGTACAGGCTGTCAAAAATGGGGGGGGGGGGGGGGGGGGAAAAAAGAAAAAAAAAAATTTTAAAAAAAAAAAAAAAAATAATCATAAGTATATGTTGGTGGGAATTATTTATATACATAAGTAAAATTGTGAAGTTGTAGACACATGTAATGCAGTTGCACCGTAATAATATATTATCGTTATAACATTATCGATTTTTAGATTTTTCCAAAAAATCCAATGCACTCAAAATTACCTACCTTACACTACACTTTTGAAAACCGTTATAGACGTACCATACCCTAGCCAAACCCTGTGAAATCTTAACAAAAACTATTACGATCTTCTCAACACACGTGTCAAATATACTGTTTATTGAAGAATATAAGATACCATACATCTCCACGTGGGTTATACAAGGACATTTATAGGCTGCCACAGAATTATATCAGGGACATAATTTCTCATTAATCGAATATTGTAAGTGATTCCATTCCCCCTCCCCCTTTTTGGGCTGCAGTGTTTCCTCGCCCTCTCGGACAAAAATCTGGCGATTGAGGGGACGGTCGTATCGCGTATCGCCGGTTGCGCGGTATGTTAATGTTTATGAAGCGTTAAAATGGTCACATTTTCTCCTCTGTCCGAGTAAGCAAACAAATAACAGGAGCACGTATCGAACCCAAACGTTGTGGAATGCGCAGACAATGCGAACTAGCGAGAGCCGGGAAGAACGTGTTTATATTTTTATTACTTTATTATTATAGCGGTCGAGACCGCAGCACGCGCTTGTTCAACTAGACACTGATGCAAACGTTCAAAGACGGGTTCAGTTCCGGCTCAACAAAGAAAGAATCCGTTCGAGTCGTTGGAGGAACAAGACGCTTGATTGCAATTTACTTTGTATCAGCCGTCAATAAATCACCCCGTCANGAGTGGATAAAATGAAAAAAAATATATTAAAAAAAAATAAAAAAATTCAATGGGGAGGGAGGGTTACAAATAAGTAGTTTCGTCGTGACGGAATAACAGCGTGCACTAAATATTAAAGTAGTACCATTCAACTGTGACGCATCATAAAAGCTGGACATGTCAAATTACTTTAAGATTTTTTTTTACAATTTCCACTGCCGCTCCGACAAGCTAAGACAAAGTTTAATTATTTGCTTTTAATTGAAAAAAATGCCTCACTGGCCACCCTATTACTTTGGAGGGCTAAGCTGGAACAAGCCCATGTAAAATTCTTTGACGCTTCGCAGGAAAAATCTATTGTCATTTGTTTCTCTGGCTCGTTGTATAGCCCGATCTTCAGATTTTATCTAATGCCCCCAGGTCTGCTGGAACTGCTCTTTGAAAATAACGCACAGATAGATTTTTACCTGAGATATATCAATTCAATTCAGCGAGAGCACGTTCGATACTTTCAAGACAAAAGCTACCAGAGAGCCGAAGGGCTCTTAACCTTCTAATAAAGAAGTAAAGGAAGTTCAGCTAGATTGACGATTAAAATAGGACTGTTGAAAGGAACTAGTATTGTTTACCTCAGTTGTGTGAAAGCAAACGAGAAGGGGGGTCAGAACATTGGTGCATATATAGGCCTAAATTATACAGAGGATTTGTACATTCAGATGACGTAAACGTACCATGTAGGTCTATTTCTTGAAAAAAACACTGAATTTATAGAGAATATTATCATGGTTGGCCCAAAAAATTGCTCGCACAGTGCATTCGTGCGTATGCCTGGTTACACCCATGGTTTTTAAGCTGTTCATTCTTCCTCTTNCAAATGATCTTGGATCTGCCCCTGTAACCACAACTTGATAGAAAAAGGCATTTCTTTCTCATTTAAATTCTTTACTGGAAAATCTTTCGGCATTATTTTTATAACTTAAGTTTGTAGGTGTTGTAGAACATAGCCTATACTTGTACATAGGTAAAAATATGATTCATTGTACAACACGAAGCTTCATCTTAGTGCAAAAGAAAGAAACCTGTCTTTTGACCCGGGCGTAAAATAAACTTTCTTTTTATGTCTGCATGAGAAACGTGGCATAATATAATAGGGGCGGGCATTCATCAGTCAGATTATATCACTGATTTGTTTTATTTATAGTAGACTTTCCTAGGTAATTATTTGAAAGTGTAATATAAACATTTATAAAATACTAAAGCAATAAATTCACAGCACAGAGCTTAAGATCAAGTTAAAACTTTTTTAATTTAAATATATAGTTTGATAAAGAGTTCGCTATAAAGTTATACCACAGTCGCAAGGATTTAAAATGCACTGTTGCATTCATCATAGTCAACGAGTAACTTTGAGCGAGGTCGCCATTGGCTTAAACCCGGGGAGGTTTTGAAAAGCCATGACACCAGTGAGACCATAATTCCTAGATGATATTCGGTTATGAGACTACCAGCTAGACATTGTATGAGAGGTCATAATACAAATGCACAGCAATAAGGTCCTGTATTTCAGTCACGACCCTCAGCTCCTAATTGATAAAATCGTGTAGCTCACATTCGGCCTTCATACTCAGTACGTGCCTTGCTTACAAACAACAAACTTAATATAAACCTAGGAAAGAGAATTCTCGAACACGTAATTAGGGGTTTGCTGTTCCTGCAGCTTCATTAAGCATCAGTGTTGTGAACTATTTTCTACATATTTAAAAAAGCATAAATGTATATTCTCCTTAGTTAAGCTCAATCATATATTGGCAACATTAAACCATAACCTTCTTCGAAAACGTATGTAAGTAAAAATAACGATTGCTTGTCTGGAAGCATTTGTTTTTAAGATGAAGTTGTGGTTGAAGAAGGAGGTCCATTTCTGTAATTTATTGTTCATGTGTAGATTCCATTTATCGAGATTTATAAAATATTTTAAGAATAAAAAAACGAGTCAAATGAATATAAAGGGTGGCGCACGTAATCTCACAACAATGGGGTGGAGGAGAGGTTATATATAAATATATAATTACACGCATCTAGGTGTCAAATATGTTGTTTACAACAGTCTCTCCCTGTTCACGGTTGATGACGCTGAGATTTACAGTGTGAATCAATGATTAGATCTACCTGAGCATCGCCGACAGGGAACTGTACATCAAAGAATGGTACTTAAGATTCGATTAATAGATAAGAGTGATGTGTGGCTAAGTTTACTATGACACCTTGAAATCATAAACAGTACGACAGGTACATTTCAGGTGACTGAAACGGAAGCAACCTAGCTACGCAAATTCTCATCTTTTGAGGTTTATTTTCCCTACACATTTCGTCATAGAATCGATTTAGTTTGGTTAGCTCAAAATGATCCTTAGCTAAGGTTTATAGTAGATAAGTAAATCATACCGTTTCTAACAAAGCCACAATTCCTATTTCTTCTAAATAGGCATCGTGTTCTGTCTATTTCGTACCAGAGTTTTACGATTATGGGAACAAATGGGAAAGGTGCAAAGTTTTTTTTATTAAAGTCTGCTGTCACAAAATTTTAAAAAATCCACAATGAACGCTTACAAGTACTATAGAAGAACAATGTTCCTTTAAACAGTCGCAGTAAATAACTAAAACTAGATAATTAAGTTATTCGTAACATGCTCAAAGATGAAAGCTCTTCGTTGTGCGGAATAATAAAATAAAGGCGTCTTGTTAAAAGCAGTCTTTTAGATTGTCTTAGTGAAGTCCTTGCTACAGTAATGTCCAGTTAACAGGTAAAAAGGGCGCACTTCCCTCGTTATATACCAGTGGGTGCTGGAAAATTAAAGATTACTTCTGACCAATGACAGTCGGTCTACCCCAGTGACTCCTCCCGCACCCAACTCCAACCCACCCTACCCTACCCTACTACTTACCTGTACGCAAAATTATTGCCACAAGTTTAGTTGGACTATTTTAAGCATTGCACAGGGATTTACAGCACTTGTGTTTGGTATCTTCGAGATAAGATATTTGGCATGGCTGGACAAAGGAAAAGTATGAAAGGTGCATACACCGGTCTATCACGGACAACTAAGTGGAGAAAAAAAATTAACAAACACGGCGTCCCTGAACAGATAGCACCACCCTCATGCACAACTGACACATTGAGTTCAGAATATGCAGACATCGTTGATTTTGAAGATGTGCACGAGGTTTTGCCTCAGTCTGATGAGTTGACAGAGAGTGAGCAACCGCACGAATTCGACGACGTACAAACTGACGAAGATAAGCCATTGTATGAGGGATGCGGTCTTACTGTAGCCAGTAGCATGTTACTTATAGTCACCTTCGCTTTACGACACAACTTAACCGGAGTCGCGTTAAGTGACTTGCTTGCTTTGATAGAAATTCACTGCCTGGCCGATAATCTTTGTCGCAGCACGATGTCGATGTATAGACAATTCTTCCAGACACTAAAGACACCGCTCATTTTCAATTACTATTGCGAAAGTTGTTATATGGATTTAGGACTCTCCCAGCCGGATGGATGTTCAAACTGCAATGGCACCGTGAAACATTTTCTGAAGATTCCGACTGGGAACCAGTTGGAAAAAATTCTAAGCGGTAAGTGATTTTTTTTAAAAATCAATAGAGTCTACTATTTTGTCGGTTAATTATACGGGTTTAGGCCTATATAGTTCGAGTTTGTCTACTGGTATGTGAATATCATTGGTAAACTTAGTTTGTAGATTTAAACTAGGTCTAATCCAGATTTAATGAAAGTGCAATGTGTCACGCTTCGTTATCGTGCAATTATTTTATTTATTTATTTATTTATAATCCTGTTTTACAAGTGTTAAAAAATTGCTTGTTGATCAAGGTTAGCCAGATAATATTCCAAATTTGACCCCTCTGTCATTAAATCTCTGAGAGTATTTAAAAAAAATCAGAATTTTTAGCTTCTAATTGGCTTTCGATTAGACCTTCGATTAGCTGTTTAGGCTCACGGCATTCTTGCGCACTCTTGTGATATTCTTCAGAAAAAAAATCAAGACGAGGACATGGCATTTCGTGAACGATCGTTTATTAATAATGAACACAAAAAGAAGATGATTAATGTTTATTTTGTTAGTACATTGGGTGGTTAAATTTGATGCTGATATAAGATCTAAGTAACAACAATAATTTAGCTCGTCTTGGATCGTCTTGGTCTGTAATGGTCAAAAAGTATAAACTAAAGCGGCGATATATCATTTAACTTTTATGTCAAATTTCAGCACAGTTTAAAGATTATGACATCGTGTGTAAAAGAAGGTGCGGTAATACGAATTATTTTTCTTAAATATGTGCTCCCAGCTAACAAAAGAGTTGCGTTTGAAAAATGTTTTCAAGGAAGCTGTTGAAATAAGCACTGTTCAGGGCTATTCCGTGGTATATTTTTTGGTGGCGTTTTGGTTAGGCATGCCATTGGCACTTCAAAAGAAATTAAAAGAAAAAAAATAATGGTATGTCCACTAACGAAATGTTTGCCCTAGGTTAATGAGTTATATTAAAGCAAACCCTACAATAGCAAAGGGAAAAGTCATGGTAGCTTAACTGTTAATTTTAATATTAATCCTCCAGTATGTGTTGGAATCTAATTTTCAAAATGTACACGGTGGATGGGCCATACCGTGTTTTTTTTTTTGTTTTTGTTTTTTTTTTTTTTTTTTTTTTTTTTTTTGCTGGTTTGGAAGGACATTTGACCCTTCAGGTGAACATATTAAAAAAAGTTGAAAGACATTTCTTTAATATTTATATAATTTAATTCAATTTCTCATTGAAGTAGTTCTAAGCAAAAATGTTTTTATATCTTGTTTGCTCAGCATGTTTGAGGATATTATGAAGTTATAAGTTGTTAGCTTTTGTAGTTACTAGTACTGGGAAAATCATCTTGGAAGGACAAATTGATATGAATCCATTATTTTATAATCAAATACATATGAATCTAATGCACTTGACTAAATGTAAGAGAGAAGTTATATTTAATGTATATAGCCTTTATTGTTTAAAATGATCACTATTATGAAAAATATATCAAAAATACCACGGAATGACCCTGATGTTTATCCTCCAAGAAGTAATGAACACAATATTACTTTATTAAGTATAACCTAGCTGTTTATCACTTTTTGTTACCATCAGTCCAAAAATAATGAAATCCATGGTGTTAGTTGTCAGCTTAACCTAACCCCAATCTCTAATGAACCGCTAGGTGGAGAACAAACAGCACAAAGCTCTTGCAGCCCATACAGTTTGTAAATTTATTTCATCATATATTATTACAGTTTATAGAACCTGCTGGTTACATTTATCAGAATAACATTAACAGTGTAGAACATTGGGAAAGCATTCTCCTAATGTTTACAAACAGTTTAAAATAGTGGCAACATTATTAATATATTCTGTTTTAGCTGGGGCAAAATCACATCAAATTTTTATGGCAAACTTTTTTATTTTGGTATCCCTTTAAAGTTTTAAAAATGCTTTGTTGGTTTTTAAATCTTTTTTTAAGTAGACTACCTTTAAGAAGTTACTATTAAAATGGCTCATGACCCTTTTTTTTTACAATTTTTAGAATAATTTTCTAAATTTAGGTTCATGTCATTATTTTTGTGGGCAACATTAGGCCTACATACTTCTAAATAAATTTACATGCACAAATTCACTTTTTAGGACCAGATGTTCTTCAAGAACTAAAACAAACCAAAGAAAGCTTACGAGATCGAGATGGGTCTATAAGGGATGTGTATGACGGTCAACTTTACAAAGACCATTTCAACACCTCTGGATATTTTCAAGGTTTGTACAGAAAACTTCATTGTATAGAATTATTGTACTGTATTTTACTCATGATTGTTTTGAATTTAGAAGGTCTTTTAAAAATCAGACCTGAGGTAATCTGCCCCCTGGCTGTCACTGTCATTGGTTAAACTAGGAAGCCACTGCATAAAACCAAGTAAATTAATATAAATATGTATATGTAATATGTATTTTCAGGATGTTCCAGTGAGCTCAATGAGCTACATTTATCCTTACAAGTGAACACTGATGGAGCAGCTTTATTCCGTTCATCAAAGTTTAGTGTGTGGCCACTGTATGCTGTGATCAATGAGTTACCCCCTAAGAAAAGGTATGACATGATTAATCATCAAGATTTACTCCACTCAAAATGCAAACACAATAAAAAGGGGAAAAGTTAAAAAAAACACCTAAAAGTGAAATATGCATCAGAAGAAAACGTTCCTATACATAATTTAAAATCACAAAAAATTATTTGTATATGACATTTGCTGTGTTATTACTGCATAAAATTGGACTATAGAGAAGCCTATTTTTTGTTTTTTATTCAGTCCTTCTTGTGACATAACCAAAATGACCTACAGTTGCCACTGAGGAAAAAGTGTCAATTGTTTAAGTCAGTAATTAATTGCCTGGTATTGTAAAGCAAATCTTGTACCTTACTTATGGTCTGTTAATTTCAGTACCACCAGGATTACATTTAATTTAAAATGTTTATGTGAAAGAGACACCCTTGCTTAAATCTAGTATTAAACAATGAGCACCTGCATTATTGAGCATGTGGAATTATTCAAGTATGTTATTAGGGCTTTGATCCTACAATCTAAAAATATATTTTATGTCCTATTTCTGCTTTGCTTTCTTAGGTACACTAGAGATAACAGGTTGTTTCTTGGCTTATGGTTTGGTTATCAGAAACCAAATATGAAACTTTTCCTGGGATCTTTGTTGAATGAATTCCATTCATTATTTGAAGGTATTTATAACCATCTTAATGCTATTTCGCTTATCAAATCCATAGTTGTAATATATACAGCAATATATAGTATTACATCTCAAAAATTGGTTTCATGTACATCAGGCTTTTTTGTTTGTTCATAATAGAGATATGAGGTATAGATAAGTTTGGTTTAAACCCTTTTACAGATGCTGCAAACACACTCATAAATCTGACTTTAGTGGTACCGCACTAGGGTATTTAACATGACAAACATTTAATAAGGCTGGCATTTCATTATGATTATTTTTGACATTCTAATAAATTAATGATTTTCAGTTTCAGTGAAGTACTTGGCATGAGTTAATTATTTTTTTGTTTATATTTAAGGTGTGAGCATGACCATCACTTCTGTACCAACAAAAGTGCGCGCCATCATAATTTCATCAGTAGCAGATGCTCCTGCACGATGTCTCATGAGTGAAATGGTGCAGTTTAATGGAAACTTTGGGTGCCCATGTTGTTATAGCAGAGGTGAAACTTGTTTTTTAAGTGAGCGTGGAAAATCACACATCTATCCTTTTGAAACTGACCAAGAATCAGGCCATGCACAGACTCGAACACATAAGGATACGCTGAAATATGCTGCTGAGGTTGAGAGAAACTATTTGAATGGAAAGCGTAGAGAAGTGCAACCAATAATGGGTGTCAAAGGAGTGTCTATGATGTCATTTTTGCCTAAATTTGATATAATTAGAGGCCAGAGTATTGATTATATGCATTGCGTTCTTCTCGGTTTAGTGAAAATGATGATCTCTTTATGGGTCGGAGCAGACACAAGGAATGAAAAATGGTCATTATATTCTATGATCGAGACAGTGAACATGAGATTGAAAAACATGGCCCCAAACATGGCCCCAAACATTTCTCATTTCCCGCATGCCTAGAGGAATTGATAATTTTGGAGACTGGAAGGCATCTGAGTTTCGTACCTTTCTCATATTTTATTCATTGCCTGTTTTGTATGATATACTCCCACCAGAATTTCTTGCTCATTTTACTCATTTGGTCATAGGAACTTATTTACTTCTTAAGTCTTGCATAATGAAAAATGACTTAGACAAAGCAAGTTACCATTTCAAAAAATTCAATATAGGTTTAGATAAACTTTATGGAGAAAGGTACTGTACGTTTAATGCGCATTCTTTACTACATTTGGTTTCAAAAGTCAAAGATCTGGGTCCACTGTGGGCCCACAGCTGTTTTTTTTATGAAAGCTTGAATGGCGACCTCAGGAAGCAGTTTCACGGCACTCAGCAAGCAGAAATGCAAATCGTCACTGCGGTTTGCATACAGCAGAAATTACCTCAGCTTATTGAAAAAGAGAAGGATGGTGGCGTGCAGGCCCTGCTGCAACAAATGACAAAGCGGTCAAGTTTAAAATTTTCAGGCCGTATAGGGAATGCGTCTCACATACTAGGACCTAGTTCTGATTTTGTACCTCCCACTAATATTGCCCACATTTTGACAAGAATTGTTGGTGCGGTTTTTAAGTGTGCAAAATTTTTAAGAGTTTACCAGAAAGGATTTGTTTTTTGCAGCAAGTCGTACAAGGCAGTAAAAAAAAGAAATTCCTTTACTGCAAAGTGGGAAGAGGGCTTTTGTGAAATTCAATATTTTATCAAATGCGGTGCTGTTAATGGTTACAGATATTTTGCAATTATTAAAGAACTGAATGAATGTAGTGAAAATTTATTTCTGTCATGTCATATTAAGAAAGTTATTTCTGGGAAAATTAAAGTTATAGATATTAGCCAGTTAGAAGAACCGTTAATGTATATGTGTAGTGATTCTAAACAATTTGTGGCTCAATTCCCTAATTTTGTAGAGAAAGATTAGTAGTTGTAGTTATATCTTACTGACAGTTTGTTTTTTTTTATTTATTATTATTATTTTTTTGCAATTTGTTTATTCACTTGGTTAAGAGTATTTTGTTAACGTATTATGAACTCTATCTGTGAGCATATTCCGGTATAAGTAAACAAGTAAACTAACTATTTACAATAAATAGTAGTGCTCATCTAAGATTGCACAGTATGAAACCTCTGTCGTTTCTTTTTACTTTTCTGGATGATTGACGTTCAAAGGGACAACAGTATTTAAATGAATTGCATAGGCCAATTCTATTCATTATTAGAAAGTCTCTCTGAAGTTTGTAAGACAAAATTGAAGATGATCGAGCGTGAATAAGTGGTAAGAAGGAGCCATTGGAAAACAAAAAGGCGTTTAAAAAGCGGTTCACCAACAGACTAAGTCCACGCAGTAGAATTGAAGTAGACTGAACACGCCGATCATTTAAGCAATGTTTTTGCAGTAGATTTGCAGTAGTAACCTTTTCCCCAACAAAACGACAAAGTTCTCGTAGTAGAATTGAAGTAGATAGAAACGCGCTTATCATTTAAGCAATGTTTTTGCAGTAGATTTGCAGTAGTAACCTTTTCCCCAACAAAACGACAAAGTTCTCGTAGTAGAATTGAGTAGATAGAAACGCGCTGATCATTTAAGCAAAGTTTTTGCAGTAGATTTGCAGTAGTAACATTTTCCCCAACAAAACGACAAAGTTCTCATAGTAGAATTGAAGTAGATAGAAACGTGCCGATCATTTAAGCAATGTTTTTGCAGTAGATTTGCAGTAGTAACCTTTTCCCCAACAAAATGACAAAGTTCTCGTAGTAGAATTGAAGTAGACAGAAACGCTATTACAATTTAGGTTGTTTTTGCAGTAGATTTGCAGTAGGATTGAAATGCCATAAAAGCGACAGACTCAGAGCAGTAGAAACGAAGCAAACCAATGGTTATCAAACCAAGCTGCTTAATTTCTACTTCGATATGAAGTATATTTAAAGTAGAAGACTGCTATCGTAACGCATGCTACTTCGAAACTGCTGCACGCAGAGTAGAAATGCAGTATTGTACTACTGCGGTGAAGCATTATGCTTCCTTTCTACTGTGATTTTATGAAGCATGGTTGCAGTAGAATGCTACTTCTGGGAAGTATATACTGCATCCATACCTCAAATCGAAGCAGATTTGAGGCATGCTTGCAGTGTAATTGCAGTAGTCTACTGCGCTGGAGCATCTACTGCGTTTTCGTGCGGGTTGGCAATTTTAAATGTTTGACAACAGGATGTCTTATTTTGTCCCATAGTACATAAAAACAGTAGTATGATGTTTACATCCAGTGGTACAAATGTATGCTTTTAAAAATGAAGGTGTAAGATGATTGGTAACATGTTGAATAGGGGACACGCGTGACTGATAATGTTCATCCCGACAATACTGGGAAACGATCGTATTTAAATACATCACGCTCCCTTAAATAAAACATTACATATGACTGGGACCTATAAGATAAACAACAGACACCTGGTAAGTAAAGCTAAATAGAATAACATATTGAATCTGTCTCGAAGGTGTCAAAAACATTCAGTCATTTCGACAAATGCAGATGCTGTTTTATTGTTGATTATAGATAGCATATCTAGGTTCCTATTTATGCAAATTAAAGCAAGACTATGTTATATAAATGTGTATTTCTGGATGAATATTGCTGAATATAGTTTCAGCAGGTTGTTACTTTTGTTTTAGAGACCTTTAAAATACAGGGTTCATAAGAATGTCCTCAAACAATCTGAAAGTTCTTCTCCTTCTTATGGTTGTTCAGAATATCTGCTCTTCGAAGATGGTTAAGGTAGGTCCAGACACTAATTTGTTACTGTCTTTTGAATATTTTAAGAAGCTGGAATTCTCTAAATCGGGTGTCTACAAGAATAGTAAACGGATACTGTGAAGAGTTAATGGACATCATCTAGTCGACTGCGTCTTGGATTTTTGATTGACCTTTTATTTTTGAAGTTATTAATACTGAAAGTGGAAGCTCCATATATATTTTGTAAAATTCACGTTTTATCAAAATAAAATCAAAAGTAAAAATAATAAGAGAAAATCCTGACAGAGTTTACTGGTTTTTGTGCTAACCTTTAGATAGCTATTTCAATCGTATTAATAGGGCTTTTTGTTTAAGAGAAAATCTTGATAAAAAATGACAATTTAAGCCCCAAAACGCTGATATTACGTCACTCGTGTTACACTGTGACTACAAACTTTGGAAAATTGTTTTGCTTGCTAGACCATATCCTTTAGTTAATAGGAAATTTAATTAGCTACATCAGTTTTGGACTTTTTCGTTAATATCGTAGACCCCTTAAAGCTCGCTTTACACTGGACGGCTTCCTTTCTGCGTCCCGTACTAGAGTACCGTTTGAATTTATTTCCTTTACAGGCCGATCATTGAGTATTTATTCTACAATCAAAGTGATACTTGTGACTCCTTTCTACAGCCACAGTTTCCTGGTCGCACAAACGACACAGAAAGTTCGCCGCCCAGTGAAGAGGGGGTTTAAAGGGGTTTAAGTTTAAGTTATGTTTTTAAGTTCCTTGGATATAGAGGTGGAATTTACTGGCTGTAAAAACAAACAAAATTAAAGTGTACAATAGACAATGTTTTGTTCACGTTATGTTATATTATTATTATTATTATTATTATTATTATTATTATTATTTATTTATTTATTTATTTATTTATTTATTTATTTATTTTAGAACTCCAAAGGAAACTTTAGTTCACACTGGATTTTCAAGTACAAAGAATTCTTTGATATCATGGACGTTGATGAAAATGGCATGGTGACTGAAGAGGAATACGTCGGTTCAACAACCGTGCGAGCTAAACAAGTCATCCCATCTTGGAGAGCCATGGCGGCCAATGGTATATTGTACAATGACTTTTACCAGTGGTGGTCAAATGAATACACCAATTATTCAAAATCCATCACATTTGAAGATTTGCTTCGGTCTGACGAAGTTGAAGTCCCTATTTCAAGAGAAGAGATCGCCAAAAAGACAAAAGAGTGGCTTGGCGTGTTTGATCTCAACTGCGATAATAAATTGATGGTATATGAATATTCCAACTTCCTGACTATGTTTCGTAACACTGCTAAGGTTAAGGATATATTTGATGGTATTGATTGGAATAAAGATGGTGTGATTGATACCAAAGAGTTCGTAGACGCTTCTATGGACTACTGGGTTGGTCAAGAGCTCAGCCCCTCTGATGTCATTTTAGGCACTCGTTATTAAACTTGCGATAATAAACACTAAATTCAGGCATGGCTATTTACAATACATGTTCATGCTTCCTTTCGGATTTTTAAATTTTTGTTTTCTTTGTCTTTCTGAATTTGTGTTATTAATTGATACCAAAGAGTTAATAGGACTACTGGGTTGGTCAAGAACTCAGCTCCTCTGATGTCTTTTTAGGCACTCGTTATTAAGCAGGCGATGATAAAGAGGTGCCCCTTTAAATCAACCCTGACCTTTTAGATTACATTTTACCTTTTGAATTTTTAAACGTGTGTGCACTCGCTTTGGTTTAGGTTTTTTAATTGGGTGCGCTGTTGTTGTGCTGTGTTTAAGATTTGGCAATTGTCTTATGTACATGTAGTGTTGTTTGTCCAGAAAATCAATTTCAACGTTTTCAATCAGTTTATTTTTTCCTATAAGTTGATTCACCTCGGAACAGTGCCAGGCAAGCGGACATAAGGCATTCCTAGAATTTTAAACATTGGCTCTACTGTTTGCTTGGTAATACATGTATATCTTATATAGAATAAACAATTAAATCATCCTGCCTGACCTACGTGTCTATTATACGTTTCTCGTCATTTACATCTATTTTGTTATTTTCGTGATGTTCATATTCAACCCATGAGATGTCTATTAGAATCATAGCGTGGCTATTGTACTGGTGAGGTTGATACATGGAACATGGACACCCCTGCCCAATTGCAATGACTACAACATGTTTTTATATTATAAAGTTCCTAAAAAGAGGTGGGATATACTGGCAGTGTAATTTTTAGTGTTTTAGTGTTATTTTTTATTTGAAGTGACATGAAAGTGTTCTAAAAATACTGCATATTTATAAAAATCATAAACACCATATTTTGCCATATTTTGGCTCGCATTGTTTCGGCTTACGTTATATTGGTTTGAATTTTTCACTCTATTTCTGGTTTCAATTGTTGGCCTCTTTGCAATCCCACAGATGAAAATATGTGCACTATTTGTTTTGATATTTATTTTTACTTATCCTTTCGCTTGGGTTAATGAGGAGACATAAAAACAGTTTGACACAATATGTTTTATGTAAAAAAAAAGTACGTTTCTTAACCTATGACAATCCATGTACACAATCAAATCTTTGCAGTTGATATAATTCAAACCTTGAAAATGTCTAAGGTTGTGGGAGTGATCTTTGTAAAGTAGACCGTCAGTATATTCCCTTTGAACCCGTCTCAGTCCAGTAAACTTTCTTTTGTCTTCCTTATTTCTTAAAACCCCCTTTACACTGGACGGCGTCCTTTCTGCGTCCTTTGTGCGACCATGAAACTGGCCAGGACGCCGTCGGACGCTCAAAGAACGCACAGTGATCGCCAAGGTCGCACAAAGAACGTTCAAGCATCGCCGAGGACGCCATGGACGCCGCGAAGTTTTGAGCATGTTCAAAACAATCGCAGAGAGAACGCGATGGAGGATGGTCGCTCAATGGACGCAGAAAGGACGCACAAGCATCGCCGTGGTCGCAGAGAGAACGCACAAGCACCGCCGCGGTCGCAGAGAGGACGCACACGCATCGCCGCGGTCGTAGAAAGGAGGCACAAGCATCGCTTTGGTTGCAGAATGAAAACTCAAAGATCGTCCAGTGTTCGACACGTAGAACGTTATTTTTTTTCACTCTCAAACGGGGCCGTGCTGAGGTATTTTTCACCAGACAGGAATTCTAAGGGCAACAGTGGTCTCATATCAGTCTCCGATTGTTTTTTCCCCTAAAATTCATGAAACGATCCATTTTTTTTTGAGGTTATTATAAAACGAATATTTTTTTCCTTTTTTACAAGATGCATTAATTGTCAGAACTTTTTGCTGAATGCTTCATTTGAAAACGGATTCAAACATTCTATGTTGTGTCAGTCATACTTTCTCGTTTTCGGCGCCTGTCCATCCTTCTTATAAGGAAAACAATGAGCATCTGGCTGATTATCAGTCCATGCAGACCTTGCATCACTATAGTTTAAAGCGTTTATTCCCATTTATTTGTTTTGTGTGCTGGAAATGTTCTTTATTGGATGACCTGGTTAGAACTGATGAAAAATTATGAGTTAGAATATAGAGAAGGACGCCCAAACAACGCTCATCGGTTAAGCAGGATGCAGAATGATCGTAGAATAGACGCCACTGATCGCCGATAAAGGTACAGAGAACGCAGCAAGAATGCTCAATGGTCGCTCAAACATCGCAATGGATGCCTTGGGTTGCACAGGGGACGTACAGTGGAGGCAGGCAGGTTGCTCGCAGTTTTAATTTACAGGTAAAATCAAGATTCGGTCGTTCAAAGGACGCACAAGGGACGCAGACGCCTTTACACTGAGACACGATTTAATTGCTTTGGCGACCGTTGAGCGTCCTGACCACATTTTTGAACGCAGAAGGGACGCAGAAAGGACGCCGTCCAGTGTAAAGGGGCCCTTAAGAGCTTCTGGTCTCCGTAACTCTAAGGGCCCCTTTACACTGGACGGCGTCCTTTCTGCGTCCCTTCTGCGTTCAAAATTGTGGTCAGGACGCTCAACGGTCGCCAAAGCAATTAAATCGTGTTTCGGTGTAAAGGCGCCTGCGTCCCTTGTGCGTTCTTTGAACGACCGAATCTTGATTTTACCTGGTTTTAACGACCTCGGGCGGCCGCATAACATTCTAGGGTGCTTTGGTTTGGTTATGTAGGGGGTTATGTACGCATTTTCGTATAATTTCTTAATCTAGTCGAGCTAACTATGGACAGGCAGCATCTCTTCCATGCTACGGTTGCACAATGCCAGCACGCACTACTGATGAATCAAACGGCCATTGCCTTAATTAAAAGAAGAAGACGTAGGAGAAGGAGACCACGAAGGTATTGGGTCCGCCCCTGGCTGTCAGTGCCAAGAAGATTACAGTTCGGTAACTACAATCAACTTCTGCAAGAACTGAGGTTAGAAGATGAAAGTGCATTCCATAATTATCTTAGAATGGAACCAGCAATGTTTGATGAAATTCTGGGTAGAGTTGGCCCAAGAATAGCAAAGCTAAACACCAATTTTAGAGCAAGCTTGGAGCCTGGTCTTAAGCTTGCCATAACCCTAAGATTTCTAGCCACTGGTGACAGATACACTAGCCTTCAATACCAGTATCGAGTGTCGCTTAGTGCTATATCTAAGTTTGTACCAGAAGTGTGCAGAGCAATCCGTGAGGAATACAAGGAAGAAGTCGTCCAGTGCCCAACAAACCCACAAGAGTGGCAGACTATTGCAGACGATTTTTATAATCGCTGGAATGTCCCTCATGCGTGCGGTGCCATCGATGGGAAACACGTAGCTGTACGATGCCCTCCTAACACAGGCAGCCTTTACCATAATTACAAGGGTTTTTTCTCTGTTGTTCTGCTGGCATTAGTGGATGCCAACTACAAATTTCTATGGTGTGATGTTGGCGGCTTTGGTACAATGTCTGACTCTCAGATATTCAACGAATCAGAACTGAAGCAGTGCCTTGAAGACGGTACAATCAACTTTCCTGCCCCTTCGCCATTGCCACATGACGACCAGGATACACCGTTCTTTTTCCTTGGTGATGATGCCTTTGCCCTGAGGACCTATATGATGAAACCTTACTCTTCAAGGGGGCTCACAAAGGAACAACAAATTTTCAACTACCGTGCATCTCGTGCCCGGCGTGCTGTTGAGAATGCTTTTGGCATACTAGCTCAGCGATTTCAAGTTCTTCTTTCGACAATGCAGATGTTACCTGAAGCTGTACAAGATGTGATTGAGGCGTGCATTTGTCTTCATAATTTAATGCGAGACAGATACCCAGCCCTACAAAATGCCGCCCTTGATAACGAGGATGAAAACCACAATCTCGTACCTGGACAATGGCGACAGGAAACAAACATGCATGATGTGGAACAAGTTGTTGGACCTAACCGTGCCACACGTGCAGGAAAACAGCTTCGAGAGTATCTTAAGCTGTATTTTAACAGTGCTGCTGGGTCTGTTCCTTGGCAGGACAGGATGATTTGAGGGATCTATGTGTATAAAATGCCTAATTGGCTCACTAAAAAGTGATTTACACTTGATGAACAGTTTGTTTAACTCTGATAATTACGCTGCTCTGATCGTTTGTTAGCAATAATAACTTTATTGTAAACTGAAAGAAACGAAAACCACCAAAATGACTTCATATTTTCAAAACAAGATTAGGGTGTATTTCATATGTTTAATTGTGTTTACTTATTTCAAATAAACAAAAAAAAAATCATTTGGTGAACTGTGATAAGGGTTAAACTTAGAGCATTTTAAAGTTTGTCTCCACTACACACTAACATTTAAGTCCTTTTAACATTTTTTTATCTTATTAAAATTAAGCTAGCTAAAGAATTGTAAGTCCAATTGGAACATTACTAACATCTAGCAACTTAAAAATAAACACTAAAAATAATTACCAGATTACCACACAAAAAACCCTTAACGGACTAACTTTGAAACCTTCGTTACTTTCACTTGCGGCACCATCTCACATTCTCCAATCGATCTAGTATATTTCTACTAAAGTAGGAAACCTGCAAATTGTCAGGAAGCGAGTACATATTTGATGTCTTACGTCTCAGCAAATGTCTACAATGTTTATCTTAAATAATTCCATAAATAACTTGTGGCTACTTTCGCCGCAACGCCGTTTTTTCTTTCTTTAAATTTTAATTTTTAAAAAAGATAACCTTCCGTTAGTCATCATTTTCGGCTAAGTTTTTTTTTTATTTATTTTTTTTTTATTATTATTATTTTTTTTTTTTTTTTTTGTAAAATTTTAGCCATGAATCAGTAACATCCATGACTAGCTAGAAGATATGGTGACGGTGCACATTCACGCGTTGAATAAAAGTTACGGAAAAACTACATTCTCTTATAAAGTACTATGCAAAACTTTTGTTACTAGGCTACTAGGCATTGTGAAAAACGTGCTTAATACTGAGGACAAACTGTAGAAGTTAAATAAATGCGCATCTCGTAATATCATTTTACTGTAGCCTAAATTTTATTAGTATTAATAACGGCGAGTATTATTCAATATGGTTGTTATTTTTAAAACGTTTGTTACTAAACCATCGTTACTGAATGAGAAAACTCCTAATACACTGGTAAGGCACGAAATTTAAAAAAATTCTATGATTTACACAAAAAAACTATATTTATCACTCTCCGTCACCAGATTTTAAGAAAAAGTACAAATCGCATATAAATCTCTCACTCCATTTGTCACTTTTCTGTTTTCTTCAAATGGAGCTACGTGTTTAGAATTATGTATGAAATTCAGTTATAATTTTATACTGATATTTATATGTTAGAAGAAACAAAGCAAAGAAAAAGAACAAATTTGAACCTAATTATTTATAAGACCTGGGTAGGAACTTTATTGAACTTCAAGATTTTAAAAAGCTTCATTTACCACGTGAAAAGCAATTTAACAAAAAAGTAAGAAAATAACTCAGTATGGCAGTCTACCATATAGTTTTTATGAACATACATTAACCTTTAATCACTAATAATTGCTTGGATTTGGGGAGTATTCAATGACTGGTCACTGATACAACCACTTTCCCCCCCCTCCCTCATTTGCTTTAGCCGGGTTAGACTGATAGGCAGCCTGCTGATTTTCGGTGTCCAGGTCCCTTGGGAGGCTAACACAACTTAGATGAAGGGAGGGCGGTGTGCTGCAGACAGAGGGAACTGAGGGGGTTGTCCAAGGGCGTTTCTGAGGCAAACACGAGGCGTGAAACTGGGGGAGCCCTTGCTGCGGCCAGCGTGACTCAGCTGAACCCCAAACATATGTTGGATTTTCAGGGTTGGTTTGCCACTGGTTGGGTGGGTGCTGCCAAAGTGTCTGAGTCGCTGTTTGTCCAGATAAGCCTAATGCCGGCGGAGGAGCAGGGTAGCATGGCGTAGTAGCAGGTGTAGGAATTGGGTGAATTGGGTTAGAGGCAAATGGAAGTCGCTGTAATCTGCTCGCTGCATCATTCTCATCTATGTAGCGCCACAGCAACTGCGTCATGTCTTTCTGACAGCGTCGCCAACATTCATGGTTAAAAGTCATAAGAGTTGACCTCACAAAATCAGCAAATCCCAGTCTCTCCTGGTCACCCTGTGGTTTGAGGTGCTCAAGTAGCTGTTGCTGCATGGAAATAAGATGTGTGCCCTGATCCTGAAGTGACGTCAAAAGTTGATCATCCTCTTCACCTCTTCTTTTTTTGCGGGTGCTGAGCTGTCCTCTAGGAGGCCGAGGCGGCGGGTTGAGGCCTGAGTAACTGCTCGGTGGAGTAGGGTCTCTGGCATCTGATGCATATGGGTCATCAGGATCAGTGGGATTGTCAGCTACATCATCACTGGGAGCTTGATTTACTGCGGCTGAAGCCGAATTCATGGACACTGCAGGCGATTTTAGCTCAAAATAAACAAAGTGAAAAATGAAAAAACAGCGTTAAAATGAATAAATGTAATTAAAAATAAAATATAGAAATTTCGGAGACAGGTGAGATTGGGAAAAAGTTATAACATTCAGGGGAAAAACACCATTTAAGCATAAATAAGCAACAGTACTCACATTAACTAAGGTCCTTCTGTGCACACGCTCTATGTGGATTTGGAGAAATTGAAGGTTGGATATGACCCATCTGTCCCTATCTGTTAGTTCTTGATCTGCCTGACCAGACTGTTTCTTCATGAGCTTCCCGTAACGTGTGCGGATACTTTTATACCAAATTTTTAGTATTTCACTGTCTTTTCCCATTCTGTTGCCCTGCTCCCGCCACAGGGATTCTTTCCTTCTTTGATCTTTATATTGAGACATTTTTTTATTGTATAATTCCGGGTGTTCTTTAAGCCATTCAATCATGGCGTCTTCTTCTGCGACTGTGAAATTTGACGAAACCTTTTCCTTCCTCTTCTTAATTTGGGGCCCGGTGTCAGATACATCTGTATCGGTATTTGACTCCTGCACATGTAGAGGCACGTGGGTTATACTTTCACTTCCAGCACTGCCGGGTGATTGCTGAGAACTTGTGGCAACGGTTTCATCTCGCTCTTCTTGACTTTTTTCAATGGGGACTTGTTCCTTGCGTTTATTTGCTTTTCTTTTCAAAAACCACTTCTTTGGAGGCATTATTTTGCTTTCAGGTCGAGACGGGCAGATCACTGTGCAGGCCTGTGATACATTGAAACATCGCAACCACTCACCTGCATTTATAGGCAAGCTGACAATGCACGACAAGTTGTCACGTACCGCGTTTAAAATTCGTGGATGATATTTGTTTATCAGTTCTCAATCTATCCTTAAATACAGATTTCTTCAAAACGCAGTGTTTGAGATGTTTAGTTTCACTTTTATTCTCCATTTAGTGTGTCTGAACGGATTGTCGTATTGTTATTATGCGATATAAAATCTTATCAAAGTACAAGCCTTTTCGTAAAAAAAAAAGCAGAGAGGACGTAGAGGGGAGGCAGGGAGAAGGCAGAAAGAACGCAGAGGAATCGTCACTGGTCGCTCAAGGGTCGCGGTGGACGTACCAGCATCGTTCAGTGAACGCTGATGGTCGGCGAAAGGACGCAGAAGGGAGGCAGTAGCAACGCCCAGATTGGCAATTAAAATTTACATGTATAACGAGGCGACCACTGACCGACCGTTGAGCGTTCATTCTGCGTTCGCAGCGATGCTTGTGCGTCCTCTCTGCGTCCCTTGAGCGACCTTGCGGCGACCAACCTCTACCGCGTTCTTTGTGCGTTCGTTTTGAACATGTTCAAAACTTCGCGGCGTCTATGGCGTCCTCGGCGATGCTTGAGCGTTCTTTGTGCGACCTTGGCGATCACTGTGCGTTCTTTGAGCGTCCGACGGCGTCCTGGCCAGTTTCATGGTCGCACAAAGGACGCAGAAAGGACGCCGTCCAGTGTAAAGGGGGTTTAAAGCATCGCGAATTGCGACCGAGCGCAAGCGTCTCTATTCCATAATTCGGCATTCGCTCGCCCCATATAATAGCCGCGAAATGAAAGGTGATATGGCTATCGCAATTCGCGATGTTTTCGAATTACGGAGCTTTGGTCCTAAAAAGTGAATTTGTGCATGTCAGTTAATGTGAAAATATCTAGGTCTAATTATGATAAAACATCACTTGGCACCCCTCATGGATATGTAGACAGATGTTTGCGTTTAAAGACACACAATGAAACTTCTCTTAAACCTGGTGGTGACATGGCACTGATAACATGTCGAATAGGGGAAACGCGTGACAAAGCGTATGTAACTGGAGAACAGTGAAGTACACTGTCATTTAGAAGACTACTCTCCTGGTGGGTAATAGAGTTGCCATAGACCAGTAACACAGACATCTGGTAAGAATTATGTTCAGTGTATGGACAGCAGTGTTCGGATCTGTACCTAATTAAACGTCAAGATCTCCATGGTAATAGGATATTGATTGACATAGTTATATCTCAAAATATAATCTCCATTTATTAATAGTCAGTAAACGGTGTATAAAATAATCCCCGCCCACCGTACATTTAGTGGTCATTGTGTATATATATTTGAACCCGCGAAAAGAAACAAGTACGATTTTATCACATCGCACATGAAATAATATTGATAGAAATTCATATGTGTAGTATTTTAATTATTTTATACGTTTAAATTTATCCATTTCTTCACTAAATTAAGCTGTACCGTAACAAAGCTTTCGTTATAAATGTGACCTTCCTCATGTGTGTTCATCTGAAACTGAACACTTTTCATTATTGCTGTTGAACAGTGTTGCTTTTACAGACTCCAATTACACGGTATATAGAAAATTTACATCTCGGTTACTAATGAATATTTACCATATATTTTCTTGTCCCTCTAATTTCTCAATTCCAGAGGACTTTCATGTCGCATTTTTCTTTTAAGATTGCAGAGCCGGATGCTTATATAAGTCCCCCATCTTGATGTACAATCTTGTACATCTTGATGGCGTTGCGATACATCTATTTAGGTTTTCTGTTATTTACTAGTTTCAGTGAACAAGACCTGGTAAAATGTTTTCCAGCAAACTTGGAATTGTGTTATTGATTGTGATTATCTCAACAGTGGATTCATCGGCTGGAGTGAAGGTAAACCTGGATAGTGTTTCCTTCTTGTATGTCGGATATTGGGATCAGATAGCCGAGAAAAAGTCAAAATGTAAAGGAGCAAGCTCGATTTAGCAAATACGTTCATTTACGCATTGCAGTGTAAAGAAAGTATCGTGCATCAGTAAAGGGGCAATGAAAATATACATATTCTTATAAGATAAATTATCTTCAGTGGTCATTTTTCTTCAGTATTTTTTAGACGCGAATTCTAAAATATTTTTTTCTTTTCAGATTGAACAGGACAACAATGAACAATTTACCCCGTATTGGGTATTTAAGCTGAAAAAAATGTTTGACGTTTATGACGTCAACAAAGATGGAATTGTAACGGAAATGGAGCACACTGTTGCCACAACTGAACGTGCTAAGCGTGTTTTGCCATCATGGAGAGCTAAAGCAGTGTATGGTGTTATGACCTGGGCGTATCACACATGGTGGTCAAATGAATACACCGACTATAAAACATTCATTACATTTGATGATTGGATCCAACCTTTTGAAAAGGACATAGTCCATACGGGTTATGAGGTAGCAGACTTTGCTTTTGAATTTTTCCATATTGTTGACGTCAACTGCAATGGAGAATTAACACCGAACGAGTACTCTAAATTTCTTGACATATTTCGTAACATGGCTGACATTCAAGTAATTTTCCGTGCAATTGACCGTGATAGAAATAACGTTATTGACGTTAAGGAGTTTTCATACGGAATGAAACATTTTGTCTACGATGAAGCAGCTGACTCCGCTGCATCCATTTTTGGGTCTCGAGATTAAATGAGTAGACGAAAAAGTCTTTGACGGTTATCCATTTGATTTTGAATGAATGGTAGCTTTTCTGACATTTCTCATCTGAATTTTTCATTTCCGTCGCTGTTGAACTGTGCACCATTAATTGAGCCCTTTTATTATTTATTTTTAATCTGCATGAAATTAAGCCTTGATTAAAAATAACTTTTCAAGTGACTGCTTTTAGAAGTGAAATTTTTCTTTTTTCCTGTAATGGATTTGGTTTTGACTTTCATTTGATTCAACGGTAAATTTGAATGAATGGATTTTGATTTCTATCATGTCATAATTCACATTTCTATTTTCACCCAAGACTTTGCTAGATTATAAGAAATGCTAAAAGTATATGAAGAAAAGTGCGTCTAAGATTGTTTACTAAAATCTGCTGGGACAGCTTTATTTGAATATTAAAATACGATTGTAAATATGGAGTACCCAATATTTTTAAAATGCCAGACTGCATCTGCCATATAAACTGTTTTTGACAAAAATAGAAGCAAAAACGAGGTTACAAACAAAACATATTAAAATGATATTCATTGACTATGTAATTATTGTTACTGTAATGTGGGGATGATATGAGAATGGCCGAAATGTTTCTCTAACCACATACGCGAAAGTACCAGTAAGCAGCAAGTTTAATACTACGAAAATGTTATCTTAACTTTATTCTTTACATTTGTTTTAAATAATTAATTTGATATCCCTTCTGTATATCATTTTGATCAAAGTTTCATATAATTTTCGGTCATCAGAAGAATATACAACTGATACATGTAATTATTGGTAACGTACAAAATTTGATGGATTACACTTTCCTCACACAATAACGGCCACAATATGTCTATAAAACAATATGTCTATAAAACAGCATAAAAGTATTGATATGACTAATGAACAGTATGTATAAGAAAATGTAAAAATATGTAACTTGACAACCCGTATGAAAATGTAATTCAATGTTTACATTTAAAGATACAAAGTGATATTCTTAAAGCTGATGGTGATAACATGTCGAATAGGGGAAACGTGTGACATCATCTTTAACCAGAGGAGGTGGGATATCAAGTAATCAAAGAAGACCACTCTCCTTGAAGCAACACAACCTTAGACGTGGAGGACGTGGAGGACATACATCAGGTAAGAAACATGTACAAAGTGTGGGTAACAGTGTTCAGATCTGTAATTTTACTATTTCTAACAGCTTCAGGATTGACTGTCCGTGGAAATAGGATATCCAACAGATTGAATTAGTATTTCAAGTGTGTAAGGCTCTAAGTATAATATTCAATTATTCATGGTCTGTTAACTTCGCAGTAAGATCCCCAGTACCAATTTAGCTAGCAACGATTACCGTGTTTTCTACCTGTATATCTCTTTTTGGAAGCAAACCATAAGTATAGTACATCATTAAACGGAGGCATATACCCCTGCAGACATACAAATGTATAATATTCTATATATTCCAGCCAGCATATTCAATGTTACATTTTAAAATTAAGTACTGTGTCATATTTTAAAAAGAAAACTGTCGAGCAGCATGCGCGTAGTAATATAATAATATAATCCACCAATATAATAAAAAAATTTAAAAACGTATTTTTTTCAAAAGGTCTTATAATTGATTTTACTGGCTTTTTATCTTAACATTGTAGTATATATATTAATATTTTGACTATCTATTTACTTAATAACTTTTTTCGTCTTACTTTTATTCATTTTACCCATGTAGAGTCTACTGAACAAATAAAAGTATTATTAATATTATATTCCAGCTGATGTACATATGTCATTCGTGTTTCCTCTTATTTATAAGGTCGTGTTGACCGAGACTTGTTCAAGATGTTTTCCTCGAAATCTGTAATTCTGCTGCTTATGGTGATTGTTCCAGCCGAAAATATGTCATTTGGATTAGCGGTAATCGCACATACTAGTTCTTTTCCCGTTTTTAGTATATTGTAACACGCTATCCATATTTAAGTTATGTCCATGCATGTACAAATAGTTGGCTACAATGATATAAAATAGCTGGACAGACAAACACTATTAATGGGCAAAGCAAGTCTTTATGAGTCAAATCTAGAGTATACTATGTAGAAACGTATGGTGGTCATTTACTTTTGCATTTTCTTATTCTTATTTTTATTGTGTGTCTTGCCATCAAAATGTATCCTTTACATACCGTATGTGTGATCCTATCACTCGAATGTGTACTTTGAATTTCATTCCAAATATTTAATTCGCTTCCCCTTTTTTACATATTTTTGATCAAAGTTTCATGTAATTTTCGGTTAGCAGTATAATATACAACCGATACGCACTAACGTTAATATTTCAACGGACAGAGTGTTTATGTCCAGTTTATGTACACGAAAATGACCACAGTTGGTCTTAAACACGTCATACAATTAATGGTATGTAAGAATATTTGTCCAGAAGACAACATAACACAGATGATCATGAGATCAGTGTCTATAAGTAAATATCTCAATTGACAACCCGTATGGCAACGCAATTCGATGTTAACGTTAAGGATACAAAGCGAAACTCTTAAAACTGATGGTGATAGGACAATGATAACATGTCGAATAGGGGGTACGTGCATCTATATAAAAAAGCAATACAGCTGCTTAGACATGTAGGACAGGCATCTGTAATATAAGAAATATGTACATTACAATGTTTAGGCAGCAATGATCAAATCGGTTACTTTACTTATATTGTAACATCATAAGGACTGAGGACATGCCCATGGGGAAACAATTTGATAGATCGACATATTTATGACTCAAAATTTAATTACAATTATTGATGATTTGTACCCCGCCTCAATATAGGCCTACAGTGTTTTGTGGTTATTATGCGTCGGTAGATTATACATCTATGCATGATATAAAGAGTAAGTCCTGAGTTTTCCAATGATCGGAGGCATACACGGTATATTGCCATATATTGTGTTCATAATATACAGGGTATACTGATGATTTTAAATTAATGCATTGCCCATGCGCCGAAACATATTGTAATGGGGGTAATCACGCCACACTTGAAATAACATTGTCATCACTATGCAGACGACCAAAAAGAAAGTTGTATCTGAAACTATCAGACGTGTTCGGAAGAGCAACTCCAAAATAAAATTAAGGATCAAAACCTGGAAAGAACACGCGACTCTGGCAAAGTGCCTGCACGGACTGATAGTATTTTAGTTTAGGTTTGAACAAGTTCTTTTCTGTGAGAATAGGCATTTTGATATTTTTAATGTGGTCTATTAATGTTAAAGGGGGAGCTGTTTCACAAATATGACGGGAGGTCGGTTCTATGATGCCATTCTACATTCTCAAATTTGCTGACAGCAGCCAGAGAAATTCTTTTTCACAAAATATTCCATAAATGATGGAATACATTCTGACTTCATTCTTATTCGACTTGAAAAGCATTTATGTCCCCATTTATATGACGCTTCTTTATAAAAAATTACTTAATGGTCTACTTGTTCACTATGTTCCTACCAGAAACTTGCGATAAGCACATTTAGATCAAATGTTTCTGTTACCTATTTAAAGGCGTCTTAAAATTTATCGAAACATCTCTTTTAAGTAAGCTGGCCCAGTGGAATGGAACATGCACATTTAAACTCGTTGAATTGAACCATCTGAGAATTGTACAAATTAGATAAAATCTTTTTTTTTTAAATTATCATTGTTTTTTTTTTTAATTGCTTAAACTTGCTTTTAACCCTCAAGTGACCGAGTGGGGTCATTTACGACCCCAGCCATATGATTTAATGTGCCATCTCTTTATTTTTTATTCGAATTTTCTTTCTTTGCACGAGTTTGTCAGTCTATCAATCCTACACACTTTCACAGTTTTTTGTAGGGATCAACCAATTATACATCACAAAATCTTATGGGGTCATTAATGACCCCAAAGAGAAGCAATGGGTTTTAAATATTAGTTTTTAAATTTTATTCAAATGTTTTGCCCACGCAACACTGACAGGAAAATGCCACATGCATGTGCTTCATGCAACCAGCCAGTGTGCCCAAAACATAGGCACAAATAAGTGGTTTGTGAAGACTGTGCTCGAAGTGTTACTAATAGTGCATCGCTGAATCTAATTTCAGTAGCTTTGTTGGAACTTGTTCTCATAACTGGGTCTGTCATTTTGATGGTTACATGAATTTTCGGGTATTTCGGAAATCTAAAGAATTCGGTCTATATCATATTTTACATACACACACTGGACAAAAGAAGTGTCACCCCTACTGAGCCAATTTTATGGGGGAGATAAATGACTGTGGAATGATATGCTCCTGGTATCATTTTATTAACATCAAATTTCACAAAAAATCACAAAATGAGAACAAAATATACATTCTACCAAAATATGCAGTTTCAAGTCCAAAATTAGTACTTAGTGGCATAGCCACGTGACTTAATANTTTTTTTTTTTTTTCAAATTACATTTACTTGCTACAGTTGAAATAAATAGTTTTAAGGAAGTTTGAGTCGAGCCCTTTTTTCTCTTTCCACATCACAGAGTGCTCTGAATAAGACAGTGTCTCTTTTTTCAGTCTGACCCACACTGGAATGTACGACACTCTTACCAAGGTCAACATAAAACACTCCGACAGAGATGACCACGAGGTCACACAAGACAGGCCACAACCCAAGCAGAGAGAGGCCAGTCATGAGTACGACTAGTGAAGGCAATCAGCATGGTATATCCAGCAGTTTTAGTCAGTATTCCCCAGTGTTGACAGGGCGTTGGATGCTAGACTGAGATAATATGTATTGTGTTGAAAAGTAAAAGTAAAAATACACCTTTTGTGTGCAGCAGCACCATCCCTGTCAGGCTGAATGATGTATTAATGTGAACACTTGATGTATACTTGATTGGAAGAATTGAGGGAATGGTAAAAGCCCAGTATATAAGGCATTGTAAAATATGGCTCCATCAGTCTTTATGGAAACTTGTCAGTCAGTTTATAGTACTTTTATATGTAAGAAAATTGTATTTAATTTAATTTAATTTAATAAATGTCATTTTTTGTTTATTTTTTTTTTATTATTTATTATTTAGAAATGAAATTCTGCTAACAATAAGAAAGAATGTTCAGAATTAAGTGGGAGCAATGTTCTCAAGTTTGATAGTGGAAATCATGTCCCATATTTTACCCAGCTGGTGACACAGAGAATCTGTGGTGAAACACAGCAGTATTTATTTCTCAGTGTTTTTGTGGCAAGCTTAGGAGGGAATGGCAACATATAACTGACTGAGGGCTCGCTGTGTTTAAATGTGATACTTGTAGTAGTACATGAAGTATTATATATAAAAGGAATTGTTTTTGAGTATATTTGAAGGAACACCTAAATCATAGTTGTTGTTTGTCATGGTTCTTTCTTGATATTCAGAGCAGTTTGAAGAATTGAATGTTAAATATCTTGAATAGCAAAACAAGAGACACTGTGACATAATCAGAAGCAATTGAAATATCAGATTTTAATTTCTCTCGCAAATAAACAAGCTTTTTTTGTTTTATGTGAAAGTTATGTTTTTTAAACAGTTTCATTTTAACTCCCAACAAAGCCATGCCATTAGTCTGTGTGAATGAATTTGTACTTAAAAGGTTTAGGCAGAGGTATTTCCATACCACAAGTTTTACCCACTCTAGCTTTTTCTCTTTACAATAGCAAAACTATATTGAAACAGTGGCTTTGACTGGTTTCCCACAGATTTAGATCGATCCATCTGGATCCACCTAACTCCCTGGGGGTTCACACTAAATTGCTGTCACCCGACCACGCACGAAAGTTAATTACCCTCTTACAGCTTTTAGTAGGCAGGACGGACATTTAAGCCGGCTAATCTGACAACAATCTAGTGAGACTCCCCACGGGGATAGATCGATCTAAAATCTGTGGGAATGCAGTCTTTGTTAATGTGGCTCTACCCTGAGAGTCGGAGTTAACTAGAAACTAACCTGTATCATCTCCATGCCTGTTTCTGTGTGTCTAGACACAGTACCTTGCTAAATTCAGGGTATATCCAGAGTTTGAGAGTACCCTTGCAGCATCTCTAAGACCCCATTCCCATAGATTTTAGATCGATCTATCCCTGTGGGGAGTCTCACTAGATTACTGTCAGCTTAGCCAGCTTAAGTGTCTGTCCCGCCTACTGAAAGCTGTAAGGGGGTAATTAACTATGGTGCACGCTCGGCTGACTGCAATTTAGCATGAACCCCCAAGGAGTTAGGTCGATCTAAATCTAAATCTCTGGATCCATCTAAATCTTTGGGAATGCACCCTAAGATACCAGCCCATGCTTCCTGCCATCCTGTTAGTCATCAACATATTTGAAATGAATGGCATATGTTTGTTGGATTAAGAGAAGGGGGTGGTCTACGCTATGTGTTGAGATCAAGTTCCCCCACCTGTAGCCCATCTATTGTTTTGTTCATTTATATATTATGTGTCCCACTAAGATGTTTGCAGAATGTACAGACTGTTCTTAGATAAATATGGTAAAATAAACTATATCAGATTGAACGCTTTTATTTTGGTTGGTCAGATTTTTAAGCTGGCCTTCAAGTTATGTGGTCAGACATTGTCGTTACTGTAAGAAGAGTTGATTGGGGGGGGGGGGGGGGTTGGAGGGAGGAGTGGTGCACTCTCAAGTAATATGAATGCATTTTCAACCATGAGACTTATTATATTTTAAAGGAGTGTAGACAGCATATGCTCATTTTTGAAGTTTTTAAGAAATGTTTGCAAGCAAATAATGTAAGACTTTTCTTTCCTGGCCCATCATAGTATTGGGGTATACACATGAACTGGTTCGCTATGATGCATGTTAATTATTTGACAAATATTACAATAAGTTCTCTTAACCTCAACAGAAACAAACACTTTGAAGTTTGAAATATCATTTAATTACATACATTATCTGCACCTTAAACATTCTGTACAATTTCAATCATAATACAAGATTTTCTTAATAGAAGTACTTATTAACCTAAAAATTTCTAGTTTAAAACATGACCACTGCTTTTATGATTCATCACAGCATATGCTCCCGCATTACCAGAACTTATTTTGGCATGTCTGTTTGCACCTTTCTTAAATTATGCACAGAATTGAACCAAAATTCAAGAATGGAATATTTGTTTCTTTACAGTGGTTAAAGTAAAGCATTTACAAACAAAAAATGTGGATAATTATTTACACCAATAGAAGCATAAAACAAGCTAATTTTAAAAGATGAGATTCTATAAAACCGTTAATTGTGATAAAGTGAATTAAGTGATGAATTGTGATATAAATGACTGCAGCCCTAATTACAATAATTATTATCAACCTGATGTTTTTATACATCAAAATAATGAAGCAAAAGCAGTTGCAATGGTATTCACGACAAAATTAATGATCGAAGGATATGATCTGTGCATGCATTCCCTGAAATGAAAATGGTTAAGGCAAGTATTTATGATGATTTAAGCAACATTACAGTTATTGTTTAGCTAGGGCATTTAGCACATGTCTAAATATTGGAGTAGCAACTCATAATAAGACATGATTTCCTTCAGCTTCCTTTGTCTGATGTTCTGCTTAGAAAAAATGTTCCAGTTTTCTTAACTTGTGAACATGAACCTTGATGTTGTTTGATCCAAAGCTTCAGCCCTGATGCATGCCAGCTTCTTAATTTCCAAAACTCCACATTTGCATGTTTACAGCATACTTGAAAAGTAAACTTTGAGGTGACCAGCATGGGGTCTGAATCCTTGACTGATAATAGCCTCATACTAATGAATTTAACTGAAGTCTTTTCAAATAAAGTGATGAAGCCCCATGTTGTGCACATCCATGTTTTTTTTATCACGTCAAGAGATATCAGCGTAGGAGTTTTATTTCACTGATCACATTGACAAAGAGATATCCATCAACCAGACTTGATTTTTTTTACAGATCTAAATGGGAAATCCAATTTTTTCTTGATGGTTTTCTGACTTGAGCTTCTGATCACTGGTCGAAAGGCTGATGAACCATTTCTTCCTAGTTTTTTCTTACAACCCAAAATCATGTCTGATCTATGACATTTTGCGGCCTAACAGTGCTGTAGGTACAGGCAGTTCCAGACATCTTTTCACTGTGTCATACGAGGCCATCATAGAGGGTCAGTGCTTGGACAATTGTGGGATCATTTTTGCACCCTTCCAGAAATTCTTCCATTGTTAATAAATTGTCTCTGTTCTGAAAAAAAAAAAAAAAAGATTTCAAAGCATCCAATTTTCATACAAAACAGTGGTGCTTTAACCCATTAATACTGCATTTACTGATCATTGAGTTTAAAATTCCAGTGAAATGGCCAAAGATAAATTATACAAGGCATAATGTGTCTTGCAAAATTCTAATGTTCTTACCTTGTCCATGGCACTGAATATTCTGTTTACTCTTTTCTCTGGAGTGTTTTCTTCCTCTGGGAGCTTGGCCTGACTACCCTGAAAAGAAGAGAATGGGCAAATGACATAAATGGTTCTTTGAGGCAAAATTATTTCAATTTAGACGTTCAAGCCATTGATCCTTTGAGTTTATATATTGTATACAGAAACGAAACCACCCTTTAAGTTTATATGATTTATACAAAAACATAAATCAAACACAACCTAAGAACAGCCTTCACCACCTCCCAAGATGAGTAAATGAGGGCACCTTCCCCAGAGGTACAAGTTTTTTAAATAGGATATAGTTCAGATATGGTGATTTATCAAAAAATATTGTTACGTAATGTGATGTGACCAGAAACTCTATTGTTTCAATCTCTGTACATGTGCCTAAAGTGGGAAACATTACGTCAAAGATTGAATGATAACAATTGAGTAACTTAATGGCAGGGTGGTGGGGAGACGGGATCCCTAAAAAATCAAAGGATCAGCAGCTTTATCAGCAGCATTAATTTTATCACCTGCTCCGGTACATACAAGGCAACTGCCCCAAACTAGAGCAATTATTGTATATATTTATTTTACATAATCATGATCAGGTAGATAATTGACTTCCTGGTCCACCTTTACTTACCACCATACTGTATATGGAATCCACTATAGCCAACATTTCCGACCTCGTGATGAAGCCATCCCCATCCAGGTCATACAGTTTGAAAGCCCCTGGAAAACAATTACATGTAAATATGTTCACTTTGCTTTAAATTTGTATCTAGTATTTTCAATACATGTAAACTAAAATCTGAAAAGATATGTATTAACTTTTACACCCCATGTAGTACTTATGGTTTTGGCAACAATTAACTAATACGGGCCTCTGAAAATTGCCAATATGTATATGGCTTAACATGTGTCAATTTAGACTACTGAATAGAGTGCAACAAACAATAATCTCAATATTGAAGATATAAAATAAACTACCCCAAAATGACAAAAAAAGTTAAACTTTTAAGGTGTGCCAACTTTTCAGAAACTGTGTATACATATGACAACAAACAAATGCTCTTTTTTCAAATTTCTTGGATTAGACCCTATATGCACGCTCTACCATAAACTTCTTTTCAGTACATAAAAAGTGAATGCAAAAATGATAAATAATATATCTGCCTTACATTCCAGTTTTTCATCTAGACTGCCTCTGGATGTGACAGACAGCGCACAGATGAACTCCTTGAAGTCGATTTGATTGTCCTGGAAAATAGAACACAAGAATTAGGATACATTCACAATGAGTCTATTGTACTAAGTAGTTCAAACGAACTCTGTGAGAACTATAACTGAATGCAATTTGAGTAACAGATCAGCTAGTAGGATATATTCATTGTGAACACACCCTGAAGAGAGCTGAAATCCATTCATTAATCTGTGATCAAAAAGCTTTTAGCTCACTCCCATAATGTAAAACTCGCACAAAAACTTGAAAGTTAATTTCTTTGCCTGGAAATCGGGATAATAATTCATTGTACCACCAGCGTTAGCGCTGGCGGTACACATGGTTTCGGTCCCGTCCGGATCGTTCCGCCGGCTCCG